>CM018692.1:3595861-4050861 GCA_009363875.1 Mikania micrantha
AATAAATTACAAAATACAGAACAATCAAATGTCTAAACAAGGTCGCATGAAACAATTCATACGTCAATTTACCGGAACATGCGATAATGAATACAAATTTGGTAATTATATTGCATGCATAATAAATTAGAATGGAAACAACGAATGCTCGAAAAAAAAAACGACTTAACTTAATCATATGAATAGAACAAATGAGGCAAACAAAATATACTATAAGTAACGAAAAGAAAATCCGTACAACGGGCAACAAATTTATACTCTGAGTTAAATAAATGGAATCCGTACTTAGCTTTAGTAAATAATCAACGAATCACTTTCAGATAATTCCTAAGTAGTCCAAACCTCGATCGATTCAGTAATCTGTGTTTTTGTGTGATTTCATGTTATTTTAACGAATTATAATTCTTATAACGTAATATGTTAGAATTCTGTGATTTGAACTTTTTAAACATTTAATCGGTCGGATCGATTTATTTATAAAGTCATTTATCAATGTTTGTATATCATAAATCGGTGTGGTTTATTTGCTTTCAATCTAAATGGTTTAAAAAAAATAATAATAATATAAAATATGAATGAAAGCGTATTCAAACTCGTAACCTTCCAAATCAAATTCTAAAGTCTTCAACAGGTCAGCAAATATCTCATTTGTAATTTTATCATTTTGGAAGTTTATAAATTATTGACTTTACCATCTAGTTTCTAAGTAAATAAAACAAAAACTCAGTTTTGAAAGGATCAAACTCGCCACCTTCAACATAACAAATGGCCCCCAACCGAGTAGCATAGGCTATCAAATGTAAACAAAGTGGTTAGTTTTATGATTCAAACTTCATTCCAACTGATCTTTTTTTTTTTTTTTTTTTTTCAATTCCTTCCCAGGTTTTTAAAACTTGGCACCTATATATACGAGTAAATATATGTGTGTATATAACGATTATGATCCATAACTTCATTACTTGTTTAAATAAGTTTTTGTATTTGGCGATTAAACCGAACGTGATTACTAAAACTACGGTTTTCTAACCGGATTTGAGACCGGTTTATCCAAGTAAACTTAACAGAATATTCTGGTGTATTAACCAGATTTACTGAATTCGAAATGGTTTTACCTTAGCCGTAGTATGATGACGAGCTGAAAAGGAGATAGTATGGGGGCGGAACTCGTGACGATCAATCCGGGTTGAAAACTGATGATGAGGCGGTGGCTTCTCGTTGGCTCGCTGCTACCGTTTGGACTTCATATTTGTGATGAATTCTTTTTTTTTTTCTTGTAGAAGATTCCGTCCACAAATATATGTGTATATATATTTGTTGTTTATGTCTGGTCTCATATCTTGGAAAATAAGATTTGTTTTTTTTTTATTATTATTATTATTGTTTTTATTATAGTTTACGTGATTATAGAATTAGAATATGGTACTGATATTGGTCGATTTCTATGTTAGTTTTAACTTCAGTTGAATATGATTAGGAATGCGAGTCGAGTGATATTTAATTAGATGATACTAATTTAATAAAGTGACCTTTAAAAAAATTCACTATTGTAAACATTAGGTATATGATTAGAACATTCGTTTCAGTTTGTTTAAAATAACTGAGTCGAATGTTATTAATTTTAATAGTTCAGTTATCCCAGTTGCCTAAATGTTCGGTAGTTAACTTGTTAGTTTATCAGAACATGTAATTAAATTTGTCGAAACATTGTTAAACATATTTATTATTTGATTTCGTTTTATTGAATTTTAATTAATATAATATTTTGTATTTTATTTATTTGTTATTTTTACGGGTATTATATATATGGTTTCTATTGATATTTGTATCAATTTGGTTTTCCATTTTTTATGTTTTTTTAAATGTAATATATGTTTATAAGGGAGGGATATTCTACAAGGGGGAGAAACCTTAAAAAGAGTAGGAAGGAAATCAAGCCGGAGATCTTGGCGTTTGGCGGTCAGATCTCGCGGTGTCATTTCTGTAAATTATTTGGTGTTTATGACACTCGCAAACTAGAAACACAGGGTAAAATCGTAATTTGGCATTTTTTAAAACCGAACAAAAACACCAGATCATTCGTAATGTTCCGTAAAAAACGTGAAAAATCTAAATCATATCCAAATTTAACACCATCGTATAACCAGAATGGATTCATTCGATCGATTCTCTGTAAAATACAAACGTTAGTTCTTCAACTCATTTGACATTTATACTTTATCTGACGTTTTTCATAATAAATTTTAGAATTTGTTTTTTTTACAGGTAGTCGAAGTCGAAAGTCTACTAAAGGTGAAATCAAAACCGACATTGGAGGTAGTAAAACAAGTAAACTGTTTTCTCATCGAAAAGGTAAATCGTTGTGTCATGCATGGTGTTTTTCTTAGTTTCACAGTAATTGTATGTTTTGTAAACGTACTATGGTGTTTATTTCTAAGTGGTTTAATTGTGATTGTCTTGTTTGTTGGATTTGTATAAGTTGTTATTGGGGGATTTTATACTTTCACATGTATTTATACTTACAATTTAATAATATATATTTTATGGTGTTTTTCGTCATTAATAATAATGTTTTTGGTTCTGTGTATATTGTGATTGTTTGTTTTGTACTGTTTGCTATGGTGTATGTAATTATGTGCGTATGGTATTTTTTGTAAAGATATGGTGTTTTTGTTACACTGTTTCAGTTACACTGTTTCAGTTACACTGTTGCTGTAGTTTTTGGTTATGGTGTTTAATTATGGTGTTGTAATGTTAAATTTTTCTTTTTTCCTTATGGTGTTTAGTTATGGTGTTTTCTCTTACTATGGTGTTTTTCACTTTCTCATTTAGGGGCTGTTTGGTGGCATCTGAATGGGTCTGAATCTGAATGAGAGTTCAGATCTGAATGGATGTCTGAATCATTCAGATCTCATAACAAGTCTGAATGAAAAAAATAATCCAAAGGGTCCTTTTTACCCTCTCATTTTATAACCTGATCTTCTTTCCCTCTGCCTCACGACCAACACCACCCCTCCCGCAGCTCCTTCCGGCCGCCCCCTATTCCGGCCATCGCCACCTTCCCGCCTCTCCTTCCAGCGACAATCTACAATCGCTGCGCTACAAGACTTCTACCGCCGCCAGCCACCTCCGATTGTAGCCCCTCGCCAACTGTTACTCTCTCTCTCTCTCTAACTATATAGATACATATGGGTTGACCACCTCTTTGCTACCGCCTCCCTGCTCTCGTCTACCACCTCTTTGCCACCGATGACCACCTCCTGCAGCCGCACCATCTGTCCACTGTGTTTGTTTTCTGTGATCTACACTAAAACTAGGAGAGTAGAAG
Source organism: Mikania micrantha (assembly GCA_009363875.1). Taxonomy (NCBI): domain Eukaryota; kingdom Viridiplantae; phylum Streptophyta; class Magnoliopsida; order Asterales; family Asteraceae; genus Mikania; species Mikania micrantha. The sequence goes on from CM018692.1 coordinate 3,599,187, forward strand.
GGGCGAATCTATGAATTTACTATTGTTGGTTTGACATTTGACAGTGGCTGAGGCGAGTGTTTGGGCTGATAGTGGTAGGGCGTTGAACGTTCATGGTGTGGTGCGATCGTAGAAGAGTAGGAAATTAGGTTAGTTTGGATTTGTGCCTTTTTTTTTTTGTTTTTTTATTAATAATGAAACATATAAAAATTGTTGGAGCTGATATTTAATATAAAAATGGTTAGTTATGTTAGAATTTTAGCCATTTTTATGAATATATGGATGTTTGGATTTTAACATGTTTGGATTTTACCTTGTTATTAGTATTTATATTAATGCTGAAAAAAAAGGTTTTCGAAGGGTAAAATAGTCATCTTGTATACTCATTCAGATGTTCAGTCAAACAGTCTTAACTGGTTCAGGACTTAATGATTCAGATCCTCTTAACCATTCAGACATCTTAACCATTCAGCACTTAATGATTCAGATGCTACCAAACGGCCCCTTACTTTTATCATCCATCAGCTAGAAAAAGTGAACGAATAGCTATCAAAACATCCTTCAGCAAATTCACTAACACCGGGTCAACTCCCATCATAATTGACTTGCCTGATTCTTCAACGCAAATTGATCTCCCATCAAATTGTTTCATCATCAGATGAACAACGCAAATGATCCCACTACCATTACCTCCTATCAACGTTAAAACACTCACAAAAAAAACATCGCAAACGCCATGATTAACATACATAATAAAAATCAAACAAAAAATTCGCAAAAAACATACCGTCTGCGTCGTCTATATTCGAGTCATTTAAATTCGATTGATCCATCAAACCTTATTTCTTTGAATGATCGTAATCGTAATATGATCAACTTCGGAACAGTGATAACATCGGCAGATCTTGTTTTTTAATCATGTTAATTATGATTACTTTGTTTTGTTGAAATTAAAAATGGAATTAATTGTATTTCCGAACCTGATGCGTAAAGGTTACGGTTTTGATTTTTGAATATACCCACTAATTAATACAAATTACATAAATGTCCTTTTTGTTTAAATTTAATCTCTGTCTCGTGTCACCCTCAGGATCTTTCCTACCCTTTTAAGGTTTTTGGCCTTTGTAGCCTAACCCTATATATACTATGTTTATAAAACATATTTGGTTTCTCGACATTTTGGTATAAATTTTCAAAACATTGATCTGTGCAGTATTTATTTTTTTAATTATCGTTCATCGTAATTTTTTGATATATTAATACTTCCGTAATTTTTGAAGTTTTCAATCGTAATTTAAAACAAGTAATAAATAGATTTAGTTTATTGTTAATAGTGCTACATTGATGGTTGAAAATGTATTTGTTGAATCCTTTCAAACTGAGCCACCATTTCAAATCTTACGAAAAATGGTTGAAATTTATGATTTTAAAATTATATTTTCCATAAAATGTGTGTTTAAAAAGAAAGAAAAATCAAGTTGACTGAGGTAAAGTAATTAAATGATTAAAATTGGTCTAACGTAAAAACAAGTTTATATACAGACAGACACACATACACGCATGCATGTGTATGACTTCAATGGATTTCGACAACCAGACAACTATTCAGTCGTAGAAGGTGCTAGGCTCTAGTTAAACGGTAAGGTACCGCATAGTGGTTAATCGGTGCTAGGAGGATTGAAATTTTTATATGTAATTTTACAAATATATATTATACACACACACATCAATATCAATAATTTAATATAGTACTTTAAATAAATAAACTTAAACATACTAAGTCAAGTACTTCAAAGTTCAATTAAACACTGGAACAACAAAGAAGATCGAAAACTCAAACATCAAAGAAGATCGAAGCTAAGTTCAAAGTTTAGACATGGATTTAGTTCAGTGACTGGATTCGGTGTTTCAAAAACATATTAAAGATTTAGGGTTGAAAAATGTTTCGAATAGTCATTAATCTGATCCCTTTTTACCCGAAAAAAGAAAAAAAATGACTAGGCCGATTTCCTCAGACTTGGCCACCTAGACACAGATTAGGCTGACTACCACCTAGACAGCCGACTAGAGCCAAATCGATTCATCTTTGTATATGAAACAATTTTACAAGTATAATATAGTTGAATACTTTAATGGGTATTTTATGACATACGATAGAGATTTAGATTATAATTTGGTTATATTTAAACATGTTCATGTAACCCTACTTCCAAAAAGAGAACATGAATTCAAGAATCTATTGATTGTTTTTGTAGATAATCAAACTAGTTCCTTCAAACTATCATAGTTATGGTTTTGAAATAAATTAATGCCCATAGAATTTTTAGGAAGATAAACACTCAACTATTAAACAATATATAACTTTCTTGAAAGTTGATTACTAGGGATTTTGGTCAGCATCTTCTCTCCTATGTTAGTTTGGAAAATAATCTAGTGTATTATTAATACTATATTATTGTTTACTGTGAGACTCGAACTCCGATTTAATAGGAAGAAAAACCACTGTATTTCTAATAACCGCAAATTATTTGATATATGTTTCTTCACCACGCTTATTCTCTTATGTATAAACATTTAAAGACATGACAATTGGGTTCAACTTACAAAACCAATGCAGTTAAATGTTATTGTATGATGTTGACATAATTTAAACTTTAAAAAAAGATACAAACAAAATCCATTACAACATAAGAAAGGGGCGTCGTAGCTACGGTGGAGAAAAGAGAACCTATAGGTCTCAAGTTCAAACCTCACTTGTACAAATTTTCCTTGAAGACCACCGACCCGGTTGTTTGCGGGCGTGCTTTATTAGTTCATCTTGGTTAGTCGGGTATTGAAGGGACCTGAGAGTTACCACACAAGTGAGTTTCAATGGTTATAAAAAAAATCATAACAACATGTGTTGTCATAAACATGTTAAGCAAGACAAAAGAAAAAAATAATGTTTAATTATAAATCATTTATATATTCTCCCAGACAATCAAAATCTTACCGGATCCTAACCAGATGTTAAAACAAAGGAAAGCATATGGGCCACAAAGAAATTTTTTTAAGCGATAAATCTATCATATTTTTTAAAATACATTAAAATAAGAGTAAACTTCTCTTTTGCTTCATGTGGTTTGACAATATTAACCATTTTAATCCAAAACTTTCAAAATGATCATTATGCTCCCTGTGGTTTGATAGTTTAATCATTTTGCTCCTTGTGGTTTGACAATTATAACCCTTTTGCTCCCTGTGGTTTCGAAAAAAATGGAGTATAATGGAGATATATTGGAAAAGTTTTGAGCAAAATGATTAAACTGTCAAACCACATGGAGCATAATGATCATTTTGAAAGTTTTGGAGCAAAATGATTAATATTGTCAAACCACAGGGAGCAAAAGAGAAGTTTACTCTTAAAATAATAATCTTTTTGCCTAAATTAGAATCAAAATCTCTAATCTAATGTGTAATGCCTCTACCAAATAAGTTACTCTAATATTAATATTAGCCAAAGACAATCAACCAAAAAACACCACTCTTGAATTTCCCTTACCTGGCTTTAAATTTTACAGGCAAACAATCAAACCGCCTAAAACATAGTTGACCGAGCAAAATCCCAACTGAATAACCCTAACAAAATAAATAGTATACCCGGAATCAAACCGACATTCAGATTTCAAATCTCTCTCTATCTGGGCCAGCTCGATGAGTTCTCCACAGCCCAAACAAGACATGCTGGGCTGCTGGCCAGAAAACTTAACTTCTGTGTTCTAAATAGTGAATATAAATCAAGCGTCTAACAGGCTGTTTGTTTGCATCTAAATGAGTCTGAATCTGAATGGTTCAAATTCAGACCGTTTGTTTTAACTAAAAAGTATCTGAATGGAATAAAAATGTCTGAATGATTCAGACATGAGAGTAAGTCAGAATGGAAGAAATTGGGGCATGGCTAGCGAACATAACAATTTTTGTTAGGAATTTTTAGTTGAGGGCAAAATCTCGATTTTCTGCTATCTGTTCATCAAACAATCTGTATATGGTCAGAGTCACCACCGGTTCTAAAAGTCACCGCCACCGCCGTACTTGATCGGCCGTCCACTCTTTACATCGGCGGATCCGATGGCACCATCTTCTAGTGGAATCTCGTCAACTAACTCCAAGCACGTGAGTTGAAACTTCAAAAGCACTAATTCCTCACCTTATATGCATCTTTGCATGTTGAAATTGAACACGAATTTCAATTAGGTTTTGTTTAGTTAAGTATGTGTTCAATTCTTCAGAGATTTTCTCCCTTGTGAATATTAGTTACGCCTGAAATGTTGGGAAGAATGAGAGGTATTTTGAATTTTCATTCAGATGTTGAGCCAAACAGTTTTAACGGGTTCAACACTTACTAGTTCAAAACTTCAAATCCTCTTAACAATTTAGACATCTTAACCATTCAGCACTTAATGGTTCAGACGTTATCAAACGACCTTTAAATCGGTAATTGTTCTAAATCTCATTATTGATTATAATTGAATTTAGATGACAGTTACGTTTTATTTTATTTTTTAACCATTATCTTGATGATTTTCCTTTTGAATTTTAATTGTAGTTACACCTACTTTTTTTTAACCAATTTTCTTGTCATAATGTCAAGCAAGTATAAGACATAATGATTATGTCTTTTGTGTTTCCTGCTTAATGTTATGTTTTTCTAAACAATTTAAGAAACAATTATTGTGCAGAATACATAATGCTAAGCAAGTTTAACACAATGACGAGTATGAATTACACAATTATTTTTAAAAAAGACACAATTACATGTAAAAAGACGTAATGAAGAGTATGAACAATTTAGTACTGGTTATTGTGTCTTTTGTACAGAATATTATGTCTTTTGTACAAACAATTGTGTCTTTTATGTTTCCTGCTCAATGTTGTGTTTTTCTGAACAATTTAAGACACAATGATGTCGCAGAATACATAATGTAAAGCAAGGATGACACAATGACGAATATGAATAACTCAATGATTTTTAAAAATGTGAGGCCCCGATTCCGGGCGATCCCACGTACGTTGGTCTCGTCATAACACATAGCCCTTAAACTAAAAACTTTCATAAACATGCAGCGGAACTTAAACATCATATCAAACATAATTACATGTGAATTAATACATAAACGATTGCCAACACCATCGGATTTTTTTTATCTTGATGCCTGAGCTCCATGCCTTCTCTGACCCAAGCTTAACCTGACATACATGCTAAATCAAGTCAGCTTACGCTGGTGAGTTCTAGTTTTCATAAGACATCATAAACGTTTTGTTAAGTTAAAATATACTTAACATACAACATCGTCACATGGTATATCTTAAACACATAACATGCCTTTCCTCATAGCATACCTACATAACATATATATATATATATATATATCCTCATAACATCATTCATACGGTGAAGGAATTTCGCCGTCAACTGCTGACCTAAAGTCAGACAGACTTGTGCAGCACAAGATTCTATAACTATCAACCCGCAGCTGATAACTCATACATGTATAAGATTTCTTTAACATTATCAACCGAAGTTGACAGATCATACATCACATATACGTAACCGTAACACACATTCCTTTACCTTATCAAAACCATAGTTTTGATCATAACCACTGTCTTAACAGTGGGCTTATACCGGCATAAGACTCCATACTTACCCAGTAACAATTACTGGAGCTACCATACTTACCCAGTAACAAGTACCAGAGCTACCATACTTACCCAGTAACACATACTGGAGCTACCATCCTTACCCCATAACGCGTATATGGGAGCTACGTCATAATCATCCCGTAACAAGTACAGGAACAACCATACTTACCCAGTAACAAGTACTGGAGCTACCATACTTATCCGTAACAAGTACGGAAACAACATCATTCATCCCATACGAATATGGGAGCAACGTCATTCATCTCCCGTAACAAGTACGGGAGCGTCATCATTCATTCATATCCCATATCACATATAGGGACATCATTCGTTCATCATATATGATACGTTAGCACATATCCTCATTCGTTATAAACATTATATGTTTCATCATACCCAGTTATAGTCGTGGTTGACTCTCATTCATACACTTTCCTATAACACGTATAGGCACATCACTTATTCCTCATTCATAGCATACTAGCATTATAACATCATCCATCGTATTCAACATAACATCATAACATTTCATGCTAGTCTCTTATCATCATAATATCATCACTTTGTCTTGATATAATATAGGAACCATCATATTATATCATGCCAGTATCATTTCATCATATCATCAGATTATATATTCTGGCAGTCATAAACTTGTCATACTAGCATCTTATCATCCTAGCATTATGCCCTAGCAGCAAAGCACATATCATATCATACTTCATGCCTTCATCCTAGCAGCTTAGGATTTCATCATAGCTTAACATCTGTAATTATCCTCATAGCGTGTTATCATACTGCTCATCATCATGTCTTACTAATATGAACATATCATACTTAGCATGTCATCATTTACAAATCATATTAACACGTTAACCCACATACATATTCATGGCATATCATTATTCATTTATCATTATCTTAAACACATAACATCATGAACATAATGTTAAGCATGTATGCCAGCCCAAAACATTAAATGTGAAAATAGGGCGTCTAGAACTCACCTGATGTCTCACGGTCGTGAGATCACTCACAACTGGTGCTAATGGTATAACTCTGCATAGGTTTACGTTTAATATGTTATTTACATATTAACTGCCTGATTAAATCTTTCTGAACGTCCAATGTCAAAACATATCAAGAAGTTAATGTTGTTGATTATCATGCTAAAACATGTTCCTAGACAGATTAATGGCTTGGAACTGATCAATCCTTATTATTGATTGTGATTAGTTTGAAACACTTGGATTTAATCTTGCATATCAAAATTAATCAAACTAATCATCTACCTTGTCATAATCAAATGGTCTAAACCATTATAACCATTGTTATGATTCCATGCAAACCGGGCATTACAACGACTCCAAAACAAGGATTTTCCCATTAACAGTTCGAGTTCTTCATTTAAAATCAATCCTAGCCATCATCTAGGCAATAATCAACAACCCTAACTATATTATCACGTTCAAAAACAAGATTTAATCATTCATTATCAGTCTAGAAGGTTAGGATGAATCGTTACCTCTCCGGACGAAGTTTTGACTGCAAAACAATGATCAGAACTTGTAGATACGATCCCTGGTATGATCGGTGACTTCTGATGGCTTCAGATTTGAGTTTGGATGATGAAAAACTCGTCTGGTGGTGTTCTTGAGCGAATATGATCGAGTATGAAATAAAATTTTAAACTCTGCGTTAATCTGATGAAGAATATCAATCCACTGCACCGCCTCACTCATCGCGTACCGCGACGAGGGGCCAAATAGAGCTTCGCGTACCGCGAAGAAATCCGGAGAATCTCAGATATTTTTGGTCCATCGTGTACCGCGAAGGATCCTCAAATATCCGTCGCGTATCGCGACGAGTCCAAAAGTACAATACTTTGAAATTTTTCTTCGTTTCACGATTCCGGACAATCCGTAACTCCGTTTCGCGCACGGTTTTCGCCCACGTTCACCATTTCTCACGTACTATCATCCTGTAATAATATCGATTGTCAAATCGTCGTGGATTTCAAGCACGATCAAATGTGCTTATTTCTTTGACAACGCAATTCTTTGAACATAAACAGTTACCGAAATCTCGCACGTTTATCATTAAGATGCTAAATTTTCGGGTGTTACAAATCTACCCTCCTTACAATAGGTTTCATCCTCGAAACCTGTTACGTTTCAAACAAATGTGGGTAGAGTCGTTTCATCTCGTATTCCAAGTTCTTGATTTGTCGGAAGACATGTTTAAAACTCACATTCTCTTCTTTCAATCCTTCCTGTTGCGCCTGCTTAAGTTTCGTCCAGAGATTCTGGCGTGAAGCATAAGCTATGTCGTTATGCACCAGCATATACAACAAGATCATCATCTCCATTTGGCAGTGCTAAAACAGGAGCTTGGGTAAGTTTCTCCTTTAGCACTGTGAACGCTTGTTCTTGGTTCGGGCCCCATTCGTACTTTACATCTTTCTTCAGGAGCTTCGTCAATGGTGTCGCTATCTTGGAGAAGTCTTGAGTAAATCTCCGATAGTAACCGGCCAAACCAAGAAAACGGTGTACTTCCGTAGGTGACTTCGAAAGGCTCCATTTCATAACCGTTTCAACTTTAGCTAGATCTACCATAATGCCTTCTGGGTTCACCACGTGACCCAGAAATTGTAACTCTCGTAACCAGAAAACACATTTGGAGAATTTAGCATAAAGTTTCTCTTTCCTCAGGATCTCCAATACCTCACGTATGTGGCAAACATGGTCTCCCTCGTTCTTTGAATAAATCAAAATATCATCCATAAACACTATCACCGATCGGTCCAGCATCGGTTGACATACTCTGTTCATCAAATCCATAAATGCTGTAGGAGCATTCATCAATCCAAATGACATAATGAGAAACTCGTAGTGTCCATAACGTGTACGGAAAACAGTCTTTAGAATATCCTGCTCTCGAACTTTCAACTGATGGTAACTAGATCGGGGATCTATCTTTGAGAACCAGCTTGTACCTTGAAATTGATCGAACAAATAATCAATTCTAGGTAAAGGATACCTGTTCTTTACGGTCAACTTATTCAGTTCCCTGTAGTCGATGCACATTCGCATGCTACCATCATTCTTCTTCACAAACAGCACCGGGGCTCCCCAAGGAGAGACACTCGATCATATAAAACATTTATCAAGGAGTTCTTGTAGCTGGGCCATCATTTCCTTCATTTCGATGGGAGCTGAACGGTAAGGTGTTTTGGCAACGGGTTGCGCCCCCGACACTAAGTTGATTTGGAACTCAATTTCCCGTTCCGGTGATAATCCAGGCAATTCCTCAAGGAATACATCAAGGAAGTTACGCACCACGGGTACATCATCAATCATGCTCATATCCGTATGTTCCTCAATCACATAGGCCAAGTAGGCTGCACCCCCTCGCCTCATCATAACATCAGCCTTGATCATCGAAATGATCTTCGGCGCATACATCGCTTATCACCATAAACCGTCATGGAGCTTCCATCCATCGCACGTAAACATATCATCCTTCGTTGACATACAATGTTAGCCTCATATTTGGCTAACCAGTCCATACCCAAGACTACATTGAAACCTCCCAAGGTTATAAGAAACAATCGTACCGGGAATTTATGACCTCCTATCTCAACATAACAATCATCTATAGCCTCAGTCACCCTGATCATCTTACCAATATCCGTTTCTACATCAAATACCCGATTTATCTTCTTAACCTTCCCAGACAACCCATCACAGAAAGTAGAAGACACAAAACTCATAATGGCACCAAAATCAAACAATACAAAATCAGTAATATTGTTGATAGAAAAGGTACCTGTGACCACGTCCGGGTCCAACGTGAAGGCTCGTGCTTTAGCCTTCTACTTTTCCTTTCCCTTTATCCTCTTTCTTACCCGAGCCCGAAGCATCCGCCCGTGGTTTCTTGCAATCCTTGGACATGTGTCCTAACCCATTGCAATTAAAACATCGAGTAACATTCGTGCAACTGTTAGAAAAATGTCCCGTCTTTCCGCACCTGAAGCATAAGTTAGTGCCTAACAGGCACTGTCCCGTGTGGTTTTTCCCACACTTGTTGCATCGGCTCATCTCCTCTCGCTTCAATTTCTTGCTTGAGAACTTTTGTTGGTCTGTTCGACCCCTCTTAGTCCCGAAGGATTCTTTCATCTTTGTTTCCTCTTGTATTGGCTCATTAGCCATCACATCATCCCATACAATACCGCTGAGTTCCACCGTGGAGTCAAAGGTATTGGGAGCATTGGCCTTCACATGAATCCGCACCTTTGAAGGCAAACCCTCCATATACAGTTTCACCCTGCGTTCCTCAGAACCAATCAAGTGAGGAACTAATCTTGCCATTTCATTGAATTTTGATGTATACTGTCGATGATTCATACTTCCAGCTTTCAGAACCAGAAACTCTCGTTCTACTTTATCCAGCTCATTCTTGGGACAGAACTGTTTAGTAACCAGCTCCTTGAGATCATCCCAAGTCATCTTCTCCATATCAGCTGCAGACTTGGACTGCTTAATGGTGTTCCACCAATGTAGAGCTTCCTCCGTAAATGAATGGGCTGCAAACTTGACAGCTTGATCAACTCGGCATTCACTGATAGAGATAACAGCCTCCATCGCAGATATCCAGTGACAAGTGGCAACAGCATCCTTCTTTCCATCGAAGGTCGGTGGGTTACATCCTTTGAAGGCCTTGTAGTCACAACCCTTCACTTTCCCTGACGTAGAATCACCGCTTTTATTTTCGATGATCACAATTTCATCATCTCCCTTGGTGCTTTCCTTGGTTCCTTCAGACTTGTCTTTTAGAACATCCTTCAGTGCCTTAGCAATCATTGCCGGCATTTTCTCATCCATGATTTTGCAAACTTCATCAGAAATAGCCTTTACCACAATCGGCTCTAGCGTGAACTCTTCTTCGTCTTCTGGTGGCTCACTGTGCTCGCTTTCTCCTTCGTTGACCGGTTTCTCGGTCTCGACATGTGGTTCTTCAGGTTCCTGTGGTTGCTTACGTGGCCTACCCTCTTGTACGGCCATCTAACTATCTACATAATGCAACAATTGAGTAGTCAGTACAGAATCAGTTTAGCACGAAATAAGCTTTGTAAATCGTTAATGACGTTGATCAGGTGTTATTAACCATTTACCCAACTCATAGGCTCTAAACGTTTCCCATCCCATCTCCTCAACGTGCATGACACTAACAACCTTTCTAACCTTACACATACATCTTAACTCATACATAACATTCAGCTCATGGCATCCGTTCATCCATGGTTGGCAATCCGCATCACTTAATCCCATTTTCAGTTTAAGTCTTGGCATTTGGGACGCCAAGATCTCTCAAACTATGGCTCTGATACCAACTTGTGAGGCCCCGATTCCGGGCGATCCCACGTACGTTGGTCTCGTCATAACACATAGCCCTTAAACTAAAAACTTTCATAAACATGCAGCGGAACTTAAACATCATATCAAACATAATTACATGTGAATTAATACATAAACGATTGCCAACACCATCGGATTTTTTTTATCTTGATGCCTGAGCTCCATGCCTTCTCTGACCCAAGCTTAACCTGACATACATGCTAAATCAAGTCAGCTTACGCTGGTGAGTTCTAGTTTTCATAAGACATCATAAACGTTTTGTTAAGTTAAAATATACTTAACATACAACATCGTCACATGGTATATCTTAAACACATAACATGCCTTTCCTCATAGCATACCTACATAACATATATATATATATATATATATATCCTCATAACATCATTCATACGGTGAAGGAATTTCGCCGTCAACTGCTGACCTAAAGTCAGACAGACTTGTGCAGCACAAGATTCTATAACTATCAACCCGCAGCTGATAACTCATACATGTATAAGATTTCTTTAACATTATCAACCGAAGTTGACAGATCATACATCACATATACGTAACCGTAACACACATTCCTTTACCTTATCAAAACCATAGTTTTGATCATAACCACTGTCTTAACAGTGGGCTTATACCGGCATAAGACTCCATACTTACCCAGTAACAATTACTGGAGCTACCATACTTACCCAGTAACAAGTACCAGAGCTACCATACTTACCCAGTAACACATACTGGAGCTACCATCCTTACCCCATAACGCGTATATGGGAGCTACGTCATAATCATCCCGTAACAAGTACAGGAACAACCATACTTACCCAGTAACAAGTACTGGAGCTACCATACTTATCCGTAACAAGTACGGAAACAACATCATTCATCCCATACGAATATGGGAGCAACGTCATTCATCTCCCGTAACAAGTACGGGAGCGTCATCATTCATTCATATCCCATATCACATATAGGGACATCATTCGTTCATCATATATGATACGTTAGCACATATCCTCATTCGTTATAAACATTATATGTTTCATCATACCCAGTTATAGTCGTGGTTGACTCTCATTCATACACTTTCCTATAACACGTATAGGCACATCACTTATTCCTCATTCATAGCATACTAGCATTATAACATCATCCATCGTATTCAACATAACATCATAACATTTCATGCTAGTCTCTTATCATCATAATATCATCACTTTGTCTTGATATAATATAGGAACCATCATATTATATCATGCCAGTATCATTTCATCATATCATCAGATTATATATTCTGGCAGTCATAAACTTGTCATACTAGCATCTTATCATCCTAGCATTATGCCCTAGCAGCAAAGCACATATCATATCATACTTCATGCCTTCATCCTAGCAGCTTAGGATTTCATCATAGCTTAACATCTGTAATTATCCTCATAGCGTGTTATCATACTGCTCATCATCATGTCTTACTAATATGAACATATCATACTTAGCATGTCATCATTTACAAATCATATTAACACGTTAACCCACATACATATTCATGGCATATCATTATTCATTTATCATTATCTTAAACACATAACATCATGAACATAATGTTAAGCATGTATGCCAGCCCAAAACATTAAATGTGAAAATAGGGCGTCTAGAACTCACCTGATGTCTCACGGTCGTGAGATCACTCACAACTGGTGCTAATGGTATAACTCTGCATAGGTTTACGTTTAATATGTTATTTACATATTAACTGCCTGATTAAATCTTTCTGAACGTCCAATGTCAAAACATATCAAGAAGTTAATGTTGTTGATTATCATGCTAAAACATGTTCCTAGACAGATTAATGGCTTGGAACTGATCAATCCTTATTATTGATTGTGATTAGTTTGAAACACTTGGATTTAATCTTGCATATCAAAATTAATCAAACTAATCATCTACCTTGTCATAATCAAATGGTCTAAACCATTATAACCATTGTTATGATTCCATGCAAACCGGGCATTACAACGACTCCAAAACAAGGATTTTCCCATTAACAGTTCGAGTTCTTCATTTAAAATCAATCCTAGCCATCATCTAGGCAATAATCAACAACCCTAACTATATTATCACGTTCAGAAACAAGATTTAATCATTCATTATCAGTCTAGAAGGTTAGGATGAATCGTTACCTCTCCGGACGAAGTTTTGACTGCAAAACAATGATCAGAACTTGTAGATACGATCCCTGGTATGATCGGTGACTTCTGATGGCTTCAGATTTGAGTTTGGATGATGAAAAACTCGTCTGGTGGTGTTCTTGAGCGAATATGATCGAGTATGAAATAAAATTTTAAACTCTGCGTTAATCTGATGAAGAATATCAATCCACTGCACCGCCTCACTCATCGCGTACCGCGACGAGGGGCCAAATAGAGCTTCGCGTACCGCGAAGAAATCCGGAGAATCTCAGATATTTTTGGTCCATCGCGTACCGCGAAGGATCCTCAAATATCCGTCGCGTATCGCGACGAGTCCAAAAGTACAATACTTTGAAATTTTTCTTCGTTTCACGATTCCGGACAATCCGTAACTCCGTTTCGCGCACGGTTTTCGCCCACGTTCACCATTTCTCACGTACTATCATCCTGTAATAATATCGATTGTCAAATCGTCGTGGATTTCAAGCACGATCAAATGTGCTTATTTCTTTGACAACGCAATTCTTTGAACATAAACAGTTACCGAAATCTCGCACGTTTATCATTAAGATGCTAAATTTTCGGGTGTTACAAAAAAAGACATAACCATTTATAAAAAAGACAAAACGTCGAGTATTAACAATTTTGTACAGATCATTGTGTCTTTTGTACAAAATATTATGTCTTTTGTGTTGTTGCTCAATTATGTGTTTTTCTAAACAATTTAAGACACAATTATATTACAGAATAAATAATGTCAAGTAAGGATGACACAACGACGAGTATAAATAATACAATGATATTTAAAAAAGACATAATGACCTATAAGAAAAACACAAAAAAAAAATTGCACACATACGTTTAAGAAAGACAAAATGACGATAATTAGATACAATGAACTTAAATAATTTATTTTTTATTGCAACATTTTACTCATTTTAAAAATAAAAAGTGTTCGTTTTTATGATATATTATTTAAAAAAATAATATCGTATGTAAAAGTTATGAACATTTAAAAAATGTGTGGAGAAAGTGGTAATGACTAAATTATTCTACAATTTTTCCCTCGAAATTTTTTCCTCATAAATTTGATCTCATAATTTAATAGTTAATAATCATTTTTATCTTTTTTAAGATAAGAATACTATTTGGTTAAACATAACCCTCTTTGTGTATATCCACACACACACTTTTAATTTTAAGAGTATATTTTACAATGTAACTAAAATAAAATAACTAATTTATTATTTTATACATTTATATAAATAAAAGTTATATTTAAATGAATAATAATGATATGTTGTTTCTGTAAACATATAAAATTTTGTTTATAACTAACTAAAATAGAAAAACAAATAAAAATTAATTAAAAATTATTGTCAGTATATAACGATAACAAGTCGTTGTCAATTGTTAAAATAATTTATTTCCTTTTCTGGATATGTTGGCAGGATAAAGTATGATGAATGCCATAGTGGAGATTTTATATCCACATCTTGACATCTTGTTACAAATTTAAACATATACTTTTAATAAATTTTTATTTGTAAGTGTAATCGTCATTTAAAAAAATAAAAATAAAATATAATTCATATTATAGAGTTACAAAATTTATTTACGTTTACCCACTTAAAAACGATTGAGACGCAGACATATTAGTAAAAAATTATAAAATGCTTTATAACGATGAGATATCATCATTTCATCATTGCTTGTAAGTAGAGATGCATAAAAAATTGGTTAAACGAACTAGCACCGGTTCGTAACCCGTTTCGTAAACCGCTTTTTTAAAATCAGTTTTAGGTTTTTGGAAAAAGTGATGGTACTTTAGGACCGGTTTGAGATTTAAAGAGACTAAAATGGTTATTAACCGGTTTTTCAAGACGGATGACTGGTCTACCTAAGTAAAAAAATCGATTATTTGGTGGTTAACCACTTAAACCATTTTTGGTTATTATATCGGTTTCGGTTTTTGAGTTCGAAAAACTAGTTATTAATGGTAAAACTGTTGACTAAACTTTGAATGGTTAACCTATTTCAAAACAGTTCTAGACCGGTTAACCGGTTTCTGCACCGTGTAACAATAACTTTTTCCATCACTATAATTGTGTTGCAATATAACTATTTTCTACTTGCAACGATAATTTTTTACATTACTGACATTTATTCACTGTACCCAAGTGCAAACCGCCATGTGACAGGTTTCATTATTTGAAAGTTTTATCTTTTTTTGCTTTTAGTTGTTTATATAATTTTTCTTTTTGCAGATCTTTTAAATGAATTTACATATGGCGGAGGCTGTCTGCCTATCTATATGTTAACGTTATTGTAACTAGTTTTTTTGATGCAAGGTGTTTTAATTAGTTATGATGTGAAAGCTCTATGTGTATAAACGTGCTAAAATAAAATTCAGATGGTGAAATGTCGATTTCTTGGTGTATGGAAATGGACAATTCTTTCTCTATCACGGTATCACCATCATATATTTAACTTAAAAAAAACTCAAACTGGCTTATGTTTTATTATTTTTTAACGACAACAGTCGATAGGCTGACACGTCTCTCTATAGGGAAGTTTGAACATCAATCACACCAATTATATCTTATCAGTTTAGGAGGAAATCCAATGCTTGAAAAACCCCTGCTCATCTATAATGGACCTTCTATAATGGAAGTTACGAGGGTACCAATAAGCTAGAAACCTTTTGGTCGGTTATGGTTCCTCAAACCAACTTTTTAAGTTAATTTGAATATTTAATTAAAAACAATTATTATGTTAAAAGTCTTAATTTAAAAGATCAAATGTGTTAAAAAAAAAGAATTGGTTTTTTGGTTTGAGAGATTTTCTTTTTAATAGTCACTCTATCTCACTTTATTTTCTTAAAACACCAATGTAAGACAAATTAAAAAAAATCTTTAGTTTGGCTTTAAAATGTTGCATTAAACTTTAAAAGTTTTCTAAGCTATTAATTTTGATTAAATTAATTTAATGTCTTTCTACTATGTATTATTATATAGTAACTCTATGTTTGTGTATGTATAAACGTGCTAACAATGGATGGCTAAAAATAAGTTTAGGATTTATTCTATAAGATTATGTTATTATAGGGATGTCTTCTATTCTTATGTGAAACTTGATCTTAAAGTGACTTAAATTCTATCTGAGTCATTTCTTTGAAATCCTGAAAATAAATAAGTGAACATAAGTATTACCTTCCGATCAAGATATCACCGGATATTATATTTATTTTGGCTTGTACATGCGTATAATAAATGTCATGCAAAAAGAACCAAAGATTTGAGTTGATCTTGTCAGAGTTAGTTGGGTTAACACAATTAATGTGTGTTAATAGCAGATCCCTGCCATATATGTATATACATGGATTATATTATATGAAACTCGATCTTAAAGAGAAAAAACTTAAACTTTATCTGGGCAGTTTATTTGAGATCTTGAAAATAAATATATGTTTCATATTAAAACATATTAAATTGATTTTTTTATCTAATTTAATCTGAACCACATATTTAATTTATAGATTTAAAATGAAAGATTCAAATAGGGTTTATCAGATAGAGTGTATATGTTTTTCTTTAAGATCGAGTTTTCAAGGGATACAAACGTTACACACACAACTATATGTATGTACGTACGTATATAAACGTGCTAAAATTAAACCAGGCAAGTGAATTGTCAATTATTAGGGAGATGGAAACGGACAATTCTTCCTCTATCACCATTATTCATTTCTGTATTATTTATGCACACAAAAAACATGTTGCAATAATGTTTTGATGGAAGAACAATAACTGAGCAAAAGAATAATAGTTTAATTCTATAAAAAAAATACCTCCTGCAGGTAAGTAAAACCGATAAAAAAAAGACATTAAAGTAATTTAATCACAAAAAGCATGTTGCAAAACACTAACTTAAAGAAGTGTATTGGTACCCATCAAGCGAGTTAGGACAGGCCGAAATATCTGTCCTGATGTCGATAACTTTTTTACCCTGTTGGTACTAAGGTATGCCGACTAACTTTACAACAACAACTTGTTGTTGGGACAAACCAAAATAGCCTATAGCGACGACAAGTAGCCAAAAAAAATCTCAAAAATTCAGTCACTATAGCGGCATAATGGTGTTGTGCTTGAAGAAAAATATATTTCTAGAATGTATAATGTATCTTAAACAAGTGTTCAAGTGCCAATGGGGGATTTAGACTTTTTTATGTGGAGGTCAGTATTCACCAGTACAACAACAACAACCTTACCCAGTATATTCCCACTTTTCAGTAGGGTCTGGGGGGAAGAATAGATACAAACTTACCCCTATCCCAATTGGGATAGAGAGGCTGCTTTGAAAGAGTCCCCGGCTCAAAGTTATTGTTTGAAGTTGACAATCCCAATGATTTTAACGTTATTTTCACAAATAACTAAAATAACGTTAAAATTAGTGCACTTTTTACTTTTGCCCTTTAAGGGCCCACACATATATGCATTATATGCGTACACCGCAAATGGGGCGTCAGTAATTCGTGTTAATTAAGTTTGCTTTTTTTTTCCCTCTTAATGTTATAGTCAGTGAGTTGTCCAAATCAATCTATGAGTCAATATCGTGGTGCATACTTTTCGTTAATAATATTATGTTAATTGCAGAATAAAAAAGGTTGAGTGAGAGGCCAAAAGAGAGAAAAATAGTCTCTTATAGCTCAAAAAGTTAAAGATTCGTCACTATAAAATGATCACGAGAGTACTGTGTGACAAATGATTCTCGTTAATATTAAAATTGAAATTTAATACGATTGTAGTTTGACAAGCTATGTATACAGAACCAATTGATGAGCCATTAAAATAAAAAAGCTCGAAAGATACATAGCATATTGAGAATGTTGAAATGGATATGTAGTCAAACAAGAGTTAACTAAATGAGAACTGAAATTTTTATGAAATTAAGGATGACATAAATCTCATAAAAGATAAGAGATGATAGATTAGAACGGTTTGTGTATGCAAAAAGAAAACATATGATGACTTTAGTGAGAACTGTGAAAATCCACAATATAAAGGGTAGAAGAGCCCTGATAGACCCAAACTATGGTTGATGAGATGAGTGAATAACACAAGTTTTGTTAGATTTACGTACACTTATGATGACATGTAAGAGGCTCGTGGGATTAACGTGAGGGGGTAGGAATGAGTGAATTATGACTATATAATATTTCAATGAGCGAACTCTAGGTGAATACGAGGTTATGGAGTTTTGGATACAAGTAATTGGAAACCATCAGTTTTGGAGGCGTCTTAAATTTGTCTTGGGCTTTTATTTTTCCAGCACTTTTCTTTACTTGGATTTGGTCTTGCCTTGGTGTTTAGGTCTTATTGACTTTTTCTGAACAAAAGTGTATATGTAACTTTTACTAGATTTTGGATTTTTTTTGGTTTACTTATGTAGCTACTATATATATGGATATTTGTCAATTCTCTAGTATATATACTTTGCTCATTATCTTAAATACACGTTAACTGTAGTTTAGCTATATTTTATGATATTTAATTGTTTCGATATTTTAGCTATATTTTATGATATTTGGATAAATATACTATATTGCACATACATGAAAAAAGAAGTTTATAGAGCCAAATATTTTATCTTTATCTTCAATCACATCCTTCATAAACCTTACTAATAGCTTTATCATAAGTGAGATTATGCTAGACAAGTTTATTTCTTAATTTGTTTTTCCGCATAGGAGATAAACAAGTGAAATTTAGCTAAGAATTTTATTTAAATAAGTAAAAACATTGTTTTTCTTGTAATAAAAATCATTTTATCATGTTAGAAAAAATGGCAATATACTTAATTTAAGCTTTTAAATATCATAAAAATGCATGCATGCCGTATGTTTATGATGCTGAAGATCAACGTCGAGAAAACAAAACAGTATGTTAGTTATTCTATAAAATAATAAATATATAAAACCATCTTATAAAGTAATAAAAATGTGAGTTGGATAAAGTTATGATAACTTCAAATTACAACCCTATATGTAGTTATCATACGAGATATAAATATGACGACAACTAAAATTACAACCCTATACGTGTCAACAATATATAGGCTTGCATGATTTCCCATGTGTGAATTAAGAAGAAATTCGATTCTTATATGTAAACCTAGCTATGGTCTTAATTAATGGTAGAATGGGTGATATTATAATATTTGATTATATGACATGTGTTACAATCTGATGCACATAACTTTTTAAATTAATAATTGGATGATAGTTAATGGATTATTTGATTTTTTATGGATTAGCAACTACCCAACTAACTGTTGAAGATTCATTAGTAGTATGTGTGAAAACTGAAAATGGTGAATGAATGCATGTAGGGGCGAAGCTCTTCAATGCTCGAGGGGCGACTGCCCCCTCTTTTTCCGTCTGTAATATTAATTTTTCGATCGAAATTTATTTTTAGTTAAAAATAATGATTTCGTCATCTCGTTTAAAAAAATAACATGTATTTTGGGTCACACAAATATTCTCTTCCTCTTAATAAGTTTAAGCTCCGCTACTTAATTGTATTTTCCTATCATATCATTTATAAATGATTTCTTCTTATTTATAAAATCTTATCTGTTTTGACTTTTGAAAGATGCATCTTTCATTATTGTATCACTTCAAGATTAGATCCGGCCATGTGACTCAAATCATTATTGGTCTACGTGTTTGTTCTATGTTATTAGTTTCCTTTTCTTTTTTTTTAAACGACTGAATTTTAGGATCACCAACAGATCAGCGAAGTATCATTGTGTCACCAGCAGTGACACCCAATCTGAAGAAAACTCAATATTTTAAGAGTCTTTCTTGTGAATTGTGAGATTCGAACACAAGATCATTAGATTTTTAAGTCTTATCCACTACCAAAATATTGCTAAACTATAATGCCTTTGCTGGTCATGTCATTAGTTACTCTCATGAATCACGATGTTATTCCACCATCCGGGCTGAAGGGTTCAAGTATCCGACCCATCTTGTTTTTTATATCATATTTCTTCACCAAGGTAAATGATTTTTTATTAGTTAATAATTAAGATTATTAAATTCTTTAAAAACTCTTGATGTACGAACAATTAAACTAGTAGGTTCCTGCGTGACGCGATGAGTAATCTACCATGATTTCGAATATAAGAACGCAACGTTTGCCATTTGTATATATAGTAATATAATGTTTGTAACCTAATTACGATTGAAATGATATAAACGATATAAAACTAGATAATGTATGGACACATTATAAACTTATGTATAACGCGCAAAATTTCTGTGATTGTTTGGGTTCGAAATTTATATAAACGTTTCTGAGGTAATAAAACATGTGAGTAAAGTAAGAAGAAGATTTAAAAATAATTAAGAGTTTTAGAAATTTATTCAACTTGTACAATGTTGTTAAAAAATATTATTCGTGAAGATTAACGGAAATAATTTAGGAACGAATAAAAAATAGTGTTACTTGACATTCCAAAAATGTGTGTATATATAAGTAACTAGATTATTACCCCGTGTATTACACGGGTTTTATATAAAATAATAAATAGTTAGTAATAAAAATTGTAAAAATTATAAAACGATGTTTTAAGATAAAACAATTAATTTACATATTAATGAATACTTCAAATAATAAAACAACAATACAAAACTTTAATAATTATACAAATAAAATATAATATTTTTGATTTGTAACAGTTATTATTTTTGAACTAATTGATAATAAAGCCTTAGTTTTTATTCTATCAAAGACTAAATTTTATAATTCAAGAAGGTAAAAAATATAATTTATGTAATTATTTAATTTTAACAACTCAATTTAAACATAACGTTAAATATAAGGACCAAAAGTGTATCTTTATTTATCATTTTTTTACTTTTCTTTTTAAAATAAACTTAAACAATGCATTGGTTTATAAAATCTTATTGTTTAAAACACTCGTTTATTTTTAATTTTTTTTATAAAAAATCATTTTTAAAGAAATTTTTTATTTAACTTAGATTTTCTGGTAAATAAAATATTTCTTATTTTAAAAAAAATAATATTAAAATTTCTTTATATAAACTTTTATTAAATGTGTTTGCTAATTAAAAGATAAATAATATTATTAGTTATTAGTTATTAGTATTATAATTATTTAATAAGAAAGATAATATAATTATTTAATATTGCACAATTTGTATTTAATATGAGATGATTAAATGAATTTAAAAAAAAGTTGACATGTGGCAATGATGTTGTTAGAACATGACAAGTGGCAAAATACATTTTTGTTTATTAGTATAGTAAGATAAGATGGGGTATATATGCGATCAATTAAATGAGGTACATATATATTAAAATGTGCTAAAAATAAATTTAGTTGTGGCATGTAAATACATTGAAAAACACGATGAATTATTCAATCTAGAAAGATGGACAAAAGATACTTGTTTCTCTGTCACTACTTCTCAACTTTTAGGTTATTTATTTATTAATTTATTTATTAATTTATTTTTAGTTCTATTATAATGTTTGTTGGTGAATAATCAAGTGAATGCTCCTAAGAACTTTATTCAAATAAATAAAAACATTGTTTCTTTGATACAATATAATATAAAATTAATTACTTTCTTGAGAAACGTCGGATTATTTATTAAAAGTTTTTAAATTTGATAAAATGCATATTGTTGTTTATAATGTATCAGAAACATATAGATCGAAGATATACAAAACAATATTATGTTAGAGAATAATATTTATAAAATAGATAAACAATGGTAGCTAGTAAAGTTATAAAAATGTGATTAATAATTTAAATATATAATAATGCTAAAAATTATGTGAGGAAGTAAGGCGTGTAGGGTAGAAGAAGACAATTTAATTTGTGTCATAGTAATACATACACCAACTCTCAGTATTTGACACCGTCATGTTGTTTTTTATATGGACGTATAGGTATATACGATTTGTATATGATTAGTCAAACTGACAAAAGTTGTGATCATAACATGCATGTTAGTTTGAAAAAAAATATTATATGACCTATATAAGGTTATATGGCCCGTCATATAGCCTTATACTAGCCATATAAAGCTATACGAGTCATATAGTTATAAATGACTCGACATATGTGTAACAGTGTGGCATATAAGGCCCCGTATAGGCATATAGAACATGGATGGTCTATGGTTAATTAACCAACCGATAATGGTGTATGGTTATAAAGCACCTTAAATTTACGTACCAGAAGATAAGATGTAGGGTTGGAAGCTAGATAAATGGCGTACATCAGCCTTGTTGATGCATGACTAATTATTTATTAATAGCAAAAACAAACAAACAAACTTACACATTATATTCCTACAATCCTACTTTTCAGTAGGGTCTGGGGGGAAGGATGGACACAAATCTTACCCCTATTGTAGTTGTGATAGAGAGGCTGCTCCGAAAGAATCCCGAACAAATAATTTAAAGATGTAACACATAAGGCTCTATATATTAGCCCAAGCAGCAGCACCAGGGCAAATTAAGAAAAATAATAAAGATGGCACTAGAAAGCGTTCTACATATGAATGATGGCAATGGAGCTTCAAGTTATGCCACCAATTGCTTTCTTCAGGTCTCCTTTAATCTCTCTGTAACTACACACACGACACACATATATACACACGCGTGTATGTATGTATGTACATATATATATATGTATCTTGTATAGATATAAGTATATAAATATATGATTATTTATGTAAATTATTGTCCTTAGCTTGCTTTTGGATTCAACAACATATAGTTTCTCAATTATGTGGTTTATCGTTGTATTTTTATTCAGGAACATGCAATACGAAAAGAGTTGCCATTTTTAAAGCATACAATCAAGGGCATGGCTAATCATGATGTGTTCTTCGACAATTGTTTCATGATAGCGGATTTAGGATGTTCATCTGGCTTGAACACTTTATTGGTGGCATATAACATTATTGATATAGTATCTCAGGTGTGTCAAGAAAATAACCGTAAAGCACCGCAGTTTCAAGTGTGTTTAAATGACCTATTTGGAAATGATTTCAACACATTGTTTAAGTCACTACCAGCTTTTTATGAAAATCTTAAGAAAGAGAAGGGAGAAAATATTGGTTCTTGTTTTGTTTCAGCTGTTCCAGGTTCTTTTTATGATAGACTTTTTCCTGATAAAAGTTTGCACTTTGTTCACTCCTCTTACAGTATTCAATGGCTTTCTCAGGTTTGTTATTCGTGTAATATCCATATTTATAATTATTTTTTATAGTTACCATATGCGACATGGTAACAACTGAGTTTACTAGACAAAAAACAAGAATATCAAATAACACACATATAAATATCACACATATATAAAAAAGAAGGTGTGCGTTATTAACACAAGACCCTTAATCTAATACTACAATTTGGCAACGACCTTTTAAAAGTAATATATTAATCTAGATCAATTTTAGGTTATTTTGTGGTCCTATAATAAATATATTAATTACAAATTGTTTTGGATTATGAGGCATTGTATGTGAATGTGACAGGTACCTCAAGGTCTTGAAGACAATAAATTAAATATTTATATTTCAAAAACAAGCCCTCTGAATATCCTGCAAGCATATAGAAAGCAATTTCATTCGGACTTTAAAAAGTTCTTGCAACTACGTTATGAAGAAATAGTACATGGTGGACACATGGTTTTAACATTACCCGGTCGGAGCAACGTTGATCCAACTACCGATGATTGTTGGAATCTCTGGGATTTACTCACGAAATCGCTACTCGAATTACTTAATGAGGTGATCAATTATTACTACTACTACTATTATTTATTTATTTATTATCCAAATTAATTAAGTTCAACCACTAACTTTTTTCGTGTTTTATCGATCAAATACTACTGCAGGAGCTGGTTCAAGAATCAGATATTAACTCGTTCAATCTCCCATTTTATCTTCCATGTGTTGATGAAGTTAGAAATGTTATTCAAAATGTTGGATCATTTTATCTTGACAACATGAATGTTTATGAAGTCAGCTGGGATCCACATGATCCTGATTACACAAATATGAATGGCTTAAAACAAGAACCCACTCACAACCAAGGGAAAAACACAGCAAAAGTGATCAGAGCCATCACCGAACCGTTATTGGCTTCTCAATTCGAGGGTTCCATTATTGAGATGTTATTTAAGAAATATGCAAAACATGTGGGAGAACATCTGGCTATCAAGAAAACAACACAACTCACTATTATCATTTCATTGACCAAGAAATAAATAATTAAACCCAAAAAAATACTTTTTTACGTGTCGTCTGTGTGAAATTAAATACGGTTGTTGCTTTGTAACCTTAAGGTTAAGCTTTGTATATTCAAGTCATGGAAACAACCTCTTTCACATATGTGTAGGGTAAAACTGCTTACATCAGACCGCAAAGCGATTCAGCCCCTCTCCAGACCCTGTGCAAAGTTAAAGCTAAGTTAAGCACCCGATACACCTTTTTTTATTTTAAATTGGGAACACAAGTGATATGATAAGTTAATGATGCAAATCTTTTAATTCTACTCTAGTGTTGAAATAAATTATGGGTATTGGCGTATTCTATTGTTATGTCTATATCATGAACCCACCGCCGTGAATGTACATTTACTTTTGTTTATCCAAACTTTTATTTTATTTGGGTCTTATATATCTAGCAACTAAATGTGTATGTATTCGAGCAAACTAAGCAATTTAAAAAGAATTATTTAATATTTTGACTCTATTTATTAGTTATTGTTATTATTTTTATTTTCATTTTCATTTTCATTTTCTTGGGTATTTAAAGGTAACAATAATCAAATAGGTCAAATAAGTTTTCTTATATCATGATGGTACGGTTACTTTCAAAATGTAGTTATTTAACCATTTGTGCTATACGAGATCAATTTTTGGAGGATACAAAAACCCGCAAGTACTAATTGTTTTACATACAACAATTTTTTGAGCTTCATGTAACATTTAATAAAACTCGTTCATGTGCACCATATCTTAATAAAACTTTTATTTTACCCACAATTTTCTATCTTCTTTCTCCTTTTAATTTATGTTTTTTTTATCGAACCTTTTTATGGTCATTTTCACTAACATAACACGGCCCTCTTTACATAACACCAAAACTTTCCGCTCACATGGAACCCAAGTTTGTAGAAATCCCGAAGGATTCATTCCCGGTCTCATAATTTTCAGCAAAATGTGGATTTGTTACCCGCATCAGTCAACATACGGTTTAATCATAACACATGGATGCAATATAAAGATTTCTTGACCATTTTTCCTGAAAAATAAACATTCAATTCCCTCAGCATAAGTTTGTGCTTAATGCTAAAAATGATCATTTTATCTTTGGTATTATTTTCTATTTTTCTCATGATTTTTGGACAAATTATATATGCGAATTTCTCTAATATGTAATCATTTGTTTTTTGTTTCATTGGAATTGAGTGAAGCAACAGAGGGATTTTGTATGAAACAAAAATTAGTTGCACGCTGGGTAACCAGCCACAAATCAAAGGGGCTAACTAACACTAAAGGGTTTCTAGCCTAATGTTAGCCTCTTGACTTCTCTTATGAGAGGTTGGGTTGGAGTCTCACCTGGAACAAAATATTGCTCTGGGTTGAGCCAGGGGGTTTTCCTAGTTGTAGGTTTCCTCCTGGGCAGGTGGGTCAGTTCACCACGCTATATTATTCGGGCGGAAGGGTGATCTATTTGCCAGTATGATCTCGGATGACTGGGAGTTTGCTGTTCAAAAAAAAAAAAAGGATCTAACAGATTTAGGTTGAAACATGTCATTCACATGAGGGATGGCACGTAGGACTATAAACGAAACAAACGAACAAAAACAAGCCTTTGTTTTTGTTTATTCATTTAACATTGAGCTTGCTCACGAACACTAACCCGAAAGAAATTTTTTGTTTATTTTAGCTCACTAAAGAATTGAACTTGTTCACGAATGCAAACAAACATAAATGAACAATCGAACACATTGCCGAATTTTCATGAACACGACTTGTGTCAAAATTGTACCGTTTTTAGCAAAAGCACTTGTAGATATTATAAAGAATTTACATTTTGCTTCAAAAATGATTCTTTTGGAACTAAAAATCTCGCAATTCAAGTATCCAACAGCATAAAACATACAGATTCGAAAGTAAACTATTCTGTTGCAAAATCAAATCAATTTCACCCGGTGTGCTTAAAAACAAAGATAAATCCTTTAGCAGTTGTATCGAATTTGAATGAATAAAGAATCAGATAAAATCTGTAACAATCTCGAACAGCTTGATGATGCAGATGTGTAGCTCCTGAGCAGGGACGGTTCTTTATTGGGGCTGAGGGGCCAGGCCCCCTGTTTTTCCGGTCAGAAGGGTCGATTCAGTAGTATTTTGTCGGAAAATCATTCGATCCCCTTCGTTTTCTTCCTAAAAATCATTCGGCCTCATCCGTTTTCTTCCTAAAAATCCTTCTGCCCCCTCCGTTTTCTTCCTAAAAATTCTTCGGCCTCCTCCGACCTTCTTTTCAAGCTCCGTCCCTGCTCCTGAGAATTACTTTATTCGAACATCGGAAATACTACGTATTCAAATCATTGTTCATATATCGAAATGAATAAATGATGATTCTAAAATTATTCCAACAGCAACTAAAAATCAAACTGTATAGCGATCATACCTCATGAACTGCAAAACTAAGACGATCGAAGCCAAAATTGCTTGATCAATCGCCGGTTTTCCAACAGAAGCTTAACTCCTGTGAATCGATCGGCTCTCACTCTCAGATCCTTCCAGTAATCCCATAAAATAAAATTAAAAATATATACAATGTAGAGATCTTTTTATCATGAATTATTGATGATAAATTTGTGGGAAATGGGATTTGAAATGAAAAAATGTAGAAATGTGATTGTGTGTTTCTTGCAATGTTGCGGATATCTTCATGTATTGATATTGCGCTCTTGCACTGGTGTGTTCGAGGTGATTTTTTTAAGTTCTTGCACTTAATTAGTGATGACGTATGAGAATATTGCAAGATATGAAAATAGCCAGACGGCAAGACCGACCTGGCCAAGTAACAAGATGGTACGCAGGGCCGTCTCAAGCTTTTCCGAGGCCCTAGGCGAAACTTAAATCTGGGGCCCTTCTCTTGCACCTAATAGTTATGTTTAAAACACTCCACCTTGGATTGTTCATCATTTGGATTTTGTTGTTCATTATTTGAATTTTGTTGTTCATTCTCTACATTTTGATGTTCATTCTCTACATTTACTTGTTCATTACCTACATTTTGTTGTTCATGATCTACATGGTTTTGTTCATTATTTGCAACATTTTTATAGTAGTAACATATTTTTAATTTCTTGTTCCTTTTTTAGTATCCAGATTCGTATTTTCTATTTCTATTTGACATAATGAGTCAAATAGTCAATCAAAGTAAAACAATAAAACCTAACTAGCAATTAACAGTTCAGCAAATAGGGTTTTTTGAACCTTTAGCAAATAGCAAATTAGCAATTAGCAATTTAGCAAATATAATTAAAAACCTTTAGTATAATTGAATAACAATTAGCAGTACAACAATATCCAAATAGAATTAATAACCTTTAGGATTTAACAAGTCAACTAAAATTAAAGCAATATAAGAAATTAAGAATGATGAAATGATTGAATCGGTACCTTTAGTCTTTAGACGTTAGCACGTAAGCCTTCGTGGCTTCATTGATTCATTCCTTTAATCTTTACTTCATTAGGAATTAGGAATTAGGAATCATATTAAATGACAGAATGAGAAGTTAAGAAAATGAGAACCAAACACATTGGCACAACCCACTGCCCACAACCCGACATTCACAGCAACTAAGCGGAATCAGGTTAGAACAGGAGAAATTAAGAATCCCTGCCGGCTGCCGGCTGCCGAATACCGACTTCCACGGCGGCACAACCCGCACAGCAGATGTCGATTCCCCAACGGTCAACGGGTGCACAATGGAAAACTCGAATTCAGATGATGGCGGATGAGAGTGACGATGGCAGATGAGAGAGTGGGATTGACGGGTTAATGTCTCGATGGCTTCCATAGTTCCATGGCGTTTCAAGTTCATCAATGGAAGAACTCGAAGAGATGAACTTTTTCGATTTGGAATTTTGCCATTCGCCCCTTCTTGATTCGGCTGAGAATTTGGGATTGCGCCCCCTTTGGGAATTGACGGAGACGAATTCAAAATACTCCTCGGCTTCTCCCTCCCGTTCGTCGTTCCCCATTTTCTTTTTGTGTTTTAAGCCCATAGAGCCCATATATTTCCAGAACATATAAGCCCAATATAATTTTTTTTGGGGCCCCATAGAATTTGGAGGCCCTAGGCAAGGGTCTAGAACCATAAGCCCATTGGACCGGCCCTGATGGTACGATAGCAAAACGGGCGAAATCAAAGTCAACTTACCATATACAAATAAAGATAAAGGTGAGAGGACATTTAATGAAAGCTAAGTCTTTGAACCAAGGGTTAAGAAGCATGTCTCAAGGCATCAGAGTACAAAAGGTGACACAAGTAAGCTCTTGTACAGAAATGGTAAGAATATGCATACCCAAGGGAGACACCCAGAAAGCAGGAGGCTTGACATCCCAAAATGGAAAACGTCCACTCCAAAGGATCCAGAACCCCAGGAGCCTAAGTAGTATAAATAGAACACTTGAAGAACTCTTCCAGGTATCCCATCTCTCGTTCTTACACTCACACTTCAATTCCTGATTTCATTCTCCGATCAAGAGCTTATTCTCACGCCGGAGTCCAATCGCAGGAGGCCCCTCCTGCGGTAAGACTAACGTCTTTTGTTGTTGCAGGATCGCAAGGATAGTTCTGAAGAGCTAGATCGGAAGGAGTCCGGGATCCGTTACTTCAACAATTAGTAAACTCAGATTTTCTTTTACGGTTTATAATGATTAAATATAATCAAGTTTTATTATTTGTTTTATTCAGATCACTGAATTTTATTATTTATAAAATATTACACAATAATAGAACAATTATGAATCTTATGGTTTTTATGCTTTGAAAAAAAGTTTTAATGACTTTGTAAAATAGTATAAAATAATTGATAACAAAAGAATATGCACTATCTCTGACATTCACAATTATAAATGGAGCGCGTTATTTGGACACCTCTTATGGATTAGTTAACACCACCTAGTCCCATACGGGTCGTATGACCCTCTACGGGTCGTATGGATGTCAGATTTTGTCAGATTTAGTCAGCCAAATGTCCGACGACGATTGAAAGTATATACGGGCCGTATGTGTCGCACCCCGAGAAATCCCGTCCCTTCCGGGGCGCGAGCGGCGGCAGATTGTCAGGATCGCAGTCTCCGGTCACACAACATGCGAGACCTATATGTCTGATTTCGTACGTACATCCAATAATTTGGATAAAACAGTTTAGTAATATCAGAGTTGCGGAAGTGAAGTATAAGTTAACAAAACAATTTAATCATTCATAGTTGCGGAAGCGTTAAATCAAAATGGTTTTCAAAGCGATACGTGACAATAGTTGCGGAAGCGATTTAAGCTGATTAACATTACATAACAACCAAATGGTAATAAATGTTTGATAAACTAAGACACTTAAACAGATGCATGCGACTCCGGCCTAGCATCCTATTCCTGGTGTGCGTGCCTTAGTTACCTGAGAAAACATGCGAGTAAAAGGTCAACACAAAGGTTGGTGAGAGCACAGGTTTGTAATCAGCAGTAAACATCAAAATGTTTAAAGTAAAGTTTGCAGGTCTATTTTTCAATACAATGCAATATCAATTGATAGCTAGTCAATATGTTTTATATCATATGCGGGTTCGCAACCGAAGCTAACATGCTGCCTCCCGCCATATCCATCCAAGATATGGCAAATGTTGTTTGGTCAATTATGCACTGTTCCGACCTCCAGTCGGGGTGGCCATACGGCTCGCAACAGTGGGGCTTGTCAGGCCCAAATAGTACTATTCAGAATTACCACGCTGAGCGCAACGCGCTATTAACGGTTCGAGGTGTGTGTAATGAGGACTTATCAGTTTTGTGGATGAATGCCACACATATGCATATACGATATTAGCATGTATAAAAATAACCAAAAGTATGTAAGTTGTTCAAAAATAGTTGTATGCAATGTTTTCTCCCCCAAAGGATAGAAAATGTAAAAAGGGGCCGTGAACTCACCTGTTACAGTAGTCCCGGTGTGTTTGTGTTCGCGTCTGCGAATGCTAGCACCTGCTAGTATGCACCTATAACCATATAGGTGTGAGTATGTGTTTTGTGATGGGTTGTATCCCATACAACTCCAAGTGTCGGTGTGCTCAACCGAGTGTATGTGTTAACTAGTGAGACTCGACGAATCGTTGGTGACATGATTGTTGTGCTTATGTGCCTCAATGCACATGAGACACCAATATGCGTCCTATGACTCTAATCACATAAGTTGCTAATTTTAGAAAGTTTCCAATATAGGAAAGTGTGGTTATGAAATCCCATTTCATAAACTAATAATTTCCAATATGTTTATAAAACATGTTTAAACTCTTAAAACACGTCGTTTGCGCATAAATCACCATTTATGCCGTTTTGCCCAATAAAGTTTCCTTATTTGGAAAGTATCCGTTTAAAAACTCGTTTTTACAAATCCAAGTTTCCAAATATGTTAAAAACCATTTCTAAACATATTCCAATAACCCAAATTCATCAAAACACTTTAAAACATCAAAAGCCCTATTTTGGTTTCCAAAAGTTTCCATAAATAGCAAGTTTCTAGAAAACCATGATTTTGACAAAATCAAATATCCCAATGTGTTTCTAAACACTCCAATATACATTTAACAACATCTAGACATGTCTAACATGTCTAGATCATCAAAATTCCAAGACTTGCAACATAAAAGTTTCCTTTTATGGCAAGTGTACCAAATCATCAACAAATCGAACCTAACTTAACCAAAACTCAATTCCAACATTTCTAAACATTAAAATCAGTAAATCTATAGCATCTACTCAACAAATTTCCAACGAAATCGTGCACAATGGTCACATGGAGTTGCATGTGGGTTTTTACCCATTGCATGTATGATCTAACTAAAGATAAACATATAAAACTACCTTAGGAGCTCTTAGAAGACTGATTTCAAGTTAAACAGAAGGTGGAGAGCTGCTACGATGGCTAGATTCGATCTCCTCGTCGATTGAGAGCTCATCGATCTTCCTTGGTGTTTCTATGGCTCCAAATCACCAAGAAATGCAAGTAGATGGCTTCAATGTTGATTCCAGAGGTTAAGAATGCGAGCTCAGAGTGTTTTGATCGAGAGAGTTTGTGAAAATTGCAAGAGAACCGGATAAAATGAAATGGGGTTGGTTTTAAAGAAAATCTGATCTGCATGGCCTTCGCGTACCGCGGAGGCCGATCAAAATTGTTTGCCACGTACCGCGATGAAATTCGGGAGTCTCGACTCCCGGTTTGCTTCGCGTACCGCGAAGCCTTTCGCCGAGGGACCATCGCGTACCGCGATGAGTCCACTTTTATGTTTTTCGATTTCGTTGAAACGATTTCGCTCATACATGATTCCTAACGTTTATCCAAAGCATCTAATGCTCGTTCGAGCACATAATACAAGTAGCACATAAGTTTGATTGATCACCAACGTTCGTGAGACTTGTGTGTGTGTTTCGATAATTCCTCGAATTATCTAAGATAGTTTTCGTTCGTGTCTAACGAAGTGTTTGCACGCTTGATTAATCCTAATCAACGTGTGATGCACAATTTAATAATTCCCCGAATTATTGTTTTGTGTAAGTGTTGTGGTTGCCACACTTGGTTTTCAAAACCAATGTGCAATGTACGATTCGATAGTTCCACGAACTATCGTCTCGTAGTTGTTTGTGTTCAACTCATCTAATTAAACGTAATTAAATGAAATGCAATAAGTATGAATATGAAATGTAAAGAATATAAGAGTTGCAATTTACCTGAAATTGTCGGGTGTCACATCATCCCCTTGTTGAAAGAAATTTCGTCCCGAAATTTGGTTGTTGTTGGTAGTGTTTCAGAAGCAAGAGTGTTTTCGTCCCGAAATTTGGTTGTTGTTGGTAGTGTTTCAGAAGCAAGAGTGTTTGAGAAACAAAAATTTTCCGGTTGTCACATCATCCCCTTGTTGAAAGGAATTTCGTCCCGAAATTTTGTTGTTGTTGGTAGTGTTTCAGAAGCAAGAGTGTCACACCCCCAAATTCCCACTTGTGGTGTCAGTCCACGTGGGTGTGACGTGGCCAGGATCACAGCTCATGGTCATATAGAACGACTCTAAATGAGCTAACTCAACCATACATTTTGTAAAACAAGAATTAGCTTCATAAGATTAGCAGCGGAAAAGTTCATCATTAAAGCAGCGGAATAAGTAATCAGGACTACATTGTTAACATTGTTTAAAATGACTAAAATCAAAACATAAGCCTAGGATTAGAGTCTATATGTATGCAGACTCTCTTGTGCATCTCCATGTGCATCCTAGCTCGTGTCGTTCAGTTACCTGAGAATACATGCTAAAGTGTGTCAACATAAAGTTGGTGAGTTCACAGGTTTAAGTATTGGAAAGCAGTAAAACAGTTGTATATACTGGGTATGTTAAATAGTTTTGTTGGATCTACGATCCGTAGAGTGTGTCATGTCATCTTACCGAAACTCGACTGTTTCCATTTGCCTCTGCGGGTCATCGCGGAACCCGACATCAACATCGATATTACACTCGTTATGACCGCAGTCAACGTTGTTGCCGAGTGGGGTTGGTCAAACCCAGTAGTACTACGTAATAACGACTCGTTTGTACACAACTAACGGTAAGGGTAGAGAGGTCTTGATGCGATAATCGTACACTCAAAATAGTTTTGTGACATACCAGTCATATATCTAAAGCAGTTGCATAGCATTCTCACCCCAAAAGATTTGTAAAACATTCAATGAGTAAAAGTGGGGCTGTAAACTCACCTGAGTCTGCTTGAGTGCGTTCTTACGAGAACGGAGTAGCTCGCTGGCTAGTAGTTACCTATATCACATAGGTGTTATAAGTTTGTGATCATATTTGTGTGGGTCTCACAGGACCGTATTCATGTCTAAACAACTCCTGGTTGTTATGTGGGTCGCGTTGACCGTGGTTGACCGTGTTGGTCGTGTTGATCGTGTTTGACCTAACGACCCGTTGGTGAATCGTGTGTCGGTTGTGTATCGTGTAACATTCGTGTAAGTGCTCGTCAGGTGCAAAACATGCAAGTCTCGTCTATGGACAACTTACTATTTATAGTAAGTTTCCATTTATGGGAAGTTCACAAAGCATATTGATTTTATAGTTCTAGCATGCTCATTTGTCCTATGTGATCATGTTAACACATAGCACATCATCTTATGAATTCACATAAGTCGTTGATAACATGTTAGCACATAAAAGTTTCCTAAAATGGAAAGTTTCCATTTTAGCGTACGTGATATCGGAAACCATCTAACTTAGCATCCAATCATCATATTACAACATTTTAAATCACTTAGCATGCATAAATCATACAACATGTTTATAAATTGGCTTTTGTAAAAATAAAGTTACTAAAAATAGTAACTTTGTAGTTTTGCATAGAAATGATCAATCTAACACTCCTAAACCCATTTTCATGTCACCAATCATCACAATAAACCATTTACTATCATTTAAACGTGTCAAACGATCTAAATCATCATTTATCAAGACTTTGACCCGAAAAGTTACTAAATATAGTAACTTTGTTGAAAATGACCATGAACATTATCATAAGCACATTCTAAGTATTCAAATCATCTTTCTAACATCCTAATATCATATTCACATACATGCATGTTTACCATTTTAACCATAACATTAACTTGTAACTAAAAAGTTGCTATATTTAGCAAGTTTCATCAAAAATAGCTTTTTCAACCATTTCAACATCATCTAAACATGTAGTCATCCTTCAATATCATCTATGAACATTTCTATATACTCAAAACCATCCTAAACATCATGGATCATACATGCATGGCAATATATTGTCACAAATCATCAATTTAAGCACCAAGGCTTAAACCCATCAATTTAAATCATCATAAAACATCCTCTAATCATCTTAGATCATCAAGAAGCATAATGAAACCATCAAACCCAGAAAAGAAATTCGTGCATGTGCACTATAGGTGCTTGCATGTGAGTATAAAACCTTGCATGTGTGTGTAATGGTGATTTTAAGCCGCAAGAGGTGTTGAGACTACCTTCTAAGGCTCCAAGAACACTGGAATGATGAATGAACAGCTCCTAAGCCTCCTGGAGCTGCTGGACTCGACAGAAATAGAAGGGAGGTGATGATGTTCGAGCTTGTATGTGAACTCCAAGCTTCCAACTCCAAGTTCCAAGCTTCCAATGATCCTTCTATGGCTTCTCCTGGCTTCAATGGAGGTTTTTCAGAGGTTGAAGACGCACTTGAGTGTCTGGAACTCGAGAAGTGAGAATAGAGTGGCTATAGACATGATGGCATCTTGGTTTTATAAGATTTTGCCGTCTGACACATGCCGCGTACCGCGACACGAGGCCAAAAGATTCTTCGCGCTACGCGAAGAAATCCGGAAGTCAATTCTTCGCGGTGTCTGTCGCGTAACGCGACGATTCTTCTTGTTGGGCCATCGCGTACCGCGATGGGCCTCTGAAGAGCCCAATAAGCCCTTTTTAATGGATTTGATTCGTTCGTCGTCATTTTCACGCTTCCGAACTATCGTTTGGCCTCGTTTGAATTTCCAAATTCAAGGTGTGAGTGTTTTGTGAGGTTTCGAGTGTTGTGCTACACAATATGCTCTATGTTCACCAACGTTCGTTATTCAAGACACGTGCGTTGTGTTTTGCGATAATTCTTTGAATTATCGGTGCGTTTGGTCTGTTGTGCCACGTGTCACACTAAATACAATTATTCTAGTGCCACGTATGAAATAATAATACACATTATTATTAAAATAAAATAAATGCTGACCTGGAATTTATGGGATGTCACAAAGAGTGTTTGAGAAACAAAAATTTTCCGGTTGTCACATCATCCCCTTGTTGAAAGGAATTTCGTCCCGAAATTTATTTGTTGTTGTCGGCGATCGACGTTGCCTGCTTGAAGAGATGGGGATATTTGTGCATCATCTGATCTTCACGCTCCCACGTGAATTCAGGTCCGCGTTTCGAGTTCCATCGAACTTTGACAATGGGTATCTTGCTCTGCTTGAGTTGTTTGACCTCACGGTCCGTGATTTCCACCGGCTCTTCCACGAACCGTAGTTGTTCATCCACCTGGATTTCATCCACTGGAACTATAAGTGTCTCATCTGATAAGCATTTCTTCAGGTTCGAGACATGAAAGACGTTGTGAACTCCGTCGAGTTCGGTTGGTAGGTTGAGTTGGTATGCCACTGGACCAACCCTTTTCAGGATCTCGAAGGGTCCAATATACCGTGGGTTTAGTTTGCCTCGTTTACCGAAACGAATGACGCCTTTCCATGGTGAAACTTTCAGAAGGACTTTGTCTCCTACCTGAAATTCCAGAGGTTTACGGCGTTTGTCGGCATAGCTCTTTTGACGATCGCGAGCTGCTGCCATGCGATTTCTGATTTGCACGATTTTCTCGGTTGTTTCATGCACAAGTTCCGGGCCAGTGAGTTGGCTGTCGCCCACTTCCGCCCAACAGATGGGTGATCGGCATTTCCTGCCATAGAGTGCCTCAAAAGGCGCTGCCTTTATGCTTGTATGATAGCTGTTGTTGTAAGAAAACTCCACTAACGGTAGGTGAGTTTCCCAGCTGTTTCCAAAGTCCACTACGCACGCTCGTAGCATATCTTCAAGAGTTTGTATCGTGCGTTCACTCTGGCCATCAGTTTGTGGGTGGTATGCGGTACTCATATCCAACCGCGTGCCAAGCGACTTTTGTAGTGATTTCCAGAAGTTAGAAGTGAATCTGGCGTCTTGATCCGAAATAATGGAGATCGGCACTCCATGTCGCGAGACCACTTCCTTGACATAGATTCTGGCTAGTTTTTCCATCTTGTCATTTTCCTTGATCGCAAGGAAATGTGCTGATTTAGTCAGTCGGTCCACAATTACCCAGATAGTGTCACATCCACTTGGGGTACGGGGTAATTTGGTGATGAAATCCATGGAGATTTGTTCCCATTTCCACATGGGGATCTCGGGTTGTGTGAGTAATCCAGATGGTTTCTGGTACTCGACCTTGACTTTGGCACAAGTCAAGCATTTGCCTACATAGGTAGCGATGTCGGCTTTCATATGAGGCCACCAATAAAGTATCTTCAGATCATGATACATCTTATCAGATCCAGGGTGAACGGAGTATCGGGATTTATGAGCCTCGTCCATCACAAGGTCTCGTAAGTTCCCGTATTGTGGAACCCAGACGCGCTCCATGAAATATTGTAAGCCATCGGCTTTTTCCTTAAGTTGTTGCTCCATTCCCCTTAGTGATTCAACCGCTAGATTTTCTGCCTTAAGTGCCTCCACTTGAGCAACGCGTATCTGCTCAGGAAGGTTGGGAAGGATGGTGAGTTGTAAAGCTCTTACCCTCTTGGGTTTCGGTGTATTCTTCCGACTTAGGGCATCGGCCACTACATTGGCTTTCCCCGGGTGATACTTGATAGCACACTCATAGTCGTTTAGAAGTTCGAGCCAGCGGTGTTGTCGCATGTTCAGTTCCTTCTGCTCGAATATATGCTGGAGGCTTTTGTGGTCAGTGTATATCGTACACTTTGTGCCATACAGGTAGTGTCTCCAGATCTTGAGTGCAAATACCACGGCTCCAAGTTCCAAGTCGTGGGTGGTATAGTTTTTCTCGTGGACCTTCAGTTGTCGAGAAGCATATGCGATCACCTTATCTCGCTGCATCAGCACGCAGCCGAGTCCTTGTATCGAGGCATCGCAATATACTACGAAGTCGTCCGTGCCATCAGGAAGTGATAAGATAGGTGCACTACAGAGCTTCTGCTTGAGAAGTTGGAATGCAGCTTCTTGTTTTTCAGTCCAGAGATACTTCTTGTCTTTGTGGGTGAGAGCTGTGAGTGGTTGGGCTATCTTTGAAAATCCTTCGATAAATCTCCGATAATAGCCTGCCAAGCCTAGGAATTGTCGCACCTCAGTTGGGGTCTTCGGTGCTTCCCAGTTCTTGATTGCCTCGATCTTAGATTTATCCACATGAATCCCTTGTTCGTTAACAACATGTCCCAAGAATTGGACTTCTCGAATCCAGAAGTCACACTTTGAGAGTTTAGCATACAGCTTCTCTTTCCGTAGTAGTTCAAGAGCCAGTTGAAGATGCTCTTCGTGTTCCTCCTGAGTTTTGGAGTAGATGAGGATGTCATCTATGAAGACAATGATAAACTTATCCAGGTAGGGTTTGCACACTCTATTCATGAGGTCCATGAATGCTGCAGGTGCATTGGTTAGCCCAAACGGCATGACCAAAAACTCGTAATGGCCATAGCGAGTGCGAAATGCTGTTTTGGGAATATCCTCCTCTTGTATTCTCAATTGATGGTACCCAGATCGCAGATCGATCTTGGAGTAGTAACTCGATCCTTGCAGTTGATCGAATAGATCGTCGATACGAGGTAAGGGATAACGGTTCTTGATTGTTACTTTGTTCAATTCCCGGTAGTCGATGCACATTCGAAACGTGCCATCCTTTTTCTTCACGAATAAGACCGGAGCTCCCCAAGGCGAGAAGCTTGGTCTAATGAAACCCTTGTCCAGCAACTCCTGGAGTTGATTGGACAGTTCTTGCATTTCCGAAGGTGCAAGTCGATATGGAGCTCGTGCGATCGGTGCAGCTCCCGGCACAAGGTCTATGCGGAACTCCACTTGTCGAGGTGGTGGAAGTCCTGGTAGATCCTCAGGAAATACGTCGGGATAGTCGCATACGACTGGGATGTCCTCTATTTTCTTCTCCTCTTCCGTCTTGTCAGTGATAAGTGCCAATATGGCTGTGTATCCCTTTCGTAAGCATTTGTGAGCTTTCATGCACGAGATGATGTTCAGAGGAGTGTCACTCCTTTCGCCCTTGATGTCTAGAGTTTCTCCGCTAGGGAGGGGTATGCGCACGACCTTGTCGTGGCAAATGATTTCAGCCTGGTTTTCAGACAACCAATCCATGCCCACTACGACATCAAAACTGCCTAGTGTAACTGGCATGAGGTCAATCTTAAACTTATGGCCTGTTAGCTCTAAAGTGCATTCTTTAATAATGTGCTTGGTCACAATTAATTTACCATCAGCTAGCTCTACCGTATAGTCAACATCTAAGGGTGTTGGGGTAATGGCCAGTATCTCACTAAAATCCTTAGATATAAAGCTTCTCTCAGCTCCAGTATCAAACAGTACAGAAGCATAATTATCGTTCAAGAGATACGTACCAGTTGCAAGATGGGGATCCCTTCTGGCCTCCTTGGCCCCAATCACGAAGGCTCGTCCCCTCGTGCCATTGTTCCCATTGTTGTTGTTCTGTTGGTTGTTGTTTTTCAGGTGCGGGCAATCCTTCTTGAAGTGCCCTGGTTTCCCGCATTCGAAGCAACCCTTCGGCGCTTCAAGTTGTTGCTGTTGTTATGGCTGTTGCGGGGTTTTTGTCATTAGTTCACCCCTGCAGTCTTTGGCTGCATGTCCCCCTTTTCCGCAGCGCTGGCATTGGAAACGGCCACATTGACCCGGTGCATGATGAAAGTTGCACTTGTGGCATTTGGGGTGTTTTCCAGCATAACCTCCTTGGCTCTGGGTGGTTGGAATGGGTGGGGCATAAGCTTGGGTTGATCCAAACTTACGTTGCTGTGGTGGTGGTTGGAGAGTGGTTGGTTTGTTCAGGGTGTCATCCCATTTCCGTTTGCCCTTGTCGTTGGTTGTGGTCACAGCACCACGAGGTGGCAAGAGTCCTTGTGCAACTGTCGAGTCAGTGAGCTTGTGAGTAAGTCGCACGGCTTGTTGCATGGTGATGGGATCAGCAGAGAGCACCATGCCCTGAATTTGAGGTGGCAGTCCATCGATGTACTTCTCTATGTGCTTGAAAGGTGGGTTTGCCATTTCTGGGCACAGGTTGGCCAATTCATAAGATCGAGCTGTGTAAGCCTCGACCTCGGAACCAATCATCTTGTGGTTCCAAAACTCAGTTTCAAGTTTCTGCACCTCGCCACGAGGGCAGTATTCGCGGTTCAATATCTGCTTAAAGTCATCCCAAGGTAGGGCGTTGGCTGCATCGAGCCCTTGATTCTGGACATTGGCATTCCACCAAGTGAGGGCAGCTCCCTCGAATGTCCCTGCAGCGAACTTGACCCTGTCTTCGTTCCTACAGTTGCTCATGGCAAAGGCCGATTCCGCCTTCTCGATCCAGCGTAATAGTCCAACGGCTCCCTCAGTGCCGCTAAACGAGTGAGGTTTGCAGTCCAGAAACATCTTGAACGTACAGAGAGGTGGGTTAGGGTTTGCTCCTGAAATATGTAAAGTGTAGAATTGAGTTAGGCGTCAGGTAGACGTGTCGAGTTTGAAACAAGTGTTTGTAGTGCAAGGTGAATATGGACATATTTGTCACCTTGGTTCAGTGGGTTTTGATTACGGGCAGCTTCCCGTGCAGCAAGTACCTCCTCAACTCGCTCGTTGATGAGTGCATTCAGTTCAGCTTGGGTCAGGTTGATGTTTCCGCGTCCACCCGCGTTCCTGCGTCCTCCACGTCTTCCAGCCATGATCTTCATAGCGAGAATACGTGTTAGTGTTTGTCTAATGACTAATGTAGGGTGTGCGGTAGGTACTGTAAAGAACGTGTAGAGCTATCGGCTCTTCCCCGTCATGGGTAGTCACGTGCAGTGACGAACGTAATGCATAAAAGATGTAACGTGTGTGCAAGTACTACAATACTAAGCACTATGTGTTGTGTGGAGACTAGTGGTTATAGACTAAGTTCACTAAATGCAAACCTAATTCGCAATAACCGGAGTCTCTGATACCAATCTGCACCCCGAGAAAACCCGTCCCTTCCGGGGCGCGAGCGGCGGCAGATTGTCAGGATCGCAGTCTCCGGTCACACAACATGCGAGACCTATATGTCTGATTTCGTACGTACATCCAATAATTTGGATAAAACAGTTTAGTAATATCAGAGTTGCGGAAGTGAAGTATAAGTTAACAAAACAATTTAATCATTCATAGTTGCGGAAGCGTTAAATCAAAATGGTTTTCAAAGCGATACGTGACAATAGTTGCGGAAGCGATTTAAACTGATTAACATTACATAACAACCAAATGGTAATAAATGTTTGATAAACTAAGACACTTAAACAGATGCATGCGACTCCGGCCTAGCATCCTATTCCTGGTGCGCGTGCCTTAGTTACCTGAGAAAACATGCGAGTAAAAGGTCAACACAAAGGTTGGTGAGAGCACAGGTTTGTAATCAGCAGTAAACATCAAAATGTTTAAAGTAAAGTTTGCAGGTCTATTTTTCAATACAATGCAATATCAATTGATAGCTAGTCAATATGTTTTATATCATATGCGGGTTCGCAACCGAAGCTAACATGCTGCCTCCCGCCATATCCATCCAAGATATGGCAAATGTTGTTTGGTCAATTATGCACTGTTCCGACCTCCAGTCGGGGTGGCCATACGGCTCGCAACAGTGGGGCTTGTCAGGCCCAAATAGTACTATTCAGAATTACCACGCTGAGCGCAACGCGCTATTAACGGTTCGAGGTGTGTGTAATGAGGACTTATCAGTTTTGTGGATGAATGCCACACATATGCATATACGATATTAGCATGTATAAAAATAACCAAAAGTATGTAAGTTGTTCAAAAATAGTTGTATGCAATGTTTTCTCCCCCAAAGGATAGAAAATGTAAAAAGGGGCCGTGAACTCACCTGTTACAGTAGTCCCGGTGTGTTTGTGTTCGCGTCTGCGAATGCTAGCACCTGCTAGTATGCACCTATAACCATATAGGTGTGAGTATGTGTTTTGTGATGGGTTGTATCCCATACAACTCCAAGTGTCGGTGTGCTCAACCGAGTGTATGTGTTAACTAGTGAGACTCGACGAATCGTTGGTGACATGATTGTTGTGCTTATGTGCCTCAATGCACATGAGACACCAATATGCGTCCTATGACTCTAATCACATAAGTTGCTAATTTTAGAAAGTTT
The DNA here is from genome assembly GCA_009363875.1 of Mikania micrantha. Lineage (NCBI taxonomy): Eukaryota > Viridiplantae > Streptophyta > Magnoliopsida > Asterales > Asteraceae > Mikania > Mikania micrantha. Next base: position 3,640,761 of record CM018692.1, read on the forward strand.
CCAATATAGGAAAGTGTGGTTATGAAATCCCATTTCATAAACTAATAATTTCCAATATGTTTATAAAACATGTTTAAACTCTTAAAACACGTCGTTTGCGCATAAATCACCATTTATGCCGTTTTGCCCAATAAAGTTTCCTTATTTGGAAAGTATCCGTTTAAAAACTCGTTTTTACAAATCCAAGTTTCCAAATATGTTAAAAATCATTTCTAAACATATTCCAATAACCCAAATTCATCAAAACACTTTAAAACATCAAAAGCCCTATTTTGGTTTCCAAAAGTTTCCATAAATAGCAAGTTTCTAGAAAACCATGATTTTGACAAAATCAAATATCCCAATGTGTTTCTAAACACTCCAATATACATTTAACAACATCTAGACATGTCTAACATGTCTAGATCATCAAAATTCCAAGACTTGCAACATAAAAGTTTCCTTTTATGGCAAGTGTACCAAATCATCAACAAATCGAACCTAACTTAACCAAAACTCAATTCCAACATTTCTAAACATTAAAATCAGTAAATCTATAGCATCTACTCAACAAATTTCCAACGAAATCGTGCACAATGGTCACATGGAGTTGCATGTGGGTTTTTACCCATTGCATGTATGATCTAACTAAAGATAAACATATAAAACTACCTTAGGAGCTCTTAGAAGACTGATTTCAAGTTAAACAGAAGGTGGAGAGCTGCTACGATGGCTGGATTCGATCTCCTCGTCGATTGAGAGCTCCTCGATCTTCCTTGGTGTTTCTATGGCTCCAAATCACCAAGAAATGCAAGTAGATGGCTTCAATGTTGATTCCAGAGGTTAAGAATGCGAGCTCAGAGTGTTTTGATCGAGAGAGTTTGTGAAAATTGCAAGAGAACCGGATAAAATGAAATGGGGTTGGTTTTAAAGAAAATCTGATCTGCATGGCCTTCGCGTACCGCGGAGGCCGATCAAAATTGTTTGCCGCGTACCGCGATGAAATTCGGGAGTCTCGACTCCCGGTTTGCTTCGCGTACCGCGAAGCCTTTCGCCGAGGGACCATCGCGTACCGCGATGAGTCCACTTTTATGTTTTTCGATTTCGTTGAAACGATTTCGCTCATACATGATTCCTAACGTTTATCCAAAGCATCTAATGCTCGTTCGAGCACATAATACAAGTAGCACATAAGTTTGATTGATCACCAACGTTCGTGAGACTCGTGTGTGTGTTTCGATAATTCCTCGAATTATCTAAGATAGTTTTCGTTCGTGTCTAACGAAGTGTTTGCACGCTTGATTAATCCTAATCAACGTGTGATGCACAATTTAATAATTCCCCGAATTATTGTTTTGTGTAAGTGTTGTGGTTGCCACACTTGGTTTCCAAAACCAATGTGCAATGTACGATTCGATAGTTCCACGAACTATCGTCTCGTAGTTGTTTGTGTTCAACTCATCTAACTAAACGTAATTAAATGAAATGCAACAAGTATGAATGTGAAATGTAAAGAATATAAGAGTTGCAATTTACCTGAAATTGCCGGGTGTCACAGTATGCCCCTATACGACCCGTAAAGTTAGCCGGCAAGCGAGTGGAATTAAAGTTAAATGACTAACTTTAATGAATTGAAGCGGATAAAGGTTGAGCATCTGACACCACCGTCCATCAACCACTCAAAACTCGTTGAGAAAAACAAAACTGACAAGCCATTAAATGCACCAATTAGATGACATGCACAACTGTGGCGTGCTTTGCATTCAAACCCTTATTTTCAATTCTATATTTTTTAAAAAGAAAACAAAAACTAAGAACTTTAGTTGGGGCACAGTTCCCATGCATCACTCACACACCCTACACCTTTTAGTCTTTTGAAATCCGTCACCCATCCACCACAAAACGTACGCACACATAGAGGATGTGGATGAACAAGATCATGGAAATGAGATCCACCATTGGTTCCATGAGAGATGAACACCAGGCTCTGGAATTGACGATTGATGAGAAGCAGAATGAGCTCAAACATAAAGAATATGAAATTAGAGATATGAAAAACAGCCTCCAAACACCACAAAAAATTTGGCATGCATCTTCTTCCTCTTTCTTCTTCGTCTCTATCACCATTGATGCTTCTGCACCCACTGTGCAAACTTCAAAAATAAAGGTCCATACGGGCCGTATGGCCCAATACGGGTCGTATGAGTGCGTGTCAGAAACGTGATTTGATGTGTCAGTTTTTGTCAGGATTAAAATATCTATACGACCCGTATAGACCAATACAAGTCGTATGGATGGTGTTCAAAGAACCAGCCTGGTGTCTCCCTAACAGCTTCCTTATAAATGTAGCAGGCTCCATCCTGTAAATTGCATGCTTATACTATCTTGGTAACAAAAGAATAGGCACTATCATGCTACTATGAATTTTGTGTTAGGAATTGTAGTAACCATTTTTAAACTTTTAATTAATCATATTAATTATAAAATCAGATTTTACGATAGCGGAAGCAATTAGGTTACACATTTTGTTTCATAAACAAAATTCACAAAACCAGGAATCCAGCTACATACGAATAAACAAAAACAATCATAGGGTGTTCAGAATTGACCTCAATGAAGAACCTCCAAAAACACACCTTGGATTCGATAGTAGTCTCGCTAGATGACTTGAATCACGAACCACGATCTCTATCGCGTATCACCGTAACAACCGCGTACTTCAAAACCACCCTTGGTGGTTCGGCTATGGTGGTGGTGGGTGGTGGTTGTTTGGCGAAACCCAAGAGGAGAGGGGATGGTGGTGGACGGCCAAGAGAGGGGAGAGAGAGAGTTGTATTGTGTGTGAAATGTGGGAGGCTAGATCTAGGTTTAATAGTCAACCTTAGATCCATAAAAATAGGAATTTTGAATGACCAATTCAAAATGTTATTTCCCACCCATTTATTTCACATTAAATTTAAATTAAACTCTTTTAATTTAATTAAACTCTTTTAGTAATTAAACCATTTAATTACTACTCTCTAATATTACTAACTAATAATTAGTTGGTAACATTCAATTAAATGTCCAAAGTTTAAATAATTAAACTTTAGCAATTTAATTCTAATTAATTATCACAATAATTAATTCCTTCAATATTATTATTATTTCACAAATAATAATAACACACCACTTTATATAATTCGTGAAATTGAATATATCTAAAACAAGTTTTAGACATAGTCACATTACTATCTTCCAAAGTGTAACTCTTTGGATCGTACCCTGATAGCAACGTTGATATTATCGATGATCGGACATCACATATCCAACAGACTCCCACTTGGACGATTCATCGCATAATTCCTTCAACGTAGACGTTGGACACCTTGCTGCATCGCGCTGTCCCCAGCAGGGTATGACTTCTAAAGACAACTAAACTTTTAGTTCAAGTAACCCTTTACTTAACTAAAATTATAGCCATGGTAACCTTTATCTATTTATCCTTTCTAATTGATATTCTTTGAACATGAGACATGGATCACATTTCATTCTCATATGTTGTTCAAACATTCTGATTCTCGTTTTCCAATTTAAAATGGTCTAACAAACTACTCTTAGTTTGAGCACGGCCATGCATTTACACCAGTTTAAATTAACGAGGGTGCCATAATATCATCTCTTAATCATATAAGAGTATAGAATCCCTTTGGCATCATACAACTCCCACTTAGTTTCAGAATCATTCCCAATCAAATATCCTTATTACTGCCCATTTTCAGAACAGCGTTAGATAAGATCAAAGAACGACCTTAGACTAATGTCAGTTCTAATATGCTCCTTAGGTCTAAGGATATGTATAGATCATACCATATTCAAAACTTCTTACGACAATGATCCATGAAGAAAGTTTTGAAACGAGTTACGTCCGACATCATTCTCTAATGTATGTCTATGAATCTTGGTCCTCAACCCCTTTGAGCTTTTATCTTATAAACTAACCAAGCATTCAAACAGTCTTAATTCAGATTGATTCCCATGAATATGATCGACTGCGGACATTTAGAAAACCATATTCAAGGATACTAAAACGTACAAAATATCGAATAAAGAAACAATATTTATTATGCATTTAACCATTAAATCAAAATAAATATCCAATGTAATTTCAAAAGCACCCAAATACTAAATACAGATCAAATCCAATCACTAGCAAACCTAAGACATATCTTCTCAACATGCTCCTCGTGTTTAGACAGAGGCATAGGCTTAGTAAAGGGATCCGCTAGATTTTGATCTGTGTGAATTTTGTCTATCTTTATGTCTCCTCTTTCCACTACTTCCCTAATGTAGTGAAATTGTCTGAGTATGTGCTTTGACCTATGATGTGACCTTGGTTCCTTTGCCTGAGCGATGGCACCATTGTTGTCACATAATATCTCTATTGGTTTCCTAATACTAGGAACCACACAAAGATTAGTCATGAATTTCTTCATCCAAGCAGCTTCTTTTGCAGCTTCCAAAGCAGCAATGTATTCAGACTCTGTCGTGGATTGAGCAAAAACACTTTGTTTCGAGCTCCTCCGAGTGATAGCTCCACCATTGAGGGTAAACACATACCCCGATTGTGATCGAGAATCATCTCGATCCGTTTGGAAGCTAGCGTCTGTGTAACACCTTACAGTCAGCTCTTCTCCCATTCCTCCATAGATCTAGAACATATCTTTAGTTCTTCGTAAGTACTTTAATATGTTCTTTACAGCAGCCCAATGACTTTCACCAGGATTTTGCTGGTATCTACTTGTTATGCTCAAAGCAAATGATACATCGGGTCTAGTACATAACATGGCATACATAATTGAACCAATTGCAGAAGCATATGGAACTCTTTCCATTTTGTAAACTTGAAAATGCTATTGTGTGCATGTTGTAAACTTTTAAACAGAATGCTAAAGCTATGATGGGAATGGGATTGGATGGTACGTAAAATGCTTAACTATCATTAACAACAATGTCATATGTGGTTTAGTATGTGGTGGGATGGCGTCTGGGCGGGTTGTAGGCTCGACCCTTTTGTATGCCCTATATATAAGCATACCAAATTGGATATTACAGGTGATGTTAATGAGGTTAAGGTTGTTACAGAAAAAGTTTGCAAAAGCTATTTTACTAATACTAAACTACATGAACTCACCAACCATTGTGTTGACTTTGTTTTCTTACATTCTTTCTCAGGTGACGTACAGAACTAAGCTAAGGCTCAGGAATGCATGCTAGGATGCTCATGTGACAATCCGACTTTTCGAATTGACTTCGTTAACTGAAAATAGTGAGATCACAGGCCCAACAAGACAAAAGTAGGCCCAATAAGGCCAGAGTAGGTCCAATGGGGTTTAGGTAGGCCCAATAAGGTCAAGTTAAGCCCAATAAAACCAAGGAAGGCCAATGAGGCCCAAGTAGGCCCAATAAGGCCAAAGTAGGCCCAAGGTAGGCCCAATGAGTCCAGAATAGGCCCAATTGTATTTAAGAGGCCCAATTGGGTTAAATTAGTCTAACAATGATTTAAGTGAGCCAATTAATGACAATTTGGCAATTCGGATTAACTCCGGTAACTCTAGATTAAACTGTGATGTTAGGTAATCGAGAAAAATCAATTTAGAGGGGGTAAAATTATGCAAAACAAATCTAGAAACACTTTAGACTATAAAAATTAGCTAGTGAATAGGTTAGATACAAAATTTTGACTTACATAGTCAAAATTCGTCCATATTCACAAGAAGGAGTTATGAATTTCAAATCAATAGGAAGTAATTGATCGAATTAATGGTGCATAAAACACCTAATGATGATAATAAGCGGTTATCATCAGTTATTACAATCATAATGGTCAAATTAAAACCAAATAACGATTTAGTTTATTAGAACCGTTACTAGCATATACAAACTCATATAATTCGATAGAAACCCACGCAATTGAGCTTTCAGAAACATTAGTCGGTACCTTTAGGCTCTTTAGCATCCAACAATTTGATCTCAGAAGCTCGGGTGTGTGAATTGGATTGAAGGTCGACCGAAAGTCAACCTAGAAACAGAGATACTTCAATTGGACTTTAAAACAAGTAAGTTTTTCTTTCCACAGTACCAGAACATGTCGACTAAACCAACCCCTATGGTTAATTCGTGAATCAACATCGAATTCTTTGGATTTGGATTCTAGGGTTCTAAGTAAAAACGGTTTTGGGGGAATTGATACAAATGGATGTAAGAATCAAATTAAATTATATGGTGAGTTTCTAAAACATCATCTTAAAGAAATCCCTAAGTTGGTCGGATCAAAGAACATCGAATTGTATAGGTTCGAATTCTAGGGTTTGTTCTAAGAAACGGTTTGGGGGTTTCGACTTAAACAGGTTAGATATTCAAATTAATTGTTATAAATAGTCTCAGATAGTTCCGAATAATCATAAGCATGTATTAATTCGAAGTTTTGATATCGAATTACAAGATTTTGATTCTAGGGTTCAAAAGGGGAGAACGAATTGGGGTTGTTAGCTTGAATGGGTTTGTTAAACGAATTATTTAGTACAGAAGGATTCGAAATACTATGATAAAGGAAAACCCTATGAATCCAAGAACAATTGATCATGAATTTAATCGATTTGAATTGGAAATGGGTAAACTCACGATCGGGCGTTTATACACTCAATTAAACGGGTTAGAGTAGTTTATTTTCGAATTAAACTCATCTGCATGGTCGGTTGGATCCCAGGAACATAACCCCTAAGATTTCAGCCTCGATTGGGTTCGAATTTGGGCTCAATTTGGGTTACATGTGTTCGAATTATCATTACAAAGGGGAGCCGGCTCATTAAGGGTTAAAACTAATTAGATAGGAATCTATTATCAAATGTTGAACCAGATTAGATGGTAGGTAGTGTGTGCGGTGGATGGGGGGTCGCGGGTTCGATCCCGGCCCCAACCGTTTTTGATAATTAAAAACTCTTTTAGTATTTTGATCATATCTCATTCGTTTCAAGTCCGATTTAACCCGTTCGAGTTGCGTTGGAAACGTAGCGAGAATACGAATGTTTTAGAGTAATAAAATTCCTATTTTAATCCGAAAACGAAATCGCGTATAATTACGGTTGTTTAAATAAAATCAAATATGATTTTATTTAAACGATTTCAAGGTCACGCGTACTTATGTATGCACATTTCTAACATTCTAGCATACGTGTGTTGACACGTATGTGATTTCAAGCACAAAACAACAATCCGAATAACACTACGTTATTGTTTAAACACAGATCCTTCGTAAGAGGATTATCTACGCAAGTGCACATATTTGATCATTCTGCAATACTCAAAGGTGCGTACACAGCCCTTTCTTATTTTAAACTGTGTTGGGGGAGAAAACATGTGTAACAAACTCTTTTTAGATACATATCACTTGCATGAGTTAGCTGTTTACATTATGTGACAACATAGCATTTAAAAGTCCTTACACACTTCGAACCGTTTAGTTTGCCGTAGCGCAAAGCGTGGTAGTTGGAAATAGATCTATTAGGTTTGACAAACCTCACCTGGTAGATGGGATCTACGCAGGTGTTTGACTGACCAAACACACATTACTATTGTTTGTGCTAGACAATAGTGGCAAGGCAAAAACATGCTATAGCATGGCAATCGTCAGCTTCGGTGTCGACCACTTATGTAAATAGTACAAATGACTAGCTATCATGACTATGCATGTGTGATTATGTTATCTGCAAACTTGATATTCAAACTGTTGTTTTGAACATTGTGAATACTTAAAACCTGTGTTATGCACCAACCTTTGTGTTGACTTGATTTACATGTTTTCTCATGACGCTAAGGCGCGCAATAAAGCTGGCATGGACTAGGAGATAGAGTCGCATGCATGTTTTACATTTATATTGTTTAAGTTACACATTTGGGATTTTTGAATTTGTAATTGAACTTTTACAACTGTTACTTTGGTTAATGTTTTAAAACGCTTCCGCAAGCTTTGAAAACCTTAATGTTACGGCTTTAAGACCAAAGTATGTTTTGAAAATCATATAGAGGTCTTCGTTATGTCTAATGATCTGAGATCCTGGTTTGTCACGTTCCCAAACGACATGATCCCGTTAGTTGAAAATTGGGGGTGTGACAGCTCAGTTAGAGGACCTAGTAGATTTTGGAAAGCACATATTTTGTTATTTGTTGTGAATCACTTTTGATATCTTGTACAGTTACAAGATAGTAAACATTTGATTCTTTGATAGGTTTACTCAGTTAAATTATCAAACATTGACAGTTGTAATTTAACTTTGTAATCCTAGTTTAATGTTATTTGTGCTTTAGTTATTCTCAATGTTTGATGCTATGTAAACAATCTGATCATTCACGATTATCACATCACGATATCGCGCCCCGGGAATCTTTCGCCCGGCGGGAGACACGATCCAGCCCGCGGTTCGGGGTGTGACAGATAATCCACACAAAATCGCCAAGTGCCATCTGTCTTTTTAACAAGCAAAACAGGAGAAGAAAACAGACTATGACTTGGACGGATTAATCCTTGCTGCAGTAATTGACGTAATTGAGCCTCGATCTCAGTTTTCTGGTAATACGGTTGTCGATAAGGTCGCGAACTCACTGGTCCAGAACCCGAAAGAAGTGGAATTTCATGGTCTTGAAATCTTCTAGGACGTAAAGTTGTGGGTTCCTGGAATACTTGAGTAAATTTATCCAAAACATTCTGAATAGGCTTACAAGGTGTTGTATGAGTGGGACTAACACTAGTATATAAAGTGATATGAAGAAGTAGTGCAGGACCTTGAATTCCCATGAAGTCCCGAGATTTAAGGGCAGCCAATTCAGTACTTTTAAGCCCTTGTAATTTATGATAAGAATCTGCCAGTTTAAATCCAAGGGTAAGATTTTGAAAATCAATCTCAACTGGCCCAAGGGTCTTCAGCCATTGAACCCCCAACACAATTGGGCATGCCGCGATAGGAAGAACAAAAAAATCGGTGGTGATGGTATATCCTTGGATAATAATAGTCAGGTTGCGAACCCGTCCCACACAAGAAAGCTTTTCCCGATTGGCAACTACTACCTCAAAAGACACAACGCGTTCAATGGGTAATCGAAAACGATCAACCATAGCTTGATCAACAAAGTTATGATTGCTGCCCCCGTCAACCAAAACTACCACATCTTTGTTATGAATCTTTCCAGGCAAGCGGAGTGTTTGAGGAAGAATAGAACCTGAGAGGGCATGGAACGAAATTTCAGCAGGAGATTCTAATGAATCGGTCTCAGGTGAGTGAATAATTTGAACCTCCTCATCTATCTCAGCAAAATCAGTGATCATAAAAAATTGTGGTTTACTGCATTTATGACCCGACGTAAATTTTTCATCACAATAATAACACAACCCTTTTTCACGACGTGCACGAGCTTCAACATTAGAAATACGCCTAATGGAATTGGGTGCCGGAAGGGCTAGTGGTGAAGGTGGACCTGGACCCAATAAGCCAGCTGAAGTGGTGTTTTTGGAGGGGTTGTTGGTAGAATTTTGGGAACGAGGAAATGTAAAAGCTTTGTGACGTAAAGCTAGTTTTTCCTCAACCAATCGTGCCAATCCAATGGCCTCCCCTAAATGACGAGATGTTTTAAGTTTGACTTCCAATTATATTTCTTCCTTTAAGCCGCCAATGAAACAAGCTACTAAAAATGTCTCGGGCAATCCATCCACCCGATGAGATAAACGTTCAAAGGACTCCACATAAGCTGCCACCGTGGTAAGCTGTTTGAGTCGATGAAGGGATTCAGATGGATCATCGTATTCTATGGGTCCAAAACGTCCTAACAACGCCGTGGTAAATTCATTCCAGGACATTAGTCCCCCGGTTTTGGTGAACCAACGATGCCATTGCAAAGCAATTCCATCAAGATGAAAGGAAGCCAGATTAACCTGATCCTCAGACGCCACTTTTTGGAAGTCGAAGTATTGCTCCGACTGATAAATCTAGCCGGTAGGGTCGTCCCCACTAAAGCGAGGAAAGTGAAGCTTTAGATAAGGTTTGATCTCAACCCTGTTTCCGAACAACTTGCTACTCCCAGATGCTGAAGTTTCATACGGATTCTTTGCCTTGAGAGATTGGACCTCAATCAATAACTTGTCAAACATAGTAGCGAACCGTTCAAAGTTGAGTTTCTTGTTGAAACTGCTCGAGAGTCTTCTTGCGTGTTTCCATGGATCAGCGATGTTCTGATACCACTGATAAGGACCGATCAATTAGCCAAAAGAAAATAGATAGGAGCTAGAAAAAATTTAGAGGGAATATTAGTTGTAAAATTTCCTTTTTTTTCCATCCAAACTAAACTTCTCCTTTTAAGGAGATACAATTAACTTCAACAATTCAAAGCAATTTACTCTTTCAAAGAAAACGTAAGAAAACGTAGGCATCCCATTCGTTCCCCATTGTTACAGCTAAACCCAAATGACTTATTCCAATTTTATACTAAATGATAAAAAATGTGATTAAATTGAGACTCAATTGCATCGGCTTTTAATTCCCTAATTCATTATTTGCATGGGCATCCCCTTGGACCATAACTTCTGTTTGGGATGTATCGGATAATGGAGTCTCCATAGATACATAACAATAACAGTGTTCGAGGTGATTTTTTTAAGTTCATGCACTTAATTAGCAAATTTAGTTTTTTTTACGGTTTATAATCATTAAATAATAATCATTTGTTATATTTGTTTTTATTCAGATCATTGAATTTTATTATTTATAAAATATTACACAATAATAGAACAATTATGAATCTTATGGTTTTTATGCTTTGAAAAAAAGTTTTAATGACTTTGTAAAATAGTATAAAATAATTGATAACAAAAGAATATGCACTATCTCTAACATTCACAATTAAAAATGTAGCAGGCTCCATCCTGTAAATTGCATGCTTATACTATCTTGGTAAGAAAAGAATAGGCACTATCATGCTACTTTGAATTTTGGTCAATCATTGTTTAGCTCATTGACAGAGCTCTAACCTTTCATTGTAGAGCTTGTGGGTTATACTTCCGTTAGGGTTAAGTTGGGGGACATCTATCCAATATAACGATCCTGAGGTATATCTCAGGTTTATCGATGGGGGGGGGCGAGGGTTTACATATTTCACAGGGTTCCCGCTCATCTGAGTGGACGTGTCTTATGTGGGCCCGGTTAAGACAACATACGTGAAACACTGCCTTTTAAAAAAATAGATAAAATATTTAAGACACAAGTGGCATAAAATTATAGATATTGAAGATTTAGAATGGCATGTGCCAATGGTTTGATGTAGAATGTCAAGGTCTAATTTTTCAAAAAATCAAAGAGTACATTTACCATTTACATTTGATTTTGAAAAGCCTTGCACATTTTAAGAGGTGATGCACATTTTGAGAGTGAGAGAGAAATACAGGAAGAGGAAATATGACTTGCAATTTGCATTGACTTGAAAAGACTTACGATAGTATAAACCTTCATGTGTTTTACAGTTTTGAGTGTAAATGTATTCCTTAAAAATATATTAAGATAACAAAGATTTGTATGGTTGTGTTCTAACACCATCGGGTAATTAGGACTTCTTTCTCGTGAAAGTGGAACTCTATCAAGGATATGTTTTAAGTCTGTTCCTTTTTGCAGTAGTTTTGGATAAGTTGTCAAAGTTGATTCATGAAGATATCATGTAATGCATGTTTTTAGCAAATGATATCATGCTGGTAACTGAACATAAGTAGACAAGTAGGACTTGAACACACAGGTGAAAGAGTGGCGAGCTACCCTAGAGCTAATGGTGCAAAAATCGGTTTTAGGTGGAGATTAATCGATACTTGACTGAGAAATAAGACGATTTTACAAAATCAGAGGTATTAATCAGTAGTCGGCCAAGTCAAACAAAAATTGGCAGTCAAACAAAAAGCGGGTTGGTCGGTCAACGGAATTCAATTGGTCAAATGGTGATTTTTTGGGTTTTTATGATTTTTTTGGGTCTTATTAATCAAAATTAGCAAAAAAATTATGAATATAAAAATTATACTTATTTTAAAACGTTATATTTAGATTTTTGTGTGTGTATAACATACATATGTATAGTTCTTTTGATTCTCGTTCTCCAATTTAAAATGGTCTAACAAGCTACTCTTAGTTTGAGCACGGCCATGCATTTACACCAGTTTAAATTAACGAGGGGCCATAATATCATCTCTTAATCATATAAGAGTATAGAATCCCTTTGGCATCATACAACTCCCACTTAGTTTCAGAACCATTCCCAATCAAATATCCTTATTACTGCCCATTTCCAGAACAGCGTTAGATAAGATCAAAGAACGACCTTAGACTAATGTCAGTTCTAATATGCTCCTTAGGTCTAAGGATATGTATAGATCATACCATATTCAAAACTTCTTATGACAATGATCCATGAAGAAAGTTTTGAAACGAGTTACGTCCGACATCATTCTCTAATGTATGTCTATGAATCTTGGTCCTCAACACCTTTGAGCTTTTATCTTATAAACTAACCAAGCATTCAAGCAGTCTTAATTCAGATTGATTCCCATGAATATGGTCGACTACGGACATTTAGAATACCATATTCAAGGATACTAAAACGTACAAAATATCGAATAAAGAAACAATATTTATTATGTATTTAACCATTAAATCAAAATAAATATCCAATGTAACTTTAATTCGAAAGCACCCAAATACTAAATACAGATCAAATCCAATCACTAGCAAACCTAAGACATATCTTCTCAACATGCTCCTCGTGTTTAGACAGAGGCATAGGCTTAGTAAAGGGATCCGCTAGATTTTGATCTGTGTGAATTTTGTCTATCTTTATGTCTCCTCTTTCCACTACGTCCCTAATGTAGTGAAACTGTCTGAGTATGTGCTTTGACATATGATGTGACCTTGATTCCTTTGCCTGAGCAATGGCACCATTGTTGTCACATAATATCTCTATTGGTTTCCTAATACTAGGAACCACACAAAGATCAGTCATGAATTTCTTCATCCAAGCGGCTTCTTTTGCAGCTTCCAAAGCAGCAATGTATTCAGACTCTGTCGTGGATTGAGCAACAACACTTTGTTTTGAGCTCCTCCAAAAAATAGATAAAATATTTAAGACACAAGTGGCATAAAATTATAGATATGGAAGATTTAGAATGGCATGTGCCAATGGCTTGATGTAGAATGTCAAGGTCTAATTTTTCAAAAAATCAAAGAGTACATTTACCATTTACATTTGATTTTGAAAAGCCTTGCACATTTTAAGGAGGTGATGCACATTTTGAGACTGAGAGAGAAATACAGGAAGAGGAAATATGACTTGCAATTTGCATTGATTTGAAATGATTTACGATTAGGGGTGTCCATCGGGTCGGATAACGAGTTATTCGGGTTGGAAAATTTTTTGGTCTATCTGAAACCCGACCCGACCCGAAATTCAAAATATATTATCCGATCCTAAAAATCCGAAAAACCCGAATTCGTTCATCCGAACAACCCGAATAACCATGTTTTTTTCGGGTTATTCGGATATCCGACCCGAAAAAAACAAGTTTTTGCATATCCAAACCCGACCCGAATCTAAAATTATATTATCCGAAAATCCCGAAATAGATTTCGGATACGGTTTTTCCGAGTTTCGGATACGATTCGGATTTCGAATTTTTTCGAGTTTCGGATATTTTGAACACCCCTACTTATGATAGTATAAACCTTCATGTGTTTTATAGTTTTGAGTGTAAATGTATTCCTTAAAAATATATTAAGATAACTAAGATTTGTATGGTTGTGTTCAAACAAATGTTCTAACTCTATTGGGTGATAAGGACTTCTTTCTCGTGAAAGTGGAACTCTATCAAGGATATGTTTTAAGTCTGTTCCTTTTTGCAGTAGTCTTGGATAAGTTGTCAAAGTTGATTCATGAAGATATCATGTAATGCATGTTTTTAACAAATGATATCATGCTGGTAACTGAACATAAGTAGACTAGCAGGACTTGAACACAAAGGTGAAAGAGTGGTGAGCTACCCTATAGCTAATGATGCAAAAATCGGTTATAGGTGGAGATTAATCGCTAGTTGACTGAGAAATGATGCGATTTTACAAAATCAGAGGTATTAATCAGTAGTCGGCCAAGTCAAACAAAAATTGGCCAAGATGGTCAAAAATCGACGTAGTCAAACAAAAAGCGGGTTGGTCGGTCAACGGAATTTAATTGGTCAAATGTTGATTTTTTGGGTTTTTATGATTTTTTTGGGTCTTATTAATCAAAATTAGTCAAAAAAAAATTATGAATATAAAAATTATACTTATTTTAAAACGTTATATTTAGATTTTTTTTTGTGTGTATAACATACATATGTAAAATTTTGAAAAATTAGATATAAAATTTCAATTCAATTAATTTGGTTGATATCTCATTGCTTGACTACCGTTTGATGATTTCTAAAATGTTTGAACGCTTGCGCATTTACTTGGCTAAAACCATAAACATATAAATAATGACAAAGAAGTGATGTTCATGCAACTTATAAAATATCTAAATTTTATTTAGCCCTTGTATTATTTTTCTTCAAGATATAATTAATGTAAAACAATAAACTAAAAAAAACAAAAAACAATGGCTGTGGCTCCCAATTCCATCTTCTCATCGAACTTTATCCATCTTCATCTTCAACCTTCAACAAAACCCATCTCCAAAATCAACTCTTGCTTCCCCGTAAATCCACCAAAACCTAACGCTAATTTCAATCTCCACACAACCAATCTCCTATCTCCGAGAATCGCGTCAATTCCGATCACGCCGATCAACGCCGATCACCTTGAATCAGAGTTCAGCGGCCATGGCGCCTCGTTCACGAGCCTCGGAGAAAGCTGCGTTGTCAGAATGGGACTGGACAACGGCAGTGCAGCCACTCTGTTGCTTCCAAGTGGACTGATTACGTCCTACAAGGCGCCTATGTGGCATGGCGGATTGCTGGAGCTGCTGCATACGACGGTGTCCGAGGCGGAAGAAGGCGTTGATGCGGTTATTCGTGGCGGCGTCTCGTTAGCTTTTAGATGTGAAGGAGATGGCGATGGTGAAGATGATGGAGGGGTTTCCTGGTCTCCGACTGTGTGGAATCTTCGCAGTGTTGGTGGAAGTCCTGATGAGTCCATTCAGGTGAGTGCATTATGTGTTTATACCGTACAATTTCATAAACTTTACATTGGTGATCATTAATGGTGAATGACCGGACCAACACCGAAACTGATAAGGGGGAAACCGATGGTCGGACTGATGTGTGTTTCGGGCCGGTCCGGATTGGTTTTGCGGTTCTTGGGTCTGGCTTGCGAGATACTTGCTGCCAGACGATCATGGGTTAAGGATTTGACCAAACCGGCTGGAGACCAGATAGGATGAAAAACGGAACCTATGACCGCACTCATTTTGTTGGCCGATCCAAATCGATTTATCAGTTTGGTCATTTAGCCTTTACTATCTATGATTCTTCACTTTTACGAGTAATTATGCATATAAATTATAAATAATTAACCATCTTTAAAATACACGCTTTGATATAAAAAGAGGCAGTTTAAACTACGTATATGAATTATAAATAATGAACCATCTTTTAAAAACACTTTGATATATAAAAAAACTGTTAAAATGTCAAACTTGTAAAACCTGCTGATCTAACCGACCAATGACGAATCTTGAACAATTTGAATAGAGGGACGGAAATTTACGGGACCCACAATGCACGTTAATATATTGAATCAAGGGAGCAAAACCAATATTTAAAACAAAAAATAATTTTTGGCCGTAAAATTAACACTACGAATAGAAAAACAGCCCCTATGATCCTTTGCCCATGTGGCCGACCCACCCAACCCGGGTTGACCCAGATTTTCCGTTAAAACCGGTCGAACTGAATTGTAAACACCCCTACCAAAACAAGTGAACATAAATCTTGCTCAATGAATCGTGCTGAAAAACTAGTTCTAGGCCAAATTAAAATGGTTTGGATTGACCCACTAAGTGTTTGGGCTCGTGTTGATAATCGGGATTTTGGGTTGGTCTTTTTGACTAGTGTTAAATCCGTGAATCCGGATGGGACTTACAAAGAGGATGCTCGCACGGATGTAACAATGAATGGCCCCCAACACCAAGTTGAGAACCTCCCTACAGACAAATTCTCTCGCCCAGAACTCTCTTCCTTACCGAGTATTCAATGCTCCCTTTGTGGAGTAGGTGATGTGTCATTAATGTGTGTTTTCTTCTCGGGCTCTTCCTTTCTTTATACATGACTCCGTCATGCCTTTTTCCAGGATATCTGAGGTGAAGCCTTCGGCTTCTTTTGCTTCTCCCGTCGTTTCTTTAGTTCCATGCAAATCTGGCATTAATTGCTCCATATCTTGGCAATAAATGCTCCTTGTCAGGCACTTGATGTTTCCTTTTTCTGAAGGTGACAGCCCGTACCCTCTTTTGTACTTGCGGCTATTCCCATCATGGTTATATCTCTTCAACTAGTAAGCAGAGGGCTTGTGCTCAAATGTATACAAGGATCTGGTCCAGGTAGAATTGACCAGTAAATACAATTTAAATCAACTTATTTTTGTATCAATGAGTTGAAATGTTTTGATAATGTAAAAATGTGATTTCATTATATTCCAGGTAGAATTGACCAGTAGCAATTCAGAAGGCAATATTGAATTCAAACACGTTGTGACTCTACAACAAGATGCCATAAGCTCAGAGATTGTGATTACCAACTTGAGGCCATCATCACTCCGACTATCGGGCTCGGTCATTGCTCACTTAGCCGTAAGCACTCCGGAAGCAAGTTATGCAATCGGGCTTGAGAGCTCTAATTACTTTGTTAAGCCACCGTTCTTCTCAAACTTCAGTATCATTCCTCCAGATTACCCCAAAAATGATTCGGGCTGGATTCAATCAGGGTTCAAACAACTTTTATCGGGCTGGGGACCCGGAAGCCAGAATGATGGTTCCAAGGACGGAACCGCAAAAAACAGGCAAAAAGATGAGGATATTGAAGGTGAAGAAGAGGGTAACTACAAGCATTTAACCGAAAAAATGAGCATGATCTACACCAGTGCTCCAAGGACCTTCACCATCATGGACAGGGTACTTCTCTTAAAGCACACCGTTTTTTACCTAAAATAGAAAGTACAACTCTCAAAGCGATGATATAAACAACTTCTCGTGCTAATAAAATACTCATACGCATTGTGTGTTACAGGGTAAAAGGAACTCGGTTATCGTGGGTAGAGAAGGCTTTTATGAATTGTACATTTGCAGCCCTGGCTCGAGCCATAAACCTTATGGCAAGTACTCGTATATATGCGTTGGCCAAGCCGCCTTGCTCAAACAAGTGACCATAGGTCCCGGATCTGAGTGGAGAGGCGTGCAGCATTTACACAACCCAAATCTTTAAGTATGTGTGCATTATGTATAAAATATTTTGAATGTATAAATCAAAAATAGTTAATTTGATGGACGTAAGATTTTTTATGTTAGGAAGATGGAGTTGTACCAATGATATATTTTCTAGCGGTAAGATGGAGGCATGAGGGAAATCATAGGAGACCCAGGTCATGGGTTCGATTCTTGATCTCACCCGGTTTTACCGGCCTTGCACCGTCGTGTCTTTGGGAGGGTGCGTGTGTCAGGTTTTTCCCGGGAATTGGTGGCTGGTGGGCTGGGGCTCTGTCTGTTTGGACTAGTGGTCAGCTTGGGTATCCTTTAACCATTGAGGACCGCGTACAGAGTACCTGAAAGTTGATTAGTTGGCTGTTAAAAAAAAGGAAGATGGAGTTGTACCCTAGGCAATAAGATCAAATTATTAATAATAATAAGTATAGTTATAAAAACAACCATAAAAATTAAATAAAATACTAGATCTGGTTTCAAAACAATGTCAGGTGACTTAAGCAGTGACGATAGTTTATCTGGGTGATGCGGTCACCATTTGAGTCCGTGCACCTATTAATCTGAACACCTCCGGCGAAAACTTAAAACTAAAATCTAACCCGTAGTAATGGCTGACAAAACTACCACCGTCTCACCACCGCAAACCACCCATTCTCCTCCCCTCCTCCTCCAGGATCGGGTTGCAATTGTCACCGGTGGCTCTCGTGGCATCGGCAAAGCCATCTCTCTCCACCTTGCGTCCCTTGGCGCAAAGCTAGTCGTCAATTACAATTCCAATTCCACTCAAGCCGATCTGGTTGTCTCGGAAATCAATTCCAAATCACAATCGCAATCGCAATCAGCAATTTCGGTCAAAGCTGATGTTTCTGATCCGAATCAAGTTAAATACTTATTTGATGCGGCTGAATCCGCGTTTGATTCTCCTGTCCATGTACTTGTAAATGCTGCTGGCGTCACTGATGCCAGCTACAGTTCGATCTCCAGCTCCTCAATCGAAGAATTCGATAAAATCTTCTCTGTGAACACAAGAGGCGCTTATTTATGTTGTAAGGAGGCGGCGAACCACCTGAAACAAGGTGGCGGAGGTAACCTACGGGACAAATCCGATTTATGGAATGTTTGTGATTGTTTTTTTTTTTTGAACGGCATTTGATCTTAACGTGTGAACCACTGATTTTCAGGCCACGTCACCAAGGTCTGGTTACCATGACCTCCGTTGAGACCCCACAACCACCCCAGGAGGAAACCACACCGGAAAACTCCTGACCTCCCAAGACCCCTATTTCGCCCTGAAAGGGATTTGAAACTATTGTGATTGTTTATTTAACTTTAAAAGATTTCCCTGTGTTTATTAACTCATGAATCTTTAAAATTACGTTTTTAAAAAATTTGGATTAACTTTTGATACGTGAATAATCAATAAGTCAATAAGTTGTTTGGATTAGTTTTTAAAAAGGTGTTTTGATTAGCTTTAGCATATTCTCAAAAAGTTAAAAAAATCTTTCTAAAACCTATAAATTATAGTTTTTTAATAACAACTTTGTAATCTTATTCAAAAAGTTAAAACATAAAGTTCTCTTGACATTACCAAACATTTTTTTTAACATATTAACGTATTCATAAACCAATAAGTTAATAAATTAGTTTCAAATAAAATCACAAATATGCACTTAATATATTTTATATAAATCATAACTGATATGCAATAACTGCGTTATAATAATGTAATGTGTTTATACAGGTTAATTAATTTGAAAAAAAAAAGTTTAATGAAAAATATTAAATTAAGTGATGAATAGATAGAATCAATGGTTAAAATAGAGAATTTGAGCTTAAATTGCTTTCTATCTAATTCTTATTTCCTTGATTTTATAAATTACTTACATGATCTTAATTTTATACATTTGTGACATATATAGTCATTAGGTTACAAGATATATAAGAACTAAGAGTAAAATCTAGAGATTATATGTGTTCAAAATGCTAAAAGGTTTGAAACCATATGAATAATTTATGAAATATAGAGATAAAGAGTGAAATTATAGGAAATCATATCTTGACAATTTACTTTTTATATTATGATCTCATCTACTATATTTTAAAGTAACTAATATATTTATTTAATATTTTACTAACAGGTAGGATTATTTGTATAACAACATCATTGGTGGGAGCTTTGAAGCCTGGGTATGGTGCATATACCGCGTCTAAGGCAGCAGTGGAAGCCATGGTGAAAATTCTGGCGAAGGAGTTGAAGGGGACAAAGATCACAGCGAACTGCGTAGCTCCGGGGCCGATCGCGACAGATTTGTTTTTTGAGGGGAAAACTGAGGAGATGATAAATAAGTTAATTGACCAGATTCCGTTGGGTCGACTCGGTAAGCCAGATGATGTTGCTCCGTTGGTTGGTTTCTTGGCTAGCGACGCCGGGGAGTGGGTTAACGGACAGATAGTTCGTGTCAATGGTGGATTTGTGTGAAAGTTCGAATGGATGGTGGAACATGTTTGTAGGAATTCACAATTTAAATAGAATATTTTAACTATTTCAATAACTTGAATTACAATTCTAAAAAATGCAAAATGCAAAATAAAATATTACAAGAAATATAAAAGTGTTAAATTTTAAATCATAAGAAAGAAATAATAGTACAAGATGAAACGATATAAATGAAATTGTAGAATAGAAATATGTTTAATAGAGGTGTCTTAAAACAGTTTTCGAGCCACCCAGGTGAACCCGACTGTTTCGCAGGTACAACTGTTGTATTAGTGTAGACTGTCGGAGTTAACTAAATACCCAATATGTTACATGAAACAAGATTGCAAGAGTGTATCGCAATATAGCATGAAAACTTGATCGTTTTAGCTTGCTTCGAATTCGGCAGAGTATAAGCATATGTTGAGAATTTTTGAGCTTGTGTGTGTATGTTAAAATTCTAGCAACTCTAACAAGAGGCCAAATGCCTCTATACATACGTGTAGCCATGTCATTTCAAAGGTTGTCATCATGTGTATTAACAAGCTTATTAATGGCTTAGTTTATAACAAATTCAAGACAATTGAATTAGGTATACGAAGATTTCTTTTTTTTTCTTTTCTTTTTAACATTTTACACAACACAATTTTAAGCATTGATATCTCATTCATCTTAACTCTGTTTTAGACCCGGATTTGTTTGTTGTGATTCTCTCACATCATAATTGACTAATGCTAACATCACCATTCACGAATTCCTTACTCTAGAATTCATGAACCTCGCAAGTCTCTCCACTTAATTATATCCTCATCATACACCATAAACGGGAACTCGATCAGAACCGATGCTGCTAAGAGTCATGTCAGGAATCAACAGATCATTTACTGGATTCACATGTTTTATTTAATCCGTATTATCATTATTGTTTTCATATACACACATGTTTATAATCATAAGAATCGATTAACTTGTTTCGGTAGAGTCATTAATAAAATGCAACTCAAGTAGTAAGTACCGAGTTATCACTTAATGAATACCACAAATCTTGGTAGAAGGTTTTGTGGTTTTGTATGAAAATTCACGACTCTCGAACTTTCTGCTAAATAGTTGATGTGCCATTGCCTTAGTCAATAAGGTTTTGTAAACTTATAAATTAATATTTCTCAAATTATGCTATATTGAAAACCTTTTGTTTTCAAAAAAAATGAAGGGTTTTGCAAGACATCATCTATTTCTTCTTTCTTCTACCAATGAGGCGTTTCTTCAATAGTATCTCAAGATTCTTTCAAATAGAAGGTTTTTGGTTCAAAACCCTCCCGCAGCGAAATAGGGGTCTGAGGGGGGTCAAGGGATTTTCCAGTAGGGTTTCCTCCTGGGGTGGTTGTGGTGACTCATGGGAGGTCCAGATAACTAGACCTTGGTGACATGGCCTGGAAACAGTGCGCTTACACGATTGAGACCTTCGCCGTTCAAAAAAAATCTAATTCTTCTAAGTTTTATGTTTGATTAGTTTTTCCTTTAGCGATCACTATGAAAGTGGAAGCTATGGTTTAATTATTTTTGTTTAATTTTGGCCCTTGATATTTATTGGGCTAACCTGGCTAAATTTTTGAGTGGACAAGCTCAATTCAGACAATTCCAACAAGTTAGCCCAATAAAAATTGAATGTTTTTGTATTTGGGTGTTTCTTGTTTATTAATTTGAAACCAGAGTTAAGTGCATTGGTTTAATTCAAACCTTTATTAAACTCTATATATTATTATTTTTAATAAAATAATAAGTGTATACTAACCATATGCTTGTTGTGGATTAAAATACCCTTTTATCCTAACTATCTTGACTAAATGATCTTTCATTACTTTGACAACATACATAACTCGTAAATCCAATACGATTATTACTTCTTATTCAACTTTTTTTGTTCACATTGGCTGGTGTCCTTAAAACCAAAAGAAACATCAAACCAAATTAATCGCATATGGTTGAGTGCAACCTGTAATAACCAAACTATCGGTTACGGTTTTTGTTTTTTTTTTTTTTTTTGAACGGCTTGGTACAACGACACCCAAGACGGGATTTCAACCGTACCCTCGGATTTGACGCTCTGGGGTTTATGCCCGAGCCCACCCCAGGAGGAACCCCACAACTGGATAAACCCCCTGACCTTGCTTCAGCAAATATGCCTCAGCCCGGATTCGAACCCAAGACCTAACCATATTTCCATGTTATTTCTACCGAGCTTGCAACATCATAATTCATAATCAAACTAAAATATTTATATTTCAATTTGGAACAATGTAACCTGCATAACCAAGCTTGGAACTTGTATAATCAAGCTTGAAACCTGCATATGTGATATTTTAGGTTGAAAATATGTTGGAAACTTAAGCAAACATAATGTATAACAAAGGTTTAATCGAAACAATCATAACCAAATTAGGGTTGATATAATAGGCAGTGGCGAAGCTTGACCATAATCCCAAGGGGGGCGAACTAATTTTTTTGTTTTCCAGGGGGGCGAAATAAATGTTTTTAAAAAATTTTACACTACGTATCGATAAATTTACACTACTACACGAAAAACAGGGGGCGGTCGCCCCCTCCAGTCTGAATAAACCTTCGCCCATGATAATAGGTAACGCACAACGCAATAAGACACGAAGACGACACGATAACAAATCGTATCAGATTTCCCTAAAAACGAATACAAACCTTCATGTTACACAATAAACCTTGTTTAAATACGCAACAAAAATCACATATTTATTTATTTATTTTAAAAAATAATATTTATGAAATGTTAAAGTATTTAGTGTATAAAATTGAAAAAATAAGATAGGCCGTTAACATGTTAGCATGTGTTTAGCCTGTTCAAACACAATTTTTGTCGTGTCAATATGTTTATGACATGAAAGATGTTAAGTTCAAACACGAAATTTGATAACTTTCTTGTCGTGTTAAACCATCAACACTAGTTATTAGATTGGACAGGACACAAACTAAAGCATTAGAAAATATTTTTACCTGAAACCAATTAGATTATGTTATCTTATTTTTATACAAAGCTATCCTAAACTACTCAAATCACTTGCAATACTACCCAAAATTACTCGCCCAACAAAAAAAAACAACAATGAAACAAACCCAAAGAAAGAACCCGGTGATGTTGTGGTGGTGTCCGAAACTATCCAATTTTTTTCAGACTACGCGAAACTATTCAAATAACACGAGTCAAAAGTCATCATGCTAATAAGCACATGTTCACCAATAAGATAGTGCCTCAATGGTACCCCGAGATTCTTTCAAATGAGAAGTCTTGGATTCAAAACCCTTCCGTAGCAAAAAAGGGGTCTGATGAGGTCAGGGGGTTTCCCAGTGAGGTTTCCTCATGAGAGGTCCAGGTAACTAGACCTTGGTGATATGGTCTGGAAACAGTGGGCTCACACGATTGAGACTTTCCCTGTTCAAAAAAATAATAATAAGCACGTGTTCATTTGCTACCGTCCGAGGACAAAATGGTAATTTAACAACTTATAACAAAGATATTCGTTAACGGGAAGAGGGAATATGTGGTTAAAGATTTTTCCTTGCAAAAATGATTTTAACAAAACTTCCGCGAATTTCAACAAATCGTGCTCAAATTCGTCATTAATCTGAAACTTTCGTTTACAAATTAGCTCAAGTTTTATCAAAATCGATCAAACGCATACAATTACGTATCTGTTAATGGCAGAATTCACCGCCCTCCGACGCCTGATGCCGATCTACACAGTCGATGAAATGCCGGTAGGATTTGACCCAAAATACGTCTCCGGCGCATCCGTATACGGCGGCAGTGGTTGCAGGGTACTAAGAACAACTGACAAACGGAAGATCACACGGTTAAGCAATTATTACCACCATCGTAATCATGCCACTCGAAGTGTTAAAGTTTTCGCATCGATGTCTGGAAGTAAGTCGAAGAGCATGAAAGACAAGGAAGCAGATGCGGTTGTTGATCAGGAAGCTATTTATGATGGATTGTTAGGAGATCCTGATTATGAGAGTGACGATCTGTCTTGTTTTAGGGGTTTAGTATTGGATATATCATACAGGTTTGTGCATTTCACTTTTCTTATCATGTAATCATATTACACAAATTAAGTAATCCAATTTAAAATTGATGATGTGTTGCTTAAATTTGTTATAAAATAACTGTTCATATTTCTTTTTTTTTCCCACGGTTGTTGGTTAATGACCATGTTAATGTTTGTAGCTGTTTAACATATATCTATAGGTTCTTTGAATCTAAACTGCTCGTAATTGTCTGCATCTGTTGGAACCACTTAGACACTATTAGCTTCTTTATAATATATGTTTTGATGGCCTTCATTGTTATTGTTCTAGGCCTATAAATGTTGTCTGCTGGAAACGTGCAATTTGTTTGGAGTTCATGGAAAAGGTTGGACATTGTAAAGATCTAAATTGAGAAATTAATTGGTTCCAATCATCAATGCAGTTCATGGATTTTAATTGTCTAGATTCTCTGAATGTAAGATATGCAGGCTTTAATTTTCTAGATTCTTTGAATGTATGATATGCAGGCTGATGTTCTGGAATATTATGATCAAACTGTGAACTCTCCTAATGGATCTTTCTATATACCTGCTGTTTTAAGGGTAAGATGTTGCTAATTACCATATAATCAGTTTATTAATCCT
The DNA here is from genome assembly GCA_009363875.1 of Mikania micrantha. Classification (NCBI taxonomy): domain Eukaryota; kingdom Viridiplantae; phylum Streptophyta; class Magnoliopsida; order Asterales; family Asteraceae; genus Mikania; species Mikania micrantha. Next base: position 3,665,418 of record CM018692.1, read on the forward strand.
TATGGTAAACACATTTATCTATATTAATCGAGGAATGTTTAAATCCTTAATTTACATGTTCTGCCAGGTTCCACATTTACTTCAAGTTGTAAAGAGAAGAAAAATTATCAGTACACTTAGTCGAAAGAACATATTGGCCCGTGACAATTTTTCTTGCCAGTAAGCACTCTATTAGATAATAGATGTTGAAATCTTTATTTATTTAGCTAAAATTATAAAAGGTTGTCAAGAAAAGTGAAACTATGAGATTAGATTATTCATGCTGACATAGTTTGACACTTTGACTGATATCACTTGAGTTGACTAGTTGATCATAAGCATAAATTCATATATCTACTTGCTGATCCAACAACATGAGTGGTGAAAAGGGTAAACAGGAATTGTTTTTATTTAGCTATACAGCTAAAAGTAGATACTTTAAAAAATAGCTATTTCAACCTGTAGCATGACATGTTTTTACTATATGACTATATCTACAGGTATTGTTCTTCAGCCACAAACTTAACTATTGACCATGTTTTACCTATGTCACGTGGTGGCGAATGGAAATGGGAAAATCTGGTAAGAAAATCAACTATTATAAATCAAAGCTATCATTTTATAGAGATGTTTTGCAATCGCAAATGTATTTCAAGACTGGTGTGATACGAAGATATCATTATAGAAATATTATGTTGGAGTATAAATTACACAAAACAATCAAGCAAAAATCATTTTACAAGTTATAACCATTGCAGTCAAAGTCTCAAGGTTCACTCAAGGCACAAAGGACTCGCATGTGACCCCTTAGGAAAATCCCACATCATCTTGTATAGTCACAGGAGAGACCAGGGACATAAGAAATGCGCATCTCAAGTACCACTGGCACATTTTTGGCACAATGGTTGTGGATGATAGAACTCCACAGATAAGTGTGTTTGAGTGGGGGCATTCAATGATGGGTGACCTCCTAGGAAGTCTCCACCCGGTCAAACAAAAATAAATACGTTAGCTCCTTGTGGGCAAACCAAATAATACTGGTTAGGGCTGGATATTTCATCACATGTTGCCTAGGCACAAGGCTTAGAAAAAGCACATGCCCAAGGTAAGAAAAGTCACAATGATAGGAGCGTGTGTCTGTACACACAGGCTTAGAAAATTTAGAAAAAAAGTTTTCTACTTTTCCCTGCCTTACCTGAGCTGCTGTTGCCTAGGCATGCGCCCTGTGTGCTTTTGACTACAATGGTTATAGCACATTCATGTTGTGTTTTATGCTTTATTTCTCCAAAAAGATTTTTAACAAATGCTTCTGCGATTGTTCTCTTCTAACAGGTTGCTGCTTGTTTAAGTTGCAACTCAAGGAAAGGTCAAAAAACTCCCGAGGAAGCAAACATGAAGCTGCACAAGGTCCCGAAGGTATTTTTAAGTTCCTTAATCAGGACATGTATGCTGATGAGGTTCAGTTAGATTTTTAACTAATTTAACTTCCAAACACCTCAGTGTAAACTTAAAAAATATCCAACTTTTTAATGATTATCATTGAAACAAAAGTTAATTGAACTTTCATCCTATTTCTCAAGTCACCAGCTCTTTAGGCAACAAAAAATATCCAGCATTCAAAAATTCTGATTTGAAGTAAACGAACTTTCAAAGTTTTAGATTAAGGTAATCTGAGACCAAGATTGATGACATGGCCGGTGTTGTATCATTAAGTGTTGAAAATGTTGATTTTTTGTTGCTGAAGTGTCACATGAAAACCAAACCATCTAAAGTTAGGCCATCAGTCATCACCCTATATAACAGTTTCAGATAACATGACTGGTTTTTTGTGCTTAAAAAAGTTGGTTACCTAAAATCAAAGTCAGACCAAAGTTCACTATGCAATTCTCAATTTAAAAGTGGTTCCATATTGAATGCATTGGTTATCCTTATTTATTAAATGAAGAATTTTCTCATCCATTTGGTTTTGTAGGCTCCCAAAGACTATGATATAATTGCCATACCCTTGACAAACACAGCCATAAAGATGCTGAAAATGAGAAAGGGGACCCCAGAAGAGTGGATTCAGTATTTGGGAGGGCCATCTCCTTGACATGATATTGTTTTTGGGCTTCCATAAGTTTAGTTATATAATTTAATGGCCGAGGCAAGTCCCTAACCCTGGTCAATAATGGGCACTTCAGTTGTATATAAACATAAGTTAATATTCTATCTAATATCTATATATATGTAGGATATGATTCTATATTTCTGTTGATATATGTATAAACTCGTGTTAATATGTGGATACAAGTTTCTTTATTAAAATATCTTTCCCACAAAATTTACATATGTACAGACACTTGATAGATGTTGATATCATGATCTAGAGGTGTTATACTTCATGACTTTGTACGGGTGCGATAGAATCGAGGTTGATTAGGAGTATTTGGGATTGCAATTTCAAAGCTAAGTTAATCACCATATCATGGAATGCAGCTTAATTTCACCTTGAGGACATATCCATCCCCAAGACCCCAAGAACGCCTAAGAATTCCAAGGCTTGATGATAATAAAAAAATTGGGCTTTTAAAAGATAAATGTGTGGTACACACATAGGGTTTGTATCATATGAAAACTCGATCTTAGATAGAAAATCTTTAAACCCTATCTGGGTCATTGATTTGAAATCTTGAAAATAAATAAGTGTAAATGTTGGTTAGTTCAATATGAGCCAAGGAATTTCTTTAAGGAACAAAACATGACTGAGTCAAAATGTTGGTTAAAACAAGGTCAGCTCAATGTTTATGAGGCATGACCGCATGAGCCCTAAGGCCTGAACAAGTGAACATGAGGCCTTTTTGTAAAAAAAGAAAAAGAAAAAGTAGATTACTATTTTGCTTAATATCCTGATAAACCGTGATAATGTGGGTGTTTTGATGCAATTGCTCACTCCTTAAATATCATAAATAAACGTTCCAATTATAATGCAATACAACATTGTTTATATGTATGAGACAACATGCAAGATTGTTCCAACTTCCAATCATATATACGTCACGCAACTGCATCGTTTTTTTGGATAAAGGGCTTGAAAAAATATATATAACAAAAAATAATACATCTTCAAAGGGGCATACCTCCGAAAATACAATTTGGGAACCTAAAAAATTGGCAACAGATGCCCATACCGGTCCACCCACCTATACAAAAAAGGGACAAAATCGTATAACAAGACATACAAATAAGATACAACCGAAACAACAAATACATCAAGGAAACACAGTACCTAATACAAGTAAACCTCCTAACAATAGTGCTAGCCCTAGTGAAAAAATAAATACTAAAGACCAAAAATAGACACCTGCAATTCAAAAGCAGCTTCATGATGAGAATAATTCTCTCGCTCCAAAATAAATGGTAAGCCATGGAGAGAATCCTCCTCTTCAAAAACTATTGAAAATTTGCGAGAATTCAGGCCATACAAAACGGATTTAACATAGCATAAAAAAAAAAAAAATATGAAGCGAATTTGACTTTGCCTAGAAGTTCAAGCTTACATGGGTAACTTATAATCTCGTTATGATCTAAAAATCTTTCATTTGCTAGTTATATCGGTTGGTATACTAATTTTCGTACATATCATTAACTGTCATCAATGGTGTTGTAGCTCAAATCTAAACTTGGGAAAGGCTCAGGATGCTGGATACAATTCAACCTAATAACAAGTTCCAGGGAAGATCAACTTGCTGCTACATTTTGTATCATACAACTTCAGTCTCTTAGTTGGCTCATTGATGGTGAAGCAGTTGTGCAACTCATCAAGCCAAAAAGTGCCTCTAGATGAAAACGAACAGAGCTTCTAGCTCGGATGGGCAAGCCGGCTCGAAAAAGTTAAATTAGCGGCTTAAGTCTGGGTTTTTGCTGGCATAACTCTACTTAGAAACATTATACCAAATGTTGAGAGCATTTGAAAATGAGTGTGTTTGATCATGTCTAACTACTTATATATCTTGAAAATATTAACAAGCCTAAAAAGAAATCTGGCCATGTACTCTTGCAAAAATGCAACTGCTCAAAACGTGAAAATAGGCCAAAAGTTAGAAGGGGCCAAATCCACAAAGTGTTACTGCTCCGTAAACTGCTTACACAACAACCTCATCTTCAAGAAAACTGTACTCGAATTTGAATTCTGCCATAATTCTTTGGCACCTGCAAATCAAATTTAATCAGCTGTCAGCAAAATGATCACAATACCTTTATTTGATACGATGCAACCCTGTTTATGTAAGTATTTTGAAATGTGTCCAAGTTGGTTATATGTTTAATGCATCAAATTCAATGAATTAAGGCCAAATCCCCTTGACTAGTAAGTGATCTTTTCAACCTTTCTATTTGGTAATCATGAAAACTAGTTACCAGGAAACTTACAAGATCCTGTCAATACCTTGCTAATAGACGTGATCAAGTAGTACACAACTTATGTCAGGCATGCATCCTTTAAGGCGGTTAAAGGTGAAAGTTGGATTCAGATATGAACCTCTGGAGGAGGAATTCAAGTACTTACCATGTGGTAAGAGTGCCAAACTGAAACCCGAAACATTTGAGACGGGTAACGAAACAGGTGTCCAGACACGGGACTGGGTATTGGATTAGTTTTAAAAACTCACAGGTTTGGGTCAGGTATTAGGTGATGCCTGATTATCCAAACCCGTTTACCCGAATCATAAACAAACCATACAAATATATAATGTAATTTAAATATTATAATAAATAGAATGTTGAAAATTTTGAATACTTGAAATTATAAAATTATAGAATTGAGTATTTGATATTTCAATTCTGTTAGAATAACAAATGGCACAAAAATGACCAGCAAAAGTGCAGTCGGCACAGCTTTTATTCAAGAAAGGAACACAAGAGAAAACTCGGTACATTGGACTCATTATTCTAGCATCTATTTATAATAGAAAACTACTGCAGAAATAGGAAACAAATAAAAATGGAAATGAAATAATTGCTGGGCAGTAATTGTGAAATGCTTGATTCTTGCTCCTTGATTATTGGCCTCAATCTTTGACTCCTTGATTTTATCAATCTAGGAATTAACTAACATTCTCCCCCTTAATTCCTGTCTTTAGTTTCTTAACTCCAAAGAAGTCTCTCATCTCAAGGAACTTCATTCTTGGAAGGGCCTTGGTCAAGATGTCAGCCTTTTGTTCACTGCCACTAACATATTCGACCTTTACCAAAGCATTTTCAACACACTCACGGATGAAATGGTACTTTGTGTGAATGTGTTTACTACGCCCGTGGAACACCGGGTTCTTTATTAATAAAATTGCAGACTTGTTATCAACACGAATTGTAATCGCTTCCAATGACTTTCCTGTGATCTCCTCAAGCAGGCCTTTTAGCCACACTCCTTGGCAAGCAGTGGCTGCTGCTGCCATGAATTCTGCCTCGCAGGATGATAGAGCCACAGTATGTTGCTTTTGACTACTCCAAGCAACTGGTCCTCCCCCGTAATAAAAAATCATACCTGTAGTGCTCTTTCCATCAGCTTGATCAGAATTGTGTGAGCTGTCACTGTATCCAACCAGATAACTTCCTTCAGCTCGATAGTATCCGATTCCAAAATCGATTGTTCCCTTCACATACCGTAGCACTTGTTTGACAGCTTGCATGTGTGATGCTTTTGGGGCCTGCATGAATCTGCTAGTGATGCCAACAGCAAAGCTAATATCCGGCCGAGTGTGTGTAAGATACCTTAGACATCCCACAATTCTTCTATATTTAGTTGCATCAACATTTTCTTGGTCTTCATCTTTTCCAAGCTTAATTCCAGGATCCATTGGATACTGAGTAGGATTGCATTCCCACATGTCTGCATCTTTTAGGAGTCTTTGGGCATATGCTGTTTGTTTCAAAGTAATTCCATCATCACCTTGATTTACTTCGATGCCTAGATAATAGGCAAGTAACCCCAAGTCACTCATTTCAAAGTGATTCTTCATTTGTTCCTTGAATTTGCTGATTTCTTCTCCACTTGGGCCCACAATGATCAAGTCATCAACATAGATCCCTACCACCAGGGGTCTCTTTTCTGCAACTCGTTTGTACACAGCATGTTCTCTTGGACATTTATCAAAACCAATCTGTTTCAGAGTAGCATTAAGCTTAGAATTCCAAGCTCTTGGAGCTTGTTTTAAACCGTACAAGGCTTTGTTGAGCTTGTACACAAAATTTTCTTTTCCTTTTTTCTCAAACCCTTCGGGTTGAGTTACATAAACATCTTCCTGCAAGTCACCATTCAAAAACGCAGTTTTGACATCAAGGTGATGAACAACACCTCTTCATAATCAACACCTTGTTTTTGAACATAACCCTTAGCTACTAGTCTAGCTTTGTAGCGGGTTATGTTACCTTTGGCATCCTTCTTAGTTTTGTAAACCCACCTTAAACCGATTGGTTTAACTCCATTTGGTGGTTGAACCAGCCTCCAGGTATTGTTTTTCTCAATAGACCTCAACTCTTCTTGCATGGCTAGCCTCCATTCTTCGTCATCATTAGCTTCACTAAACGTGGCTGGTTCCTCATTTAATAACAGATGATCTGAGTCATCAAAATAAGGTCGACTGAATGGAATTTGTTGCAGCACTTGAGTTCTTGAATGCACATCATTCATATCTCGAAAACCTTTAGGCGGAGTATCATCATAATGAGAGCTCGAAACAGGACTCCCATCAACTGAACCATAATTGGCTGAGCTGATTGGGCTATTTGGGCCCAAGAATGACTGGTTTGAGTCATCCAAGGGGCTGCTATTATTTTCTGAGCTGTTTAAAGTGGATGAGCTATCTGCAACAGAATTTCCCTCGCTTTGATTGGGCGAGGATGAGTTACTTTCAACAGAATTTCCCTCGCTTTGATTGGGCGAGGTTTGGGCTGAATCAAAATGTGATTCATTTTCAACAGAAAAATCAACCCAGTCTTCATCTTCCTTTAACTCGTCTAACCAGCTCCAAGGCTTATCTTCTTCGAATTTTGCATCACGACTAACCACAACCCTTTTGCTCCTTGGGTTGTAAAGTCTATAAGCTTTACTTCCTGGTTCACTTCCAAGGTACACCATAGGTTCACTTCGGTCATCCAATTTTGTGAGTTTTACCGAAGGAACTTTAACATGGGCAGTGCATCCGAATACCTTTAAGTAATTCAGCTTTGGCTTTCTTCTCTTCAGGGCTTCATAGGGGGTCATGTCTTCAACAGCTTTTGTTGGGGTTCGGTTAAGAACGTATACAGCATGTCTTACACCTTCACCCCACATCCATCTTGGCATCTTCATGGTTTTCAGCAATGATCTTGTGGTTCCAAGGACTGTCTGATTCCTCCTTTCCACCACACCATTCTGTTGTGGTGTGTAAGGAGCTGTTAGGAATCTTTTAATTCCATGTTCGCTGCATAACTGCTCAAATTTTGTGGAAGTAAACTCTCCACCACGGTCGGTTCTCAAAGCTTTTACTTTGTAGCCTGTTTCTTTTTCTACAGCCTCCTTAAAAATCCTGAACGCACCATATGCTTCATCTTTGGTCTTCAACATTCGAATCCACATGAACCTGCTGAAATCATCCACAAGTAGTAAAAAATACTTGTTACCTGCTGGGGTACTTGGCGTGATTGGCCCGCAAAGATCTGCATGTATTAACTCCAACGGCTGTGATGCTCTATATGAGGCCTTGGAAGGGAGCGATGAACTTCTTTGTTTTCCCACCAAGCATGCATCACATAGCTGTGAATGATGGTCAATCAAAGGGATTCCTTCTGCCATTTTCTTTCCTGTTAACTTGTTAAGGGCATCAAAGTTTAAGTGACCGAGACGAGCATGCCAAAGCCATGCTTTCTCGTTCACTTTAGCAAGAAAACAGATTGGTAGTGCAGTTTGGAGATTTATCTTATAGAGTCGGTTTTGAGTTCTTTTTACCTTCATTAGTGCAGCTCCTGATTTTTCATAGAGACAGAGAGTTCCATCTTTTATGATGATCTTACATCCTCCTTCATCAAACTGACCCAAACTTAAAATGTTATTACATAATTCTGGAATGTAATAAACATTTGTTATAAGCTTTTGATCTCCATTCTTGCATTGCAAAAGGATTGAACCTTTGCCTTTGATGTTGACTGCTGACCCATCTCCAAATCTGACCCGTCCAGTTCTTTCAATCAGCTCACTAAAGAACTCTCGATTTCCGGTCATGTGATTACTTGCACCATTGTCCAAGTACCACGTACCAGCTTCACTTTTGTCTTTCGCATAAACATTTGGGAATACTTTTTCTTCATTCAACAGCACCATATCTTTTGTCACCATTAGCAGCGTCTGATCATCATCTTGTGTTGTGAAATTTGCTTCATCTTCATTTCTTCTAGGGGCTCGACAATCAGCTGCAAAATGACCATATTTATCACAATTATAGCACCTTTTCTCTTGCTTACTTGTTTGATTTCTCTGATCATCTTTGCGAAAACTGTTAGAAGGGAATCTCCCTCCTCGTCCTCTGCTGTTGTACCTGCCTCGACCTCGACCGCGACCACGAAAGTGATCTGATGCGTTTGTGCCTCGACCCCTTCCAGCCTGTTTCTGCCCTTCTGCTCTTGAGAATAAGAGCTGATCAGAACTGGATTTACTTTGACCAAGGGGTTTTACCCTTTCTTCAAATGCCTTGAGACGTCCGACTGCTTCCTCAAACGGCATGGTCTCTAGATCCGAATATTGCTCAATCGATGCAACAATCGGTAGCAGCCTGTCAGGGGCTGAATTCAGAAGCTTCTTCACTTGTGTAGCTTCAGCAATTGTAGATCCAAGTGCCCGAAACTTGGATGCGATTGTACCGATCCTGCTTGAGAAATCATCAACACTTTCGTTTTCCTTCATGCTCAACAATTCAAACTCCCGATTCAGAGTTTGAATTCGGGCCTTTTGTACACGGTCGGCTCCAAGATTTCGTATCTTTAGGGCATCCCAAACTTCTTTAGCCTCCTTATGCTTAGCCACCTGCAACAAAATATCTTCTGGCAATGTTTGAAATATAAAGGCTCTTGCCTTCTTCCGGATCTTCACGTCCACTTCAGTGTTATCCGGAGGTTCTATGGCATCCCAAATACCTTGGGCATCCATAATCGACTCCATCTTGATTGCCCAAGAAGTGTAGTTTGATGCAGTAAGCATAGGACATTGATACGAAATTGAACCACCATCTCTGACTGCAACAGCACCATTTGCATTGTTTCTTCCATGGTTACCATTGTTATCACCCATGGTTAATCAGATCTTTGAGCCTCGCTCTGATACCAAATGTTAGAATAACAAATGGCACAAAAATGACCAGCAAAAGTGCAGTCGGCACAGCTTTTATTCAAGAAAGGAACACAAGAGAAAACTCGGTACATTGGACTCATTATTCTAGCATCTATTTATAATAGAAAACTACTGCAGAAATAGGAAACAAATAAAAATGGAAATGAAATAATTGCTGGGCAGTAATTGTGAAATGCTTGATTCTTGCTCCTTGATTATTGGCCTCAATCTTTGACTCCTTGATTTTATCAATCTAGGAATTAACTAACAAATTCGGCTTTTAAAGTGAGATTAAGATCATATTTCGGGTAATAAAAATTACATGTAATTTTAACCACATAAGACCATAAACGGGTATGCCTGATACACGTGAACCTGATGGTAACAGAGGAAATGTGCTCAAAGGATATGGAACATGGTATTGTAACTGGTATAGGACTTGGATTACCCATTGCCACCCCTCAATCAACCACCCCCTTGAAGGTTTTCATAGGTTTAAAAGTCCCTTTAGTTAAATATCCACATTCTACCATATATCTTGTTTAACATAACCTAGCATGTCTGACAGTCAGGTTTAGTGGTTTACTAACAGGTAAACAAATAATTTTTCACTGAAAATTTCCAACCACAAAAGCTTCAAATTTTATTTTCTTTTCGAATATCCAAAAAAGTATTCTGGGGTTTATTTAGGTAATAATAAAAAGTTAGCAATCAACCCTAGTGACTGACAACCAATGGAACTACATGGAAAAAATATAGCATCTAAGGACTAAGATGGTGCTAACAATCCACAAAATTTCTTATGTGAATTGATCAATTCATCTCATGATTTATCTTGATCAAGCCAAATCAAAGAAATTATCTACAAACTAGGGGCGAGATATCCCAATATGAAATAAATGGGTCAAAGTTGGGGCTAATGGGTTAGGATAGCATTCAAGTCAACACTGCTAACTCGATTGGTAAATGGTCGAGTCCGGGTTAACGTGAGCAACCCTGTTTCAACTCATTTGAAAATATGTAATGAAAAACTATACCTGCCAACCCAATGGCCAGACCAACCCATTTTGCACGTGTCCAGGATAACAATCAACTTCTAGAGACAGTTAAGTAATTAACTTATGTTATGGTTGGGTTATTTGTGTTGGACTAACCTTGTAATTAATAAATAGTTAAGGAGTTAAAGTTAGAAATTTTAGTTTAATTGTTTTGGATTTATCTAATTGAGTTTTAAAGTTTAAAGTTAGATTAGGTTTTGGATTAGATTGTTTAGTTGGAGTGTTTTTAGGGATAGAGTTTTGACTTTTGTGTTTTTGTTTCATTATAAATAGAGGTGTAGGGTGTTTTATTTTCTTGTACCAGAAAGTTTTAAGATTAAATAAAATTGTGGGTTTTTGTTCTTTCAATTAAAGCTGGTAAAACCAATTGAAGCCGATCCTGGACTTCAATTTGAACATGAATTGTCACACAAAAAGCGTTGAAATCAGCCCAAAGCTTATTATTGGCAAACAAATATGTTCACAGAATTCAGAAACTCTGGACACAATGTTTTGGGTCAACCGGCCCTACCTGTTCATTAAATTCAGGAAGGCAACAAATACATGAAAAGCAAGTTTTTATATCATCTTACCAGCCTTGCTGTTTCTGATTGCCTACAAAAAAATCAAAGTAGACATAACTTCCTTGTTCATAATCATCAGTGGCAACCTTCGGCTCTTCATGTCGTTGAAACCATGTGTTGAGTTTTTTATGGTATCTCCATGATTGTTTCTTCAATTCTTTTGCAGCTAAATACTGTTGATATGTGTTCTACATAGGAAAAAAAAAGGAAAAAAAAGCACATTATAGAGCCAGATTCAAAGTAGCTTTGTCCAAAAAGATAAACAGTTAAGAGATATACAGGAGAATAATTGAGATAAGGAAACCTGCTGATAGTAAAATGCAAAAAATAGGGTATCTGTCCCAATGCTATCAGATCCAAGGTGTTCCCAAAACGCTGGATTGCTAAAAATTGGAGCTTGCACTTGGGGATAACTTTGAGGGGTCATAGCAGGGTGCCTCTGAATCCAGAAAAGAACAAATTAAAAAAAATAATAACAATAAAGAGAATTGATGAAATTCACAACATGAGCACTAAATGTAATAGTGGCAAAATGGGTGGGTCGGGTATTGCATCTAAATGGGCAATTTTTGGCACTAGGCAGATTGGGTTGATCTGAAGCACTTTCTCAGCATTTTCTTAAATCTTTTATAGATAATTAATTAGTATGTAAGATAATCAGGTATGATTACCAAAATATACCGTAATAGTAATCAGTTTTGTAAAAATTGGCTTAGGTGGCTGTCAGGCGTCAGCCGCTTTGATTATGGCTAATCGGCCAATTAATCTCCTGGACTAGAACCAAGCCTAGGCAGCCGAACCGGCTAAAATCTGGCGAAAATTATGGCAGCCTTTGAAATACCGGTGAGTTTTCCGGCGGCTTTAGAAAATCCTGCAAAAATTCTGGTGAAAATCTGAAATTCCGGCGTGTTAATATATATATATATATATATATATATATATAACTAAACATATTTATAAAAAATTATACATAAAATTTGGTTATATATATGTGTGCGTGTGTGTTTTTAAAATACTACATATAAAAATTCCGATCCGATTAATCCTCATTAGTCCTAATCCCTACCTGCCACTCAACTAGCGCCTAGTGATTTGTACAACACTGATAGTAATCTAAAATGTTATAACAAAAAACATTTAGGAAGTTTTATGCATTACAAAATGCACTTTGCACAACTTTTGACCCACCAAACCAGTTTGACACATTTCCTATTTCTTTTTATTAGACAAAATTATATATAGATTATATTATAGGGATTAGAATGTAATTATATTGTGTATTTTTATATCCCTATTGTAATCAGTATCATTCACAATAATACAATACAATTACCAAATTTAATTTGGTATCAGAGCCAGGTTCTAACCCTAATTGCGCTCACAATATCGCCGGAAAACACAATCACTCTCGCCGGAAACCAAACTCCCGCCAGGATTCACAATTCGCTACCATCATCGCCGGAAACCAGTCAAACCGGAAAATCACAATCATTGACGAACATAACACTGGCCCAGCCTCTTTTCTTTCTGTTTCTTCTCTGAATATCCATGGCTAGACTTACTGCCTTCTCTACAACTGAAAAGACTGCCCATAACTCTCACTAGTTTGGGTTTACATTGTCCCCTACGAACTATGGTTTCTGGAAGACTATGGTACAACCCTTCCTGATTACTAATGGTTTATTTGGCTACATTGATGGCACCGTCGCTTGTCCACAACAATACATATCAGCAGCTGCTACATCCAAGGAAAAAGAAAAAGAGGGTGTTGCTGCCACAGTGGTGTCTTCTATTGTTAATCCTGATTATACAATTTGGATTTCTAATGATGCTCATATCCGTATGTTAATTTTATCTACTATCTCTGAAGCCTTGTTTTCACATATTCAAGGCACTACATCACGTGACCTATGGCTTTCCTCGAACGTGCTTATGCTCCCCACACCTCTTCTAGAGAATATACTCTAAAAACTCAAATGTTGAAGATTCAGATGAAAGGAGACGAGTCTGCTTCTGCCTACTTAACCAGGGCTCAGGAATACTCAGATGCTCTTGCCAACATTGGTGAACCTATGAAGGACAAAGACATAGTTATGCTTGTTGTCTCTGGCCTTCGAGAAGAGTACAATAGCTTCAAATCAATTCTTTTTCATCGACAACTTCCTGTAATGTTTTCTGAACTTCATAGTCTTTTTGCTGATCATGACTATTTGGTGAAGAAAAATGCTCCTGATGTTGCTCCAGCACAAGCCTTTACGGCTGCTCCAGCCCCTCGATCCACGGCTGCCCCACTCGCCCCATCCTCGGATCAAATACAAGCACTCTCAAACCTGCTATCTCAGTTTGGTTTACAAGTTCAGCCACAAGGAAGTGTTGCCCAAGCATTTTATACCAATCGGGGCGGTGGCAATTGAGGTCGTGGTCGTGCCTACTACAATCGAAGTCGTGGTAACTACAATCGTACACAAGGCGATTATTCCAACAACTACCCTACCAACCAAAACCCCACACATGGAGGTACACGCCCTACTCAATTTTCTTGGGCTTCTAATCAGAATACTGTCTTTGGCACATGTAACAGGTGTGGCATTGGGCACATTCCGTCTCAATGTCCCAATTGTGATCCTTCAACACTGAGACGACAACCACCATCGGCTAACTATACAGATTATCGCTCCCCAGCATCAGGGACTTGGCTTCCTGACACAGGTTCAAGTCATCATGTTGCATCTGGTTTGTCAGGATTTACAAATTCTGAACCATATTATGGAGATGATAGTCTCCATGTTGGCAACAGTAAGGGTTTACCTATACTACACATTGGTACCACCACAAACTTTACTCGCCAAGTAAAACTTTTTCCCTAAATAACATTCTTCATGTTCCTGAAATCAAACGTAACCTACTTTCTGTACAACAATTTTGTCAAGATAACAATGTTTATTTTGAATTTCACTCGACTTTTTTTGCTGTGAAGGACATGCTAACACGCACTACCCTCCTCACGGGTCCAAGTAACGGTGGTCTCTACACCATCAGTCTTTCACAAATTCAGTCGCTTCCTAAAGTAGCATTTTCTGCTGTTCGTGCTTCATCTCAAACATGGCATCAAAGACTTGGACATCCACATTCCCAGCTATTTCATTCTATGTTATCTAGATACAATTTACCATTATCAAATAAATGTTCTACTTTTGATTGTGACGCTTGTTTAATTGGAAAATCATCAAAATTGCATTTGTTATCTTCAAATTTTAAAAGTTAAAATACACTTGATCTTGTGTTTTGTGATGTGTGGGGACCTGCACCTGTTGCCTTATTTTCTTCTATGTGTGAACCACTTCTCTAGTTTTATGTGGTTTTTTCCTTTGAAAGAAAAATCTGATGTTTTTACTACTTTTCAACAATTTATTCTCATGGTTGAAAGACAATTTAACACCAAACTTAAAGCTGTCCAAACAGACTGGGGTGGGGAATTTCGAGGTCTCTCCAACTTTCCCACCTCTCTCGGCATCATTCATCGGCTTTCATGTCCACACACGAGCGAACAAAATGGCACTGTTGAGCGTCGACATAGACATGTTGTTGAAACTGGACTTACTCTCTTAGCCCAATCTCATGTTCCACAACGTTTCTGGCACTTTGCCTTTCACACAGCAGTCTACCTCATTAATCGAATGCCTTCTCGCCATCATCATAACACTTCACCCTTTGAATTCATCTTTAAACATAAGCCCGATCTCACCTTTCTTCGGGTATTTGGGTGTCGTTGTTACCCTCATTTACATCCATATAACAAACACAAAATGGATTTTCACTCTACACCGTGTGTGTTTCTTGGATATGGCACCATCCATCATGGTTATAGATGCTTTGACCCCTCCTCTGACCGCATTTATATTGCACGTCATGTTAGATTTCATCAATCTTCCTTTCCATTCACACCTCAACCACCTGCATCATCTTCACTACCAACCGACCCTTATGTCTCATTCTACCCTGATCCACCAACTGTCTCTATTCCAACCCAAACCACCACTCACCCGACACCTATTATTCACACATATCACCGCCGCAACAAACCTCCCCAACCTTCCACTACTAATCCATCTTCTACTCCCACAACCGAAGATCTTCCTACCACCACTGACCCAACTACCAGCACTGATTCACCTACCACCATCGAACCACCTGTCATCATCACCGAGCCATCTCCTACCTCTTCAACCGAATCACTCCAATCTGATTCTCCTAACCCACCCCGCTCCAGACCTTCAAATCTGCGCCCGAATCCCAAGCCTACCAAACCATACATCTCCTCATCATTTCACACTACAGTTGATTATACTGACACTGAACCACCCACCTTTACGGTTGCTAACAAAATTCCACAATGGCAATTATGCTATGAAGGAGGAATACTCTGCTCTTCTTCGAAATGGAACTTGGTCATTGGTTCCTCGTTCTCACACTGCTAATATAGTTGACTGTAAGTGGGTCTATAAACTGAAACGTGATCAAGCTGGTGCAGTTAAAAGGTACAAAGCACATCTTGTTGCTAAAGGTTTTAGTCAACAACGACTATCATGAAACTTTTAGCCCTGTTGTCAAACCTACTACTATTTGTCTTGTTTTATCATTAGCCGTCACTCAACGATGGTCTTTGCGACAGTTGGATGTACAAAATGCCTTTTTACATGGGGATCTCAAAGAGACAGTTTATCTACAACAACCCCTAGTTTCGTAGATCCGACTAAGCCGAATCATGTGTGCCTTCTACACAAGTCTCTCTATGGCTTAAAACAGGCTCCAAGAGCATGGTTTCACCGTTTATCTACCGCCCTTCAGTCTCTCGGGTTTCATGGTTCTCGCACAGATCTCTCACTGTTTGTGTATTAGTCTCACGGTACCATTCTTTACATGCTTGTCTACGTTGATGATATTATATTAACAGGAAACAATTCGCATGCAATTGATGATATCATGGTGACTTGATTTTGTCTCAAAAGAAGTATATTCATGAGCTACTTCAACGTGCTAACTCGGTTTCTTCTCCAATTACTACTACATCCAACCTTGCTCTTGGTGACAGCAAGGCTTTTGATGATCCAGTTCGCTATAGGCAGATTGTGGGAGCCTTACAGTATGTTACGTTATCTCGTCCAGACATCACCTTTGCAGTCAACAAAGTCTGCCAATTTATGCATTCTCCAACATAAAATCATTGGTCGGCTGTTAAACGGATTCTTCGCTATCTTAAGGGCACATCTTCTTTGGGCTTACGTTTCCAATGTAATTCTGATACTCAGCTTCATGCTTACACAGACTCATCTCATACTGTCATCTCTGCTTACTCTGATGCAGACTGGGCTGGGTGTCCGGATGATCGTCGATCCACGAGGGATATGCAATCTATTTGGGATCTAATCTCGTCTCATGGTCAGCCCGCAAACAACGCACTGTCTCGAGGTCATCAACAGAATCTGAGTATAAAGCTCTTGCAGATACTGTAGCTGAACTAACGTGCTTCAAGCTTTACTTGGTGAACTTCGTGTTTCTCAAAAGACAGTCCGGACTTTATGGTGTGATAATCTTGGTGCGACATATTTGTCTGCCAACCCGGTGTTCCATGCTCGTACCAAACATGTAGAAGTTGACTTTCATTTTGTTCGAGAAAAGGTGGCCCAAGGCAAACTTACAGTTCGCTTCATTTCAACAGAAAAACAGATTGCAGATGTGTTCACCAAACCTTTATCATCACAACGTTTCCTTCTTCTACGGTTCAAGCTAAGGCTTGCTACTCTGCCTTAGCTTGCGGGGGAATATTAGACAAAATTATATATAGATTATATTATAGGGATTATAATGTAATTATATTGTGTATTTATATATCCCTATTGTAATCAATATCATTCACAATAATACAATACAATTACCAAATTTAATTCTTTTCAACATGTTTTTTTTTATTTTACCTACTTCACTAGTTAGAGATACACATTACACATAACATGAACTTCACCCTGGCTAAGTTTTTGGTTTGGGTTGACATGAAGCTTTTGTAGGTATATATTTTTTTGTCTAAGTGTTGGATATTATTCAAAAATATTGATAGTTCAACACTATTCAATTTTTCAAGCATGCAAGTACAACAGCGACCATAAACAGTAAATCCCACTCGTAGCCTAGCTATTTATAGGGTTCGGGCCTTGCGGAGACTGAATGTAGGCAAATCTTATCTTTATTCTTAGGGAAAGAGAGGTTGATTCCATGAAGCCCCGGCTCAAGTACAAACAGACAAACACAAACAAGATTAATCAAGCAAAAATTCAAAAATATGGAGATAAAAGAGCTACTAATATAAGCAAAATGGTTTGAATGATAAGTGACAACATAAGTAGATCATAAGACATAATATCAGAAAGCAAGCACATGTACATGTACAGTAGAGACGGAAGCATGCAAAATTTCACTAAAAAATCAGGTAGGAATCTATGTCCCTAAGATACCATTACTCTATGTATACCTTACGTTCTAAAAATCCTTAACATTAATTATACATCTCCGCAAACTTTATCCTGCATAGAGCATGTAGATACAATACAATTTCAAAGCTTGCAGCCTGTCTAACATGTTTGACCCGTTTGATGTGATATGTTTAAACTAGTTTTTTTTACAAGTTTCACCCATTTGATATGGGCCAGGTTCAACTGACCAGGTATACTTTTTGTCTAGTGTGATTATTAGAAATTTGTTTCACATACGATTACAAAAACTATATTTTCGATAATAATCAAAGGTATAAAATGATTTAGGAGGTTCAATGCATTCAAGAAAACACTTAGGGTATCTTTCAACCCATCTAACCTGTTCAGCTAATTTGACATGTTTCTTTGTAACCTATGATTTACCTACTTTACAAGTTAGAGATAAACAAAACCTAAATTAACATATTTAACTCAAAGTGGTAAAGCATAAGACAAAATCTTCACACCGGAATATATGCCTTTGCACGTTCTGAATCTTTGGGTTGTGGAAGCTTGTGAAACGAAGACTCTAGCAACTGCATGATGGATTGCTGATCATGAGTGGGTCCCACAGTCGAACTTAAGCTACTGAGGCTGTCACCAATTGCACCAAGGTCAGACACACTTCTTCTACCAATGACCCTGAGGCTAGCAGTTTGACTGGGCTGTAAAGATTGACCAGGAGAGAAATCGATATCAAGGGTAACTTTATCCGTCTCAATCACTGAGCCAGATACTCCAGCCTATAGAAGCAAGTGCAAAAGCAATTGATAAATCATGAAATGTTGACTTGTAGAAATAATCAGCTTTGAGGTTTGGATAAACAGATGCTGCTCTTATAATCTAAATGATCACTTCTGAATAATCTAGTGGCAACAAAATTGGCCATCAAAGGATAAAGGAAGAATGCCTAAGTACCCATCTTATAAACTGATTTAAGAAAATCTTACTTATGACGATGGTACAAGATGCATCCCCTTTTATAGAAAAAAATGTCTTTTTTGGTCATTCATGTGTAGCTTAGAAAAAATTAGCATTTCCTTAATGCTCAAGCAAATGAACTATTAATCACCACAACTTCAAAGAACAAAACCTCATCCAAATAGGCCTGTCAACACGTCAGGACATGAACTATTAATCATGATCCATTAGCAAATTGCTCAGATCAATATCCATTTAGTTGGATCACGGTCCACAGATTAGGTCCAGTCATTAACCAATACGCCCCATTGACAGACCTACAACCAAAGGTATCTCCTATAGCACGTTTTACTACTACTGATTAGCTAACATTGATCATTCAAATATAATTACTTTCAACAATGTCCAAACACTTCCCAAAATGTATGCACTCCTAGATTTTTAAAAACAAGCAGCACTATGGTTATCAAAGGTAAAATACAATGCTTAAATATATACCGGAATATCTGCTGTGTATAACATCTTTGAATCATCATGATTAGCAGTACTTTTGTCGAGCACAGAACTTGTGGCAGAATCATCCAACAGATTTTGATGTTGCTGAGGCTCATCAGCTTTCCCATGACCAGCTTCTATTAAAGAGTACATATTGTTAGTTACGAAATTTATATATATATATATATATATATATATATATAGGGTGTGGTTCCTTTGTTAACCCATGTTTATTGCGTTAGCCGAATAACTACATCTTATTACTTTGGGGCCCACATTAAAGTAAATCTAAAGGTGTAGGTTTTTTCTTCTTTTTTTATTAATGTAAGTGGGCCCTACATTGATTAAAAAAGAAGAAAAAACCGACACCTTTAGATTTACTTTAATGTGGGCCCCAAAGTAATAAGATGTAGTTATTCGGTTAACGCGATAAGGAAGGGTTAACAATCGATCATTATATATATATATGGAACACAAGGGAACTCCAAGGCTGTTCTTGAATCATAAAACATACCAGTTTCTTTCGAAGCAGTTGCCATGACTGTTTGTTGACTAGACTGAGAGTGAATTGAGCTTGGTTTTTGTTGTGATGACATGGCAGTAATAAGACCTGCACCTTGAGGTGACGCTGATGAACTTTGAGAGTTGAGCTATAATATAAAAGTGAACCATAACACAACTTGCTTGCATATAAGCAGATTGCGAAATTTCAAACACGTCTAATAATAAAATAGTGATGATCAAGACAAAGACATACCTGTTTAAGAAGTGGGTTCTGCTGTGTAGTAAATTGTTTAAGGTTTCCACCAGAAAGAGAAGGCATGCCAAGTAGGGTACCCTGACCCTGTTGCACCTGTTGTAATCGTTGCAAATAATTCTCCCTTTGGTCTGGCACAATTTCAGGTCTTCTATGAACCTGTCACAATAAGTAGCATAAAGATAATATACCCAAGGTTGATAGCTAGATATGCGTCCATATCATTAGACGACAATATGTCTAAAAAATTAAAAAAATAAGATATCTTCGATAATCTTACATGAAACTTCTTTTACTGCGTAATGTGGAAGCCGTTTTGTGATTTTTAATTGACGATCAAAATCGTTGATATGAATATATGACTAGTCCATTTCCCAAACACAAAAGGTATGATAGCTAAAAATGTTTATGCCAATCAATTTATTTATTAGCTTTAAGTTCATTATTTGCTTTGAATTTGCTATTTTATCACAACAACAAAAAATTTATCCATAACTAGTAATTATAAAGTTAGTTTGTTTTAATTTTATTAATAATACTTTCACAAACTTATCCAAACCTAAATAATTTATAAGATTACCATTCACAAACTAAAAGTGTGAAAACTAACTTGAAAAGAAAATAGGGTATATCCTCAATACTCTTTAATTTTCAGAAGTTTACAGCCTTGCAGGAAAAAATAAACTAACTTAAAACCTAAATAATTGCAAAATATCATTTAGATACAAAGTACAATAAAAAAACATGCATTTTGCCAAAAGAGAAAAAAAGCAAGCGCTTCAGATTATTTCCATTGTAGATATTATATTAATTCATTTTCTTATTGAGAATTCAGCAGTCAAATTTTTGTTTCTAAGCTTATCTTAATAAAAAATGGAAATCAATAAAAACTACAATTATGTACAGGAATACTAAATTAATGACAGATAGAGAGGGAGAAAGGGAGGGAGA
Source organism: Mikania micrantha (assembly GCA_009363875.1). Lineage (NCBI taxonomy): Eukaryota > Viridiplantae > Streptophyta > Magnoliopsida > Asterales > Asteraceae > Mikania > Mikania micrantha. The sequence continues at coordinate 3,686,006 of CM018692.1, forward strand.
GAGAGAGAGAGAGAGAGAGAGACTAGAAACATACTACATCAGGTTGACTTTGGAAGGGGCTTCCCGGCCTCCATTGTACGCCAAGAACTCCCGAAGAAGAAAACACCCTGCTTGAAACACCTACCGCCTCACCATTACTGCCACTATCACCACTACTAACAGCATCACTGGTCTTGCCACTTGGTGGCAATACCATTCTACTACTTAAAGGAGAAACCAACGGCACAATTCCACTATTTCCAAGTCTCTCATCAGATCCTAACATAACTCCCTGTGATGTTTCTGAAGTAACACCAAAGGATTCACAGCTAGAAACTATACCACTAGATGTAATTGGGATAGTAATTGAGGGTATATTCGTCACACCACTTCTACCATGATTCCTTAACCCTGATTCAAGAAGAGCCAAAGATGGTTTTCGACCAATATCTTCCTCAGAAGCATTGTTTATTAGTGGGGAAGGAACAGAAGAGGTTGAATTGTCCAAAATGCCCTTAACAGAACTTGAAACTACAGGGATTGCATGGGTTCTTGCTGATCTTGGAGACGCAGAAGAAATGGAAGTGTTCTTAGGGCTTGCATCATCAACTTGCTCCTGAACTATATCTCCCTGTTGATTAGATGATGTAATTGTGGCCTAAAAAGGAACAAAGATAAAAATCATTTATATTTATCTATCAGAAATATGAAGACAAGTAATGAAGTACGCAACAAAAGAAAGAATTCAAAATAGCATGAAAGTCAACTTGCTTAAAGAACAATTTTCGCATATTTACAGAATTGCCTGACACTAAATAGGTTGTATAAGCTGTAAAATGCATATGTAATACTGAAATTTAAAAACTAAATTCAGTTCATTTATGTTTCTAGGTAGGGCTACTGCATACAGGAGACTGAGCTGAAGAGGTAAACAAGGAAGATTTTATGCTTAGAGCAGCACCAGTAGCACCAACACCCTGCCAAAACATAAATCAAACTATGATCATGGCATACTCTTTTATGATATGCTTACAGTTGATATTATAAACAAAAATGAAATGAAAAAAATGAATTACTATGTGACTGTAGCAATATTACGTACCGATTGGTGATTGGCCATTAAAGTCTTAAAGATTGCAAAATATTATAAATAGAGAGATGAAAACCAGGAGCCAAACTCATGAAAATTGCAAAATTTACCAAACAATTAAATTAGGTTTGAGTTTACCTTAACAAGACCAGGTGGATCGATTGTAACTAGATCTTCCAATGACTCTACCTTGTCCAATGTTAAGGTGGTGTATAGCAAGTTCACATCATCAAATTCATCAAAATCTTCCTGGAGAAGCAATGAGAACAGTCCTTGGTACTAAGGAAAAAGCAAGAGCTCGCAAATTGAGAAAATTCATACAAAAAATCCTAAAAGAAAGAACCTGGTTTCTTTCGACATAGTCGTCCAAGAAATCCTTAACATCATTGACTTGCTCAGGATTCAACTCATCATTATCCAGCAGTCTCAATATCAACTCTAGCTTCATTATGTGTGCCTTGTGCCGAGTAATTGATGACTCTAGATGGGTCTGTAACACATGATTGATAGATTATAAATTTGTACCGGATACTTGACAAATGTTGAACTCCTCACTCATTTTACCAGTCTTGGTGGCCTTGTTTTCCCTTTTTTAATGGATAGCCCCTCCATCTCGGCTTCAAAACTATCAACTTGGGATTCCAGCTCAGACACCTAATAAAAAATATATACGTAAGTTCATTGTCCAATTGACGCATAGATAAGTTATCAAGATGCTATGTTTTCCTTGTTTAACAACATCCTAGCAATATAACTAGTTAATTGACGACACTCTAATCATGAAAAACATAGTAGTAATAATAACAAACAAACATACCACGTAAAGTCCCACTAATTAGTGGTTTCTTTGTGTGTGTGTGTGTGTGCCCGGGGGGAGGGGGGGTTAAAGGCAAAAAACTGCTTCTAAAAAGATCCAGGCTCAGATGTGCCAGAAAACTTTCATTTATTTATTATTATTATGTGAATTATTGTTAATAATAACAATAAGAAATATAATAAGTACAACAACTATCAAGTAACCAAGGCAAGATGCAAGACTACACATTAAAACATAGCTCCATACCGTATTGTTCAACCAATCTCTAGTCTCTGACTTGGCTTTCTCCTTTGGGTCCTATGATAAACAATCAACAAAGAAGCCTCATTAAAAAAAGACTTAACACCTTGTTAATCTTACAGTTTCTAGCATACATAGCAGACTATAATGTAACATAGCAAGCCATACCGTTTTAGGCTGCTGTCCTAGGCCTTCCTTAGAAAATGCTTTTGTCTTTGTTTCTTTCTCACAGATCTTGAATCGTTCCATTTCTTTTTCAATAAGCTTGCGTGCATCCATCAGAGCCTGCTCATAAGATGCACTAACCTATGTTAATATTTGTCAAAGAGAAATTTTAATAAAGAAAGACGTATATTCATAGTTAAGATATAATTTGAAAAACAAAACTGTTCTGCAAGAATGATAGAAAGGTGGGAAAAGAACCATTCACATACAGACCAAATCTAGTTAATGCTGCAGAATTCACTATTATAATTGTCAAAGAGAAATTTTAATAAAGAAAGACGTATATTCATAGTTAAGATATAATTTGAAAAACAAAACTGTTCTGCAAGAATGATAGAAAGGTGGGAAAAGAACCATTCACATACAGACCAAATCTAGTTAATGCTGCAGAATTCACTATTATAATTTCAAATTTCAAAACTGCAACAACATGGCAAGCAATATTTATTACTTCTATAACTTGGAAAACGGCATTCATGATAATCATCTATGGACCGAGCAATAATTGCAAAACCAAAACATAAAAGTTACAATAATAAGTAATAATGATGAGTGATCAACCCTCTTATCCTTGATCTCGCTGGATTGTATCCATGTCTTAATCTGGTCTCTATACCTCTGAAGTTTCTTGATCTCCTTCTTCAAATCGGCCTCAAACTTCTCCTTCTGATTGACATTGTCAGTATCGTATACCTGAACAACAATATTTTGACAAACAATCATTACAAGTTAGCGTGCGCTTTAACAAATAAACCCCAAGAAATTGAAGAAGATTGTGAAATCACCTTGTTCCATATACTATCGAAAACATCAACGCCTTCCTGAACTTTCTTCAAAACACGATCGATCTCAATTTGTAGCTTTCTACTCGCTCCCATCGAGTGATTGTCAAATGTGGCAAAGTGTTTGAATTATCACAAGTTATCATCCAAAACAACAGCACGTCACAGGCTAGAAATGGTGTTTTTCGCGTAGTTATGGTTTGATCTTCTAAGTTTGTAGTAGGGTCTCTGTTCCTTCTGTGAAGACGACGATAACGAGGGTGAAATTGTTGCAGGAGATTAAATTTTTATGTATGTATATTAGGAGTCGAGATAAATGTTAAAAACCTAGACGAAACTAAAATAAAAATAAAAATAAAAATAAAAAAAAAGGAAACGAACAGACTCAATCAAACTTTGTTAAGATACGGTCATACGGATAGAGCCATAGAGGTAGAGGAACCATTTAAAAACTGGTTTTAAAAATACTAAATTGGTTAACCTATTAGACCATCCGTAGTACTTCCCTCCTGGCCAGGTGGCGAAGCCTTTTTTGGCGAACTCGAGCGGCCACACCGCCCCTCTACCCCGGCGGGGTTGATTTTCGGACCACAGCAGCCCCCGCTCCCCGTGAGCTCTCCTCTCATTGGTTAATCTTTAAATATTGTGACTCACCTATTAAATTAAACCGTTGTGGGGTGATGACATGACTCAATGAGGAAGATTTTTCAATGGGTTGACCATTAAGGGGTTTTAAGATTTTCAGTGTGATGATGACGTGGCAGAAAATTTCAGCGATGTGAATACTAAAGATGGTCTTATAGTTAGGTCAATGACTTTACTGATAATTGGTTCAGATTATAAGTTTTTCAAGTTTTAAAACTGAAACCAATATAATAACATAAACCATTTAATTGAATGCGATTAACCACCAAATAACCAATTGTTTACTAGCTAGACCAGTTAAGTGTCTTGAAACCTCAAATTGATCCTAAACGTTCACTTTTTTTTTTTCAAAAACTTAAAACTGATTTCTAATCGATACTTGTTCAATTAACCGCTTTTTTTAATCTGTAGGTACAAGTAATCAATAACAACTTAAAAAAAATTAAGCTATTTGCATTGGTTTTTGTAAAAAAAAGTTAATCAAAATATTGCATGTGTTACATGTCCAATATTAATTATAGTTTTATTGATTTTGTTTATAGAGATAAGTAACAACATTAGAATAAAAAGGTCATTTTCATTATTTTCATTCATTTACTCATGTCTTGGTAGGTTTTGATCAATACAAACCTTTATGTAATTTCGTTACCATTTGGACATGTGTATATATATATTAATATATAGGGAATGAAAGTATACATAACCAACTATATGTGCAATAACCTAAAATAACTCGTCCAGATCAAGCAAAATCTTTGATTTTATTTAAAATTATTATAAACATATTTAGAGCACTTTTTTATTTTATGAGTTTGCATAAATTCATCACCTTTTGATAGTTAACATCGTTTGAGTGTTAAATTACAGACCGTAATTTAACACATAATCAATGACCAACTGCATAATTACAGACCAATAATCACGTACCATGTCATATGAAAATCACAGACCGTCATTTAACATACATGATCAAATGACCAACTGCATAATCACGTACCAATAACTACATACCAAGCACTAAAACATGACGGTTTTTTTCTATCTACAAGCTCTAGGAGTTTTCACTTCCACTACCACATCCTAGGTTTTACATTAATACATACATTCAGGATTCAATTCATGTATACGTAACCATCTTCTACACCGTATATTATTACAACAAATTATGTGATTATGTCCTCAATTTACAAAAATACATAGAAGCTTTCAAGTTTTATCATAGCATTATATTTATAACTAATGGCCTTAATTTCATTCCATACATCTTTACATTAAAAGTTCATAGTAAAACCACAAATGAGGCATTTTAGTCATTTAACAAAACGTCGATTGAAATACGGAAATAGAGCCAATATTTTAGATCGGTAAAAGATTCGTATGTAATAGGTATTTCAGCTCAAGACCTTGAGTCTAAAAAGATAAATTTTAAACAAATTAATCTAAGGTATCATTTTATGTAATAGGTCCTAGGCCGCTGCCTAATTTTTTAAGCCAACTAGCCGGCCTTAGATAGGTCGTGCTGAAAAGATGGGATTAAAGAAGGGATTGTCATTAGCAAAACCATTAGAAGACCTAATGCAAGAAGCTTAGCTAATCAAGAAGTACATGTTTGGCTTACTCTTTATATCACCCAGGAATCTTGTTATGGTGGTAAGAACAAGCAGTTTGAAGGGTAGATTGGTGGTGATTTTAGAAAGGTTAATTCCTATGGTGTGACTGATGACGGATATTGTGGCAGTTATAATGGAGGTGGTGGCTACCATGGCTTTGGTGGTGTTATAGGGGAGGTGGATATGGCGGCGACAATGGCATCCAGTGCTTGGGATTAGGGTTTGGTATGTGAATGTATTGATTCATGTTTTTGAATTAGTACAATAATAATGTTTGCAATTGCAAGTAATATTTGGTTTGCATTAGTACATTAGTCATTTTCATAGGAATTACCGAATTAAAAATTAAATTATGTTTAAAATAGTCTACTAATCATTTTTCACACGAGTTATGTATTGATTTGTTAAAACTAGGGTTTTGCTAATATCTTAAAACAAGCTCTTTGCATGATCTTTAGGTCACAATTCATAACTGAATAATACTTCCTATGTACAAGCTTGCTGACATAATCTTAAAAATGATTATTGCCACCAAGATTACATCTCAAATACCCATCATTCACCTGTATAAGCACATTGCCTCAAATATAGACTCAAAACTTAACTTTATCTATCCTTCTGATGGTATAACAATTTCCTGCCTATAATCAAAGATGAGAAGTATCTATTTTCAGTAAAAAAAAATGATGCAACTCTTGGTACAAAATTCATTCTAAAACAAATTACCTGTCAATGTCTCCAATCTCAATCTTATAACATCAGCCAACTTGCTAATCTTGATCAGAAACATCCTCAAACTCGGAATCTTCATCTTCATGATCAACCCATTCGCCGCTCGATTCAATCTCTTCATCCCCTGAGGAATCTGCTGCATCTTGTTCATCAATCCCAATTGTGTCATCTTCAACCAATCTGTCCAATTCAGGCAACATTTCCAACCCTCTCTTCCTGTAAATCAATCCAGTCCTCATAACATGATGAAACTTCCCTCTATACTTGGCAATTTCACAAGGGTTCGCTAATTTCCCTCTCTTATAACCTTCTTTTAATGCCACAGACGTAGTTTTACACTTCAAAGAAAGATAAAATATGCCCGGATAGCGTGTAAAGATCCTTGTAAACCTAAATGGCATATTGTATTCATCTGTCAAGTTCCTCAAGTAATTTCTTTTAGTTTTCTTGTAAACAGTCAAACTCAACAACTCATGTAGCACACCAACAATTCTTTTCTCCATTAACTCACTTTGGGGATTGATGCTACTTGAATCTTCATAAGGCGATACATATGGCAGTTTTTGAAACTCGTCCATCCAAGATTTCACCTTTTTTTGAGCACCATAACCTCTAGGGAAACTTAATGTAAACGCTAATGCAGATTCCCCTCTTGTAAACCTCCTGTAATAATCACCACCATTGTTGTTTAATTCCTTAACTTCATTACTCTTTTGCAGCTCAGAAACAGCATATTCGTCGACCCAATTCACAAGTTTCAAGCACGATAACCCGTTCGAATTCTTCACAATTTGAAATTTGTCAGGGTGGTTCTCGACTAGGATTTTATCGTAATCATACGGAAACCCTAAATCCCATCTTAACGGATGAATCGATTGAATTGGTAATTGTTTATCTCTGCTCATCATCAACAGTTTACATAGTCGTTCTACGATCTCTGGTTCTTGATTTTTGTAGATTTTGCGTTCTAATTCATTCAAATTTAGGGCGATTTTGGTGAGGCGGAAACAGGGGAGTGAAGGGTATTTAGGGTGTGGAAATTCTTCGAATAGAGTGGGGTACCGGCGGATGAATCGGAGGGTGGGGATGGTGATTCCGAGGAGTTTTTGGGTCCCGGAGATGGATTTTCCGGTGAGGAATTGGGCGGCGGAGGGTCGGTGGATGATGGCGTCTTTGATTAAACAGGCGGCTTTGAGATCGGTGTGAATGTCGATGATGTTGTCTAGCGATCGGTTTTTGACCCATTTTAATCGGACTTTTGTGATGGTTCGACATTGCTGTTGCTGGTGTTTGAAAATGGTTTGGATTGATGAGAATGTTAGATGGAGATCGTTAATGGTGGCTCTGTGTTTCATGGTTAGTGTGGGAACTCATGTGAACCAAGCTGCTGATCCGGTTTTTGGTTGTCCACTTCTTTTTGCTGGTTACTGGTGAGTTCATGCAATATTTTTTTATGCCTGTTGGAAAAACTTGAGTTAATTGATGATTGATCCAACCAAAAGGCTTATAGTCTAACGGTTACCCGTTGACTTCTTTATGAGAGATCTTAGGTTCGAATCCAGACTGAGACATATTTGCTAAGGCAAGGTCTGGAGGTTTCCTCAGTTGTAAGGTTCCTCCTAGGATGAGCTCGAATGTACGCCCCAGAGCGTAAAATCCGAAGGAACGGTTGAAATCCCGTCTTATGTATCGTCGTACCAAGTCGTTCAAAAAAAATTGATGATTGATCCAAGTGAACAATGGAACCAGCCCGGACCATGCCAAAATTGGATTTTGTGGATATTGTCAATTGTCATGATGTATTTATTTATTTATTTTCTAAATTTCGACATTGAAAATTGGACGTCACACGAAATATAATATAACTTTAGTTTTCTTTTTTTTATTTACAATATAATGGTTTTTTAAATATACAGTTACGTACGACATGTTTATTTTAACATACTCTTGATAAGAGTTTTATATCTAACTAGACTATTGCAATGTGATATCAACACTTGCTACTTAGTATGATAAAATATCTTGTATGAGGCGCATATATCCTTTAAATATTTTGCTATACCAACCTTCTAATGTACGAATTGTATTTGAATATATAGAATAGAAAAGGCACTTCTAAATAATAAAATAACTCGAGCAAAAGAAATGTATAGTTAGATATTGGGTTAAGAATAATATTAAATAGTTGTGTTTTTAATGTTCTCTTTTTGTAAAAGTAAATGATGTTTTTGTAAGTGGTTTTTGTTATGTTATGCAAATACATTTAGGTTATGTACGTATGTAAATACGAATTTCACCAATAATAATTTGATATATCGGCATATTGCTATGGTATTTTTTTAATGAAAATAACAATTGTTGGTAAAGAGTTTCTAAACAAGATAAAATTAAAACTGTCTTTTAAAGTGTAACATAATACTATCAAGACAAACTTTGTTACATCAAGATTTGATATTGGTTACAAACGAGTTTGATACTACCATTTTTCATTGTTGGGCAGTGTCTTTAAGTTTTTGCAAAATCAAATGGGCACCAAATTGAGGTTGAAGAGTGACGATAGATTGTGGGGCATGCGAATAAGACGGAGAAAGCACAAAAGAGAAGCGTTGTAGAATCATAACTAACGCTATTTTGGCTTCCAACATAGCAAAATTTTGGCCGATGCATATACGAGGCCCTCCTCCAAATGGTAAATACGAAAGTTGTCCCTTAGAGGACGCCTTCGAGACACCCTGCGCGAATCTGTTAGGGTTAAACTCCAAAGCATCATCTCCCCATGTGTCTTGGTCATGGTGTAACGCCAATATTGGCATTATGATCAACGTTCCTTCCGGAATATTTATGCCTGCAACCTTCGTCTCGTTATTTGATATTCGATATAATGTTGAGACCCCGGGGTACAGCCTTAGAACCTCGAGAAGTATCATGTTTACCTTAAACAATACAAATCATGTCAATATTAGGGGTGTAAACAAGCCGATCTGATCCCGAGCTCGTTAAGGCTCGATTAGACAAAATAGGGCTCGAGCTAGGCTCGTTAAGAGTTTTATTTGCAAGGCTCGAGTTCGGCTCGTTAGAAAATCTTGAGGCTCGAGCTCGGCTCGGCTCGTTTAGATTTTAATTATTTAATTTATTTACTTTAATTACTAATTTAATTATATTTATAATTATATTTTCTAAATTTAACATAAATATTTGATTTAAATATATTTATCATAATTTTATATATAAACACTTAATATAATAAAAAAAGTAATATAAACAAAAAACTCGATAAGGCTCGGGAGCCGGCTCGAGCTCGATATGTAAAGCTTGAGCTCGGGCTCGATAACTAAACTAGCCACACTTTTGGATTCGAGCTCGGGCTCGTTAAGGCTCGACTCGTTCGAGTTTTTACAGATCCGATCCCGAGTATTTCACGAGCTGCCTTGATTCGTTTACACCCCTAGTCAAAATCAAAAAATTACGAAACATACTACTCTTTGTTGACAAGTTGGAACTTACAATTTTAAGGCGACCCAATCCTTCGATATCTGGCTCATTATTCCCAAACACTTGAAATGCCTCATTTCTTGCAAGTTCTTGCCATTGAGGATATCGACTTAATAAAACCATTGTCCATACAAGCAAATTACCAACGGTCTCGTTGCCTGCAAAGTAGAAAAGTTTACACTCTTCGATTATTTCATCGATAGTCATTCCAAATCTTTTGTTTCCATTCATATGAATCTCGTCGTAGTTCGACTGCAATAATAAGCCTAGCAAGTCATTTTGGCCAGTTTCTCCTGCTTTCATTGCCATCATTCGTTGATCGATCATGCTTCTTATTAATGACTTCAATTCTTGATCAATCTCCTTCATTCTTTTGTTTCTTGAGTTTGGTAAGAATCTTGAAAAAAAGGTATAGATGTTAGTAACCAGAGGCTGAATTGATAAAAGATTATATTTTGGGCCGAAATAGTTAAAACACTTAAACCACATGGACCAAAAACCCTAATTTACTCTAAAATCTACAAGTAAAATAATTTGGAGGTTGTCTATTGAAAAGGTTTAGCATGTATCAGTAGGGCTGTAACCGAACCGAATGTTCAGCGAACCGTTCGTGAACCGTTCGGCGGGAAGTTCGTTTATGTTCGTTCGTTTAATAAATGAACGAACACGAACAAAAAATTCCGTTCGTTTAGTTAAATAACGAACATGAACATAGGTCGTGTTCGTGAACGTTCCGTAACATGTTCGTTTACGTTCGTTTATGTTCGGTTAAGTTTATTTATTATATTTATTCATTAAATGTGTTGTATATTTTTAATTTTTAGTTTAATACCATAATATTTAAGTTATTTTTAGTTTAATACTATAATATTTTAAGTTATATATTTACAAATGATTATCTCTAATGCTTGAGATTAAGAATGTTGATTTTTATTTTTAAATAGTATGTGTTCGTTAGCGTTCGTGAACAAGCTAAATTCCTTAATGAACGAACACAAACAAGAATTTTCGTTCGGTTAGCGTTTGTGAACAAGTTAAAAGTTAAACGAACAAACACGAACAAGGGCTCGTTCGTATTCGCTCGGTTCGTTTACAGCCCTACATGTATGTCTTGAAAAACAAAGCTTGAATGATGCATTTGATCATTTGATCTATTTATATAAAACACAACCTAAATGACTTGATGATAGATAAATAGGTTATAGGTTGAAAATGTCACCAATATATTCATTTTAAAACAACGCCCCATTTGTGGTTGCACGCATATAATGTATATATGTGTGGGCCCTTAAGGGGCAAAAGTAAAAATGCACTAATTTTAACGTTATTTCAATTATTTTGTGAAAATAACGTTAAAATCATTGGGATGATCAACTTCAAACGATAACTTTGAGCCGGGGACTCTTTCGGAGCAGCCTCTCTATCCCAATTGGGATAGGGGTAAGGTTTGTATCTATCCTTCCCCTCAGACCCTACTGAAAAGTGAAAATATACTGGGTAAGGTTGTATATGTGATTTAAACACTATATTTCCATGTACCTTGATCCAGTAATGTATAAAGATTGTAACACATGCATGAGTATCAATCCAATTTCTTTTTGAAGATCAAATATCTTCCTTCCTTCCTCATAGCTACTACCAAATGCCGTTCGTGAGATTACATCTCCGGTTAAGGTTTGAAGGTGCGGAAAAACATCCAACTCGAACGTATGCTTGTTCGAAAATGATGTTTCCCACTTCTTTATCATCTCTCGACAACTCGTGCACATAGCCGGTACCATCAACTGCATTTACAAATTTAAAGGCAAACCAATGATCAAAAAATGAACTTGGAAATTCAAAACAATCGTGTCAAGTTATAAAACCTTTAATTTTTCAGCATGAAAAGTAGGATTGATGATTTTACGATGTTTAGACCATTTATCTCCTTCATAATCAATTACTCCTGTTGAAAGTATCTCAATATAAGGGTTGCTTTTTTTAGGCTTTTGAAATTCGTTCATACGAGATAAGACATCCCGAACGGCTTCCGGATCGATGATGTGAACCGCTGGGACCGGTCCGAACCATGAAAAGAAAATCTTACCTGCAAATTAAGCAAACCCCAATATTAAAGATGTAATATGCGAAAACATAAATGAAAACATACTCAAAGTACCAACAATTAGGTTGCTAGAAATTAACATTTTACATAACAAACACATAGAGACATATGCAATATATGAAAGATCGAGCACACACGTTATTTTAAAACCAATAGTATTTTAAGAACCATAAGAACCGTATAAAAATGTAAGTAAAAAAAATTGTTTCTCTCTCTTTTTACTATTTAATTTTATCTCTATCATGAGATCTTTTTAAAAAAAAACTATAAAATTATGAATACACAAGCATATAATGGACTTGCACATTTATACAAATTAAAAGACTATGTATATCATTACTTAAAAAATAAATCTTAAAACACATTAAAATTAAATATACTTTGGCTAATTTATATAACAAATCTTATAATAGTTACACTGATTCCTCACAGTTTTCAACTTATTCTTGGTTATGAATTATAATAAAAATGAGTTTCAGTATGTATAAAGTACGAGTTTTTTTCCCAAAAGGGTATTGATGGAAAAATTATTTACCAAAATGAGTTAATTGAAAAATGTTTACCAAAATTGGTGTTTTTCACTTATTTTTTATTGTTAACTAATTTATTATGTCATATTACCATTTTCCTATTTTTTTTAATCAATTCACTTTAGTCTCTTTAGTTTTTCTATTTTGATTGAATCAAAAAAATTATAATAAACTAGTTAAAAATTATAAAGAAATAAAGGGAAAACACCCATTTTGGTAAATATTTTTCAAATCATTATTTTGGTAAATAAATTTTCCACCACCTTTTTGAGAAAAAACTCTATAAAGTACCATAGTTTTGAATTGCCTGGTGAACAAATGGCATGACCCTAGGCATGATATCATCAGAAAGATTCATGGGCTCTAGCTTTAAAGTATTCAAGATCTCTTTTGTATCTCCAAAGGGTAGTTTATAGGTTGTGCCATTGAGACCTTGTTGCCTTAGGTACCTTTCTAGCCTCTTTGGTTTGAGCCATGCCCACTCCAACAATTTCCATGGCACCATCATCACCATGGCTGCACCACACCAGCTTGCAACCCACCTGTATTGGCTAATTATCTCCATGGCAGATGGTGGGAAAGATTGTAACTATGTTGAATTAATATTGTTGATTTGATCATTATAAAAATGTTTATTTATTGTTTTTGTCGATTAAAAAAGGCATATGAGATTCAAAAAATCCAAATGGTGTGTGGATAACTTAGATGGGCATTACAATGCTGGATGCCGCAATGTACACAAATTCTTGTTCGGCTAAGCTGGTTGGTTGAACAAAACCGAACATATTCAAAGTTGATATGTTTTAAAAGCACCAGACAAATCTTGAGATTATTAAAGACTAGAGTATTACCCCGTGTATTACATGGGTTTAATATTAAATATTAAATAGTTAGATATGACGTTCAATATAAGTACCAAAAGTGTAACTTTTTCAATCATTTTTTTTACTTTGGTTTTTAAATAAATTTAAAAAACGTCATCGGTTTATAAAAAAACTTATTGTTTTAAACACCGGTTTATAGTTTATTTTATTTTTTATAAAAAAATTCATTTTTAAATAATTTTTTTCCTATTTAATTTTGATTTTCTGAAAATAAAATATTTGTTATTTTAAAAAAATAATATTAATTTTTTTTACATTTTATGAAATTTTCTTATATGTTTTCTAGTTAAAAGATAAATAATATTATTAGTTATTAGTATTATGAGTATTTAATAGGAGATAATTAAATGAATTTGATAAAAACATGACATGTGGCAAAAAACATTTTTGTTTATTAGTATAGTAAGATAAGATAAGATTTAACTATTGATCTATAGGTGATAGGATATTAACTTTTTTTTTTGAACAACAATCACCCGGTCATCCGGGATCATGCTGACAATTAGATTACTATGCCGTCTGAATAACAAAGCATGGTGACCTAATCCATCTACCCAGGTGGAACCTATAATTAGGAAAACCCCATGATTCAACTCAAAACAATATTTGCTCTAGGTGAGACTCCAACCAAAGACCTCTCATAAGAGAAGTCAAGGAGCTACGATTATGTTAAAAGCCCTTTAGTTGATAGGATATCAACTACGTTATTTTCGACTAATTGTTGCACTAGAATCAAACATAAAACCCATAATGAAACACCAAGAAATGAAAAATATGAACAAAGTTATGTTAATAAACCATACCTACATACATACATACATGTCATCAAAATTAAGAGACTCCAGCTATTCAAATATGTATTTAAGGATTGGATTGCATTTACACTAAAAAGAAAAAAGAAATTAAACCCTGATAAAAATCTTACAATTATAGGAGAATAACAAAATTTTAGTTAATAATTACTGAACAAAATGTATAATTTTTCCCAAAATTTTCACAATTTTAAGTTTGTTGCTAAAACTGTGTAAGACTATGCACAATGGGCGTCCCGTTGGGCCAGTGGTGCCTCTTCCCGCCGCGGTGTCCAGCGGGAACACCGCCCCCCTTGCCAGCAGCCCCCGCTCAAATGCCACCAACGGCTCCCGCTCCCCGTCGAAGATGGAGCAATTTGATTGGCCAATATATTTGACCGTTGTTCAACGGCAAATTTGTTAAAAAAAAAAACAATTTTTTTAAACTAAATAAATACCCAACCTTTTTACCCAAAAAACCACCCAAATCTCTTCATCTTTCATCTTTCTCTCTATATTTTTTTTAAAAAATTACAAACATGAATCCAAGGCCTAACAATCCCAATCCCAATCCCGAATTCAACCCGTTCTCATACGATCCTGAATCGCTTAGAAATTTATTGGTTCAACTACAACAAAACCCAAACATCCAACACTTTCAACAACATCCACCAAACTTCCAATCTCCTTCAAACTTTCAACCCGGTTTTGCTCCCTACTCTCAACCTACGTTCGAATCTGATTTTGTGTCACCGAGTCAATCTGATAACGAGGTCGTGCCGGAGACACAAGACACTCAAAACCGCAAAAAAGGTAAGAAAAACAAACAGCCGGCCGGAACAGGGCCGAGTAGTGGTCCAATGGCACCGAAGCAATGGACTCACAATGAAGAAATCGCTCTCAGAAGATGCTACATGGACGAATCCGAGAACAAAACTGTGAAAACCATAAAATTTTTAGTTTCTCAAACACTCTTGCTTCTCAAACACTACCAACAACAACCAAATTTCGGGACTAAATTTCTTTCAACAAGGGGATGATGTGACACCCGGCAATTTCAGGTAAATTGCAACTCCTACATTCTTTACATTTCACATTCATACTTGTTGCATTTCATTTAATTATGTTTAATTAGATGAGTTGAACACAAACGACTACGAAACAATAGTTCAAGGAACTATCAAATCATACATTGCACATTGGTTTTGGAAACCAAGTGTGGCAACCACAACACTAACACAAAACAATAATTCGGGGAATTATTGAATTGTGCATCACACGTTGATTTGGATTAATCAAGCGTGCAAACACTTCGTTAGACACGAACACAAACTATCGAATATAATTCGAGGAATTATCGAAACACACACACGAGTCTCACGAACGTTGGTGATCAGTCAAACTTATGTGCTACTTGTATTATGTGCTTGAATGTGCTATTAGATTCTTTGGATAAACATTAGGAGTCGTGTACGAGCGAAATCGTATCAACGAAATCGAAAAACAAAGAAGTGGACCCGTCGCGGTACGCGACAAATCCCTCGGCGAAAGTCTTCGCGGTACGCGAAGCAAACCGGGAGTCGAACTCCCGAATCCTATCGCGGTACGCGGCAAACAATTTTGATCGGCCTCCGCGGTACGCGAAGGCCATGCAGATCAAAATTTCTATAAAACTCAACCCCATTCATTTCTGTCCGATTTCTTCCACTTTTCCCCGACCTTCTTCACTACATCTCGACCAGAAATCCCTGCAAATAGCTCTCAAACCATCTGGAACCATTTGGAAGTTATTCTTGGTGATTGGGAAGGCATTGGAGCATCAAAGGAATACTTGAAGGCTATCAACAAGTTGAGGAATCATCTCCAACCATTTCCAGAGTGTATTACTCCTGCTACAACTCGAATCTACACATCTAAGGTAGTTTTAAATGATTGTCTAGCATTAGATCATACATGCAATGGGTTATAACCCACATGCAACTCCATTTAGTTACCGTGCTTGAAATTGTTGGTGATTTGATGAGTATTGTTATAGGTTTACTGATTTTGGTGTTTAGAAATGTTAGGATTGAGTTTTGGTTAAGCTAGATTCGATATGATAATGTTTTGGACACACTTGCCATAAAAGGAAACTTTTATGTGCAAAGTCTTGGATTGTGATGATCTAGACATATTAGACATGTCTAGATGTTGTTAAATGAGTATTGGAGTGTTTAGAAACACATCTTGATATTTGATTTTGTCAAAATTATGGTTTTATAGAAACTTACTATAAATGGAAACTTTTGTAAATCTAAAAAGGGCTTTCGATGTTTTTGAAAGATTTGATGAACCTTGATTGTTGAAATATGTTTAGAAATGAATTCTAAGCATATTGAAAACTTTAATTTGTGAAAACAAGCATTCAAACCGACACTCGCTATTTTAGGAAACTTTATTTGGGCAAAACGGCACAAACAGGGATTCATGCGAAAACAACATATTTTAAGGATTTAAATGTATTTTATAAACATCTTGGAAGTTAGTACTTTTATGAAATGAGATTTCATAACCACACTTTCCTAAATTGGAAACTTTCTAAAAATGGTAACTTATGTGATTAGAGTCATAGGATGCATTTTGGTGTCTTATGTGCATTAAGGCATATAAACACAACAATCGTGTCACCAACGATTCATTGAGTCTTACTAGTTAACACCCACACTCGGTTGAGCACACCGACACTTGGAGTTGTATGGGATACAACTAGGGGTGTTCATGGTCCGGTTTTTACGGTTTTTAGGTTAAACCATAAACCGAACCGTTAAAAATAAAAACCGAACCAAACCGAACCGTTATAAACGGTTTGGTTCCGGTTTGGTTTACGGTTTTGGCGTGTTAAAAATAAAAACTAAAGCCTACTATTGAGAAAAAAAACCTAAGTCATTAACGTGTCCAAAATTATAAACTTTGTAAAAAAAACATTATAAAACCTGTTATAAAATACAAGAAGTAAAAAATATTTATTATTACAAAACCTGTATTAAAATATAAAATTTGTCTAGAAAACATGATATCCAAAAATACATCAGCAAGTTAAAAAACAACCAACTTACTTTCTAAAGTTATAAAACTTCAAGTATTAACCAAACAACCAATAACTTAACTAAACGATATATACACATCAAAATACATACATACACACACATACATATATATACATGTGGTCCGGTCCGGTTTTTTACGACCGGTTTTTGGCAAAAACCGTAAACCAAACCGTTCATTATGGTTTTCAACTTTCAAAACCGACCGACCAAATGTTTAGAAAAAAAACCGACCGTGAAACCGAACCGATGACCGGTTTGGGCGGTTTCGCGGTTTCGAACCGAACCGTGAACACCCCTAGATACAACACACCACAAAACACATACTCACACCTATATGGTTATAGGTGCTTACTAGCAGGTGCTAGCTTTCGCAGACGCGAACCCACAATCACACCGGAACTGCTTAACAGGTGAGTTCACGGCCCCTTTTTACTTTTTCTACCTTTGGGGGGAGAAAACATTGCATGATAAACTGTTTTTGGAAAACAACTCATTTCATTTATGTATGGACATGCTTTATCACTATATGTATATGTGTGGACCACATCACAACAAAAAGTCCTCGCGATACTCCACGGACCGTTAGTAGCGCGTAGCGCCTAGCGTGGTAATCTTGAATAGTACTATTTGGGCCCGACAAGCCCCACCCATCGCGCCTGGGAGGCCAACCCGACTGTAGGTCGGAATGGGTGCAAAATTGACCAACACTTTGCTATTGTCTTGTGATGGACAAGGCGGGAGGCACCAACTGTCAGCTTCGGTACGACCCCGCATATAATATAACTGTATTGACTAGCTATCAATCGATACTGCATTGTAATGTTACATAGATAACAACTCTTACTTTAAACATTGGATGTTTACTAAACCTGTGCTCTCACCAACCTTTGTGTTGACCCTTTTACTCGCATGTTTTCTCAGGTAACTAAGGCATGCACTTGAGGATAGGATGCTAGGATGGAGTCTCATGCATCATCATCATTGTCTTAGGATTTGAGAACAATTATTATTTTGTTTCATTATGTATTGTTAACAACTTAAATCGCTTCCGCAACTATTGTTACTTATCGTTTTGAAAACCGTTTTAAATTAACGCTTCCGCAAACTATGAATGATTGAACTGTTTTGTTAACCTACACTTTACTTCCGCAACTCTGATATTAATAATCTGTTATATCCAAATTATTGGATGTACATGCATAACCCGACATATAGGTCTCGCATGTTGTGTGACCGGAGACTGCGATCCTGACAATCTGCCGTCGCTCGCGCCCCGGAAGGGACGGGATTTCTCGGGGTGCGACAGATTGGTATCAGAGACTCCGGTTATTGCGAATTAGGTTTGCATTTAGTGAACTTAGTCTATAACCACTAGTCTCCACACAACACTTAGTGTTTAGTATTGTGATACTTTCACACATGACACATCTTTTACGCATTACGTTCATCACTGCACGTGACTACCCATGACGGGGATGGCCGAAAGCTCTATACATTCTTTACAAGTACCTACCGCACACACTACATTAGTCATTGGGCAAAGACTAACACTCATTCTTACTATGAAGATCATGGCTGGAAGACGTGGAGGACGCAGGAACGCGGGAGGACGTGGAAACATCAACCTGACACCAGCTGAGTTGAACGCACTCATCAACGAGCGGGTTGAGGAGGTACTTGCTGCACGAGAAGCTGCCCGTAATCAAAACCCACTGAACCAAGGTGATGAATCTGTTCATATTCACCTTGCACCACAATCACTTGTTTCCAATTCAACACGGGGAGACTGTAACATCAGTGCCGGAACCGTCACCGGAACAGTGGTCGTGAACAGTACATGAACAGTAATCAGGTACAAATTTCATGTAATTCAGTGTATTTTATGTTCATATCAAGTCTTAGTATCATTTCATATTATCAAAACAGTGAATTCTCAGTCATTTCAGAGAAATCAGTTCAGAACAATGATTCTTGAGTCAGATAATTATCTGGCAACACAGAATCATCATGTGATTTATTTGTTAGGATTTTATTATGTATAGACGTATGTGAGGCCTTACAGGACAAAACAACACAAATATCGTTAAGTGAATGCTAAACCGACAGATTATTCGTATAGGTGACGATCTGTACGAATCAATCTGAAATTTTAACGTTCTGAATGATGTTCAATAATTAGAAAACAATATTGAAAAGTGTAGTTATCGTCGTGTTTGATCGGGTGACGATTCGAACAAATACGCGCGATGACCGCGCGATTCGATTTAAACGTTAAACAAATATTTTGTAAATTTAAATAATTACAAGATATTTAGTTAATTTATTAGGAATCACAATCTAAAATAATTTTTATGTTTCTATTTTAAAACCGAGTCGTCTCGTAACGAAAATGACGCGAAACTGACGTTTCTACGCGAAACCACGCGAAACCGAACGAACCCGAACGAAACCGGTTATTTCCCCCACATTTAATGTGGCTTTTAATGCCACAACAACCCACCAAACCAGCCACCACACCCCTCCCACGTTCACCTCTTTCTCTCTCTAAACCTTCTCAAGAAATTTCATCTTCTCACTAAGATTTCTCAACCGATTCTCAACCATTTCTTGTGTTTTTGGTGTCAAAATCACCCCCATTACTAGGAGAATACGAAAGTACAACGGATCTAGGCATTCCTCCAACAGATTTGAGGTAAAATCACGAAATCTATTCGGTTTTAGGGTTTGAAAACCCTATTTCGGACCCCCCTCTCTCAACCAGTTTCAAGCTATGAGAACTTAGGGAAATCACTCTAAACACGATGGGAACGAAGTAGGAACACAAACCATTTTCATCCTTAGCCATTTAGCCCACAAAAATCGCGACTGCCATGGTTAGGTTCGAATGGTCGAATGGGTAATCACTCAGCCAGCCGAATGAGCCTGCTGTGCTCATTCGCCGAATGGCCAGTTGAGTATGAAGCTTCATTCTCCGAATGGGAATCCACCGAATCAACCCTCATTCGACCATACCTATTCGCCGACTATCTCTAGGGGAGTATGAACCCTCATTCGCCCAAGCTCTTTCGGTCTAGACTCATTCGACCATACAGCCCCATTCGTCTGCTCCCTTTCGGCCAAGGGCCATTCGACAATAACCATGCGCCACCCTCATTCGTTTAAGTTTCAGTTGGCCAAAGTCCATTCGTCGGGGCTCCATTCGCTGGACCCGAAAGGGGACCCCATTCGGCCAAAGCTGATTTGGGGTTGGGTGATGTGTGGTCTTCATAAGCTTTAACTGAAGGAGTGTGTGGGTATATATACAAGAGAAACGAATGTGTGAGTGCATGGAGTATGAGGGTTTTACATGGGAAACCTTCACGTGAGCCTCATGCGTGGGTGTATGTGTATGCATCAATAATTAGGGTTTTCTAGAAAGAAATGGGATCTACAACCAACTAAATATGGCTATTAACATCCTTTATTTAGGCCTAACACATCGGGAGTTCATTGAAAAATCATGGGGATCAAGATGACAATCTAAGGATTTATGGGTTGATTAATTCATTAACATATGAACCTTAGGAAATTCATAAGGACATGTGAACAGTCCTAGTGATTTAATTGAATTACTTAGGCCGTGTTACTCAAAAGATGTAACAAAAACAACTCGGAAATCAAAAGTTTTATAAATGGGCCCAAGGGTGGCCCAATAGGCTCAATATGAGCCCATCATGTTTGATTATCCTTTTCTTAAATTAATTATTTGATCATAAAAGAAATTAAATTAATAATGTTAATTAAATTATATAAGGTGTTCTAAATGATTAAACTAGAATGAAAAATATTAAAAACAATTTGATTAAAGACCTTTAATGTAATTAAAATGAACCCTAATCATCTAGGGTTTTGTAACTACTATTGTGGGATAAAGGGGTTGTTTATGGGTAATAAGGTTAGTCTAGTTAGAGGAAATCTTGGAATCACATTAGTAATCTAGGACACTTAGTTGCACACCGAGACCAAACCCTAGTTACAACGTCTATTATACATACTTACCGTCTACGAATCTTCTTAAAATAACTCAGGTGCTAAAGATACTTAGGCAACAAATCAAGGAGCGCGCATATCTTTTGTGGTTCATTTGCATAGCAACACAGGTGAGTTCATTGCCCCTTTTCTAACATTTTTGTTTTAAAACGCGGGGCTGAGAAGCATGCGTAAACTGTTTTATTTAAACTGTTTATCTAAATGCTTGTATTTATTATATGTTTTACATATATATGTTTGTTGATACTCCTAGACTCCTGTCTAGGAAATTATTAAACAGATCAAATTATGAAATTAATTAAAGTACTCTTATGAGTAATACTTTAATTTAAACTTTAAATCAACTCTTAGTCCATAAATCTCCAATTCAAGAATCTAAACTCAAAGTGGAATCAAATGAGCAAAATCAAAAGATCACATTCAAAGGAATCATAGCTCAGTGTGAGATCTGAGATCCAAGAATCAATATCAATTCAATTATCATTGTGAATCATGGGAAAGTCAAAAGATCAAGATCAAGAGACTCAGGAAATCAGGAATCATAAATGTGTGTGAATCATGAAAATAATGAAATCATTATAATCTAATGAAATCATTAATATTCAAGTTAAGGTGGATGTCAGTTGTATAGGGAATCAAGACCACGTGTAACACACATATAAAGTCCCTTCAGGTATAGCAGACTCTTGTAGTCAGGCTATACGGGCAATAACATGAACGATCAAATGAACTCAATATCAAAGTCTAAACTCAAGAGAATCAAGAGATCAAGAATCAAAGGATATCCTTAAAGTCCCCGCATGTACAGAAGACCTTTGGGTCAAGCTGTAAGGGCAAAACATTAAAATCCCGGCAGTTCAGAATTACTCTTTGTGAGTTATATCCGACATGGGTCACGTGTGAGAGGTTACAACTTGGACAGCCACTAACAACTAAGTCTAATTGATTGAGTAAAATCATACCCAATCATCATGTCTTAGTTGTATTAAAATGTTTTATTTAATTAATAAATTAAATATTTGACATTTTACGATTATCACTGTCTTTTTGGGAAATCATATATCTATGAGGAACCCAATAAATCAAAGGCATATCAGATTTCAATATCATGATCTAAATTAGAGGTGTTGGGTAAAAAAAAAATGCTTAATTATCATTAACAACAGTGTCATATACATATTAGTATGTGGTGGGATAGCGTCTGGGCTTGACCCTTTCGTGATTCCCAATATATAAGCATACCGATGTGGATATTACATGTGGAGTTAATGAGGTTAGGGTCTTTACCGAAAGAGGTTTTCAAATCATTTTCAAATCATAAAACTATATGAACTCACCAACCATGTGTTGACTTGATTTTTGCATGACTTCTCAGGTGACGAACAGGTCAACTAAGGAGTTATCCCTTTTGGACTAGGACTTCAGATAGAAGACTTAGTATTTTGGACCTGCATATTTTTGAAGACATCATTATGCAAATTATTTTGTATATCTTGTGTAAATACAAGATAGAAATACATGATGTTAATGGTAGATTTACATTGTTAAATTATAAACAATACTGATGTAATTTAACTTTGTAATTCTATTATGTTTAGCATTTCTCATTTGTATCATGTGCAATGTAAACAATCTGATCATCACGATTATCACTCACGATATCGCGCCCCGGGAACTTTCCGCCCGACGGGACAACCGATCCTATCCCGCCGGCTCGGGGTGTGACAGATTGGTATCAGAGCCATGGTTATAGAGAAATATAGGTCATTTGTTTAAACGGTTTGGCCTAGACTATAACCTAGGGACCCTGCATGTAGAGAACTTAAGATGTAAGACTTTATTGCATTATGTCTTCTGCGTTCGATCATTGCACTAACCAATATTATTTTGGTTATGATCAGAATGCCGCCACGAAGACAGACTCCTTCGTTACCTCCACCACCGCCACAAGACTTAGCTCCACATTCGTCTACACCATCACCGCCAGACTCTCCTCCTACACAGCCTCCACTGCCTCCACCTCCTCCCCCACTGATCACACAGGCATCAGGTTCAGGCACGACTCCCATACTGGATCCTACCACCATCGCTTTGATGACTCTACTGAGCAGCCAGATGACCAATCAGATGAAGGAAGCGATACCGGATATGTTCAACCTTCTCCGTAATGAGATGAACAACACTGGCAACTCATCTGGAGAAGCCAGTGGGAATACTGGTGGTACCTCACACTACTCCTACAAGTCATTCGTAGGATGTAAGCCACCTAGCTTTAGCGGATCTGAAGGAGCCGTTGGATTAATCCAATGGATTGAAAAGATTGAAGCTACTCTGGATCTCTGCAGTTGTCCAGAGCATCATAAAGTCCGTTATTCAGCTGGAACATTCAACAAGCGGGCTCTGACCTGGTGGAATGGACAGATCAACGCCCGAGGAAGAGAAGAAGCTATGGCGATGCCATGGGAGGACTTCAAGGCGTTACTGAGAACAGAATTCTGCCCCAAGAATGAGCTACAGAAGTTGGAGGTTGAATTATCCAACCATGTGATGAAGGGGGCTGATCACATGGGGTATACAACTCGTTATCACGAGTTGATTGCTTTGGTGCCAGACATGGTACCAACTTTGGAGAAGAGGATAGATCGTTATGTAGGTGGACTTCCCGCCTGCATCCAGGGCATGGTTGTTTCAGCCAACCCTACCACTGTTGAATCTGCAGTGAGACTGTCTGGAAAACTCACTGATTTGATGGTTGCATCTGGAGTTCTGAAGAAAGAGGCTGACACCGGTAAGCGCAAGGAAGAGACTTCAAAGAAGCCACAACACCAGCAACACCCAAAGAAGAAGCAGAAATTTATCAAGAACTACACTGTGGCTACTCCACTGAATCAAGTAGCAACGGCACAACAAAATGTGCCCAAGAGGCAGTATACTGGCCCACATCCTTTGTGTACTAAGTGCCAGTATCATCACAATGCTAACACTCCCTGCAGACAATGCACGGGATGTGGAAGGAAGGGCCATTGGGTTCAATAATGCCGGATGACACCTAACCCAGCAGTCAATAATGCTGCTCTAGCTCTTCCCCCACCTGCCAATCAGAATAACGGTGGATGCTTCAACTGTGGTGAACAAGGCCACTTTGCGAAGAACTGCCCGAAGAAGGCTCAGCAGGCAGTTCAAGCTCCTCGTGGAAGAGCTTTTGTTATTGGAGCACCAGCTGCACGCCAGGACCCGAATGTGGTCACTGGTACGTTTCTCTTACATGACTTTTATGCATCTGTTCTATTTGACACTGGTGCGGATCAGAGTTTTATCTCTGCCGATTTTGCATGCCAACTAGATTCCATAGAAGAACAGTTAGACTCCCCTTACATTATAGAAGTAGCTAACGGGAAACAGATTACAGTTAGTACAGTTCACAGAAATTGCCCATTGACACTTAATGACCATACATTCTCTATCGATTTGATACCGATGGAGTTGGGTAGTTTCGATATCATTGTTGGAATGGATTGGCTTTCCTCTAACCGAGTGGAAGTTGTCTGTTCTGAAAAGCTGCTTCGAATTCCATTGCTCGATGATCGTGTATTGGAAGTCAGAGGGGATCAAGCAAAACGAAGTGTCAAAATCATTTCTTGCATAAAGGCGCGTAAGTGTTTACAGAAGCAGTGTGTAGCTTTCCTGGCTCACGTAGTGGAAAAGGAGAAAGACAAGAAGAAGATACAAGACGTACCGGTAGTAAGAGAATATCCAGAAGTATTTCCTGAAGACCTACCAGGTTTGCCTCCTGTGCGACCGGTAGAGTTTCGAATCGACTTAGTTCCTGGAGCAACTCCTGTCGCTAAATCTCCTTATCGGCTAGCACCTTCGGAGATGCAGGAATTATCAAACCAGTTGCAGGAGTTATTGGACAAAGGATTCATTAGACCGAGCTACTCACCTTGGGGAGCTCCGGTCTTGTTCGTGAAGAAGAAAGACGGATCGTTTAGAATGTGTATCGACTATCGAGAGCTGAACAAGTTGACTATCAAGAATCGGTACCCATTGCCGAGGATTGATGACTTGTTTGATCAGTTACAAGGAGCTCAGTATTTCTCGAAGATTGATCTACGGTCCGGATATCATCAACTTAGAGTTCAAGGCGAAGACATACCGAAGACGGCCTTCCGAACCAGATACGGGCATTACGAATTCCTGGTGATGCCTTTCGGATTGACGAATGCACCAGCGGTTTTCATGGATCTCATGAACCGAGTGTGCAAGCCGTATTTAGATCAGTTTGTCATTGTATTCATTGATGACATACTGATTTATTCCAAGAGCAAAGCAGAGCACGAGCAACATCTCAGGAAGATCTTGGAACTGTTGAAAGAAAAGAAACTTTATGCCAAATTCTAAAAATGTGAATTCTGGCTAAGAGAGGTTCAGTTTCTGGGTCATGTAATCAACAGCGAGGGAATACACGTGGATCCCGCCAAGATTGAAGCGATAAAGAACTGGGATACTCCGAAGACACCGACGGAGATACGGTCTTTTCTGGGATTGGCAGGTTATTACAGGAGGTTCATCTCGAACTTTTCTAAGATAGCTTTGCCTCTCACTAAGTTAACTCAGAAAAGTGAACCGTTTGTCTGGGAACAGAAACAAGAAGATGCTTTTCAGGCACTGAAGAAAAAGTTGTGTAATGCTCCAATCCTATCACTCCCGGAAGGATGTGATGACTTTGTCGTTTATTGTGATGCATCTCATCAAGGACTAGGTTGTGTACTGATGCAACGGGACAAAGTTATCGCTTATGCATCAAGACAGTTAAAGGTTCATGAGAAGAATTACACTACTCATGATCTTGAACTGGGAGCTGTAATCTTCGCACTGAAGATTTGGAGACATTATTTATATGGCACCAAGTGTACCATATTCACTGATCACAAGAGTCTGCAGCACATTTTTGATCAGAAGGAGCTCAACATGCGACAACGCCGTTGGGTTGAACTTCTGAATGATTACGATTGTGTGATCAAGTACCATCCGGGAAAGGAAAATGTTGTAGCTGATGCCTTGAGCCGGAAGGAACGGGTCAAACCCTTACGCGTTAGAGCAATGGGGATAACAGTGCAGACCAGTTTAAGAGATAAGATCATTCAAGCACAACAGGAATCAGTTGATAGAGGAAACTTGAAGAAAGAACTTGACTGCGGAGCAGAGAAACATTTAGAGACTAAGTCAGATGGAATGATCTACTACCAGGATCGTATATGGATTCCGGCGGTAGATGAATTGAGAAAACTTATCTTCGATGAAGCACACAAGACAAAATACTCTGTTCATCCAGGCGCTGATAAAATGTATCAAGACTTGCGTGGATTTTATTGGTGGCCGGGAATGAAGAAAGACATAGCCGAGTACGTCGGTCGGTGTCTGACGTGTGCGAAGGTAAAGGCGGAACACCAGAGACCGTCTGGTTTACTGGAACAGCCTGAGATTCCGCTCTGGAAGTGGGAACAAATAGCTATGGATTTCATTACCAAGCTACCCCGCACTTCCAGTGGTCACGATACGATTTGGGTGATCATTGATCGTTTAACAAAATCTGTTCACTTTTTGCCGATGCGTGAAACCTTCACGATGGATAGACTGGCGAGATTGTACATTAATGAGATAGTGGTACGTCACGGTGTACCATTATCAATTATTTCTGATAGAGACAGCAGATTTACTTCAAGGTTCTGGCAATCACTGCAGAAATCTCTAGGGACACAGTTAAATCTGAGTACAGCTTACCATCCACAAACGGACGGTCAAAGCGAACGTACGATTCAGACCCTAGAGGATATGTTAAGAACCTGTATTTTGGATTTCGGTGGGAATTAGGATTCTCATTTGCCACTGATTGAGTTCTCCTACAACAACAGTTATCACAGCAGTATTGGATGTGCACCATTCGAGGCTCTCTATGGCCGGAAGTGTCGATCACCGATCTGTTGGACTGAAGTGGGAGATAACCGTATAACTGGGCCAGAACTTATTCAGGAAACCACTGATAAGATTTCTCAGATTCAAAGAAGACTACAAGCTACCAGGAGCAGACAAAAGAGCTACGCTGACAAACGGCGCAAGCCGTTGGAATTCCAAGTGGGAGACCGTGTAATGTTGAAGGTATCCCCATGGAAAGGCGTTGTACGCTTTGGAACAAAAGGCAAGTTAGCACCACGATACGTAGGACCGTTCGAAATCATTGAACGTATTGGTCCTGTGGCGTATAGACTGAGATTACCAGATGAACTCAGTGGTGTGCATAACGTGTTTCACGTCTCGAATTTAAAGAAATGCCTTGCTGACGAATCACTCGTCATTCCACTCGAAGAGATTCAAGTTGATGACCAGTTGCAATTTATCGAAGAACCTTTAGAGATTATGGATCGTAAAGTCAAGCAACTGAGGCGAAGCCGTATTCCGATAGTAAAGGTTCGATGGAATTCAAGACGCGGACCCGAGTTTACTTGGGAACGTGAAGATCACATGAAGTTAAAGTATCCCCAACTGTTTGAAGAGGAAGCTGTACCCGATAACAATTCTTAAATTTCGGGACGAAATTTCTCTAACAAGGGGAGACTGTAACATCAGTGCCGGAACCGTCACCGGAACAGTGGTCGTGAACAGTACATGAACAGTAATCAGGTACAAATTTCATGTAATTCAGTGTATTTTATGTTCATATCAAGTCTTAGTATCATTTCATATTATCAAAACAGTGAATTCTCAGTCATTTCAGAGAAATCAGTTCAGAACAATGATTCTTGAGTCAGATAATTATCTGGCAACACAGAATCATCATGTGATTTATTTGTTAGGATTTTATTATGTATAGACGTATGTGAGGCCTTACAGGACAAAACAACACAAATATCGTTAAGTGAATGCTAAACCGACAGATTATTCGTATAGGTGACGATCTGTACGAATCAATCTGAAATTTTAACGTTCTGAATGATGTTCAATAATTAGAAAACAATATTGAAAAGTGTATTTATCGTCGTGTTTGATCGGGTGACGATTCGAACAAATACGCGCGATGACCGCGCGATTCGATTTAAACGTTAAACAAATATTTTGTAAATTTAAATAATTACAAGATATTTAGTTAATTTATTAGGAATCACAATCTAAAATAATTTTTATGTTTCTATTTTAAAACCGAGTCGTCTCGTAACGAAAATGACGCGAAACTGACGTTTCTACGCGAAACCACGCGAAACCGAACGAACCCGAACGAAACCGGTTATTTCCCCCACATTTAATGTGGCTTTTAATGCCACAACAACCCACCAAACCAGCCACCACACCCCTCCCACGTTCACCTCTTTCTCTCTCTAAACCTTCTCAAGAAATTTCATCTTCTCACTAAGATTTCTCAACCGATTCTCAACCATTTCTTGTGTTTTTGGTGTCAAAATCACCCCCATTACTAGGAGAATACGAAAGTACAACGGATCTAGGCATTCCTCCAACAGATTTGAGGTAAAATCACGAAATCTATTCGGTTTTAGGGTTTGAAAACCCTATTTCGGACCCCCCTCTCTCAACCAGTTTCAAGCTATGAGAACTTAGGGAAATCACTCTAAACACGATGGGAACGAAGTAGGAACACAAACCATTTTCATCCTTAGCCATTTAGCCCACAAAAATCGCGACTGCCATGGTTAGG
Source organism: Mikania micrantha (assembly GCA_009363875.1). Classification (NCBI taxonomy): domain Eukaryota; kingdom Viridiplantae; phylum Streptophyta; class Magnoliopsida; order Asterales; family Asteraceae; genus Mikania; species Mikania micrantha. Next base: position 3,714,750 of record CM018692.1, read on the forward strand.
TTCGAATGGTCGAATGGGTAATCACTCAGCCAGCCGAATGAGCCTGCTGTGCTCATTCGCCGAATGGCCAGTTGAGTATGAAGCTTCATTCTCCGAATGGGAATCCACCGAATCAACCCTCATTCGACCATACCTATTCGCCGACTATCTCTAGGGGAGTATGAACCCTCATTCGCCCAAGCTCTTTCGGTCTAGACTCATTCGACCATACAACCCCATTCGTCTGCTCCCTTTCGGCCAAGGGCCATTCGACAATAACCATGCGCCACCCTCATTCGTTTAAGTTTCAGTTGGCCAAAGTCCATTCGTCGGGGCTCCATTCGCTGGACCCGAAAGGGGACCCCATTCGGCCAAAGCTGATTTGGGGTTGGGTGATGTGTGGTCTTCATAAGCTTTAACTGAAGGAGTGTGTGGGTATATATACAAGAGAAACGAATGTGTGAGTGCATGGAGTATGAGGGTTTTACATGGGAAACCTTCACGTGAGCCTCATGCGTGGGTGTATGTGTATGCATCAATAATTAGGGTTTTCTAGAAAGAAATGGGATCTACAACCAACTAAATATGGCTATTAACATCCTTTATTTAGGCCTAACACATCGGGAGTTCATTGAAAAATCATGGGGATCAAGATGACAATCTAAGGATTTATGGGTTGATTAATTCATTAACATATGAACCTTAGGAAATTCATAAGGACATGTGAACAGTCCTAGTGATTTAATTGAATTACTTAGGCCGTGTTACTCAAAAGATGTAACAAAAACAACTCGGAAATCAAAAGTTTTATAAATGGGCCCAAGGGTGGCCCAATAGGCTCAATATGAGCCCATCATGTTTGATTATCCTTTTCTTAAATTAATTATTTGATCATAAAAGAAATTAAATTAATAATGTTAATTAAATTATATAAGGTGTTCTAAATGATTAAACTAGAATGAAAAATATTAAAAACAATTTGATTAAAGACCTTTAATGTAATTAAAATGAACCCTAATCATCTAGGGTTTTGTAACTACTATTGTGGGATAAAGGGGTTGTTTATGGGTAATAAGGTTAGTCTAGTTAGAGGAAATCTTGGAATCACATTAGTAATCTAGGACACTTAGTTGCACACCGAGACCAAACCCTAGTTACAACGTCTATTATACATACTTACCGTCTACGAATCTTCTTAAAATAACTCAGGTGCTAAAGATACTTAGGCAACAAATCAAGGAGCGCGCATATCTTTTGTGGTTCATTTGCATAGCAACACAGGTGAGTTCATTGCCCCTTTTCTAACATTTTTGTTTTAAAACGCGGGGCTGAGAAGCATGCGTAAACTGTTTTATTTAAACTGTTTATCTAAATGCTTGTATTTATTATATGTTTTACATATATATGTTTGTTGATACTCCTAGACTCCTGTCTAGGAAATTATTAAACAGATCAAATTATGAAATTAATTAAAGTACTCTTATGAGTAATACTTTAATTTAAACTTTAAATCAACTCTTAGTCCATAAATCTCCAATTCAAGAATCTAAACTCAAAGTGGAATCAAATGAGCAAAATCAAAAGATCACATTCAAAGGAATCATAGCTCAGTGTGAGATCTGAGATCCAAGAATCAATATCAATTCAATTATCATTGTGAATCATGGGAAAGTCAAAAGATCAAGATCAAGAGACTCAGGAAATCAGGAATCATAAATGTGTGTGAATCATGAAAATAATGAAATCATTATAATCTAATGAAATCATTAATATTCAAGTTAAGGTGGATGTCAGTTGTATAGGGAATCAAGACCACGTGTAACACACATATAAAGTCCCTTCAGGTATAGCAGACTCTTGTAGTCAGGCTATACGGGCAATAACATGAACGATCAAATGAACTCAATATCAAAGTCTAAACTCAAGAGAATCAAGAGATCAAGAATCAAAGGATATCCTTAAAGTCCCCGCATGTACAGAAGACCTTTGGGTCAAGCTGTAAGGGCAAAACATTAAAATCCCGGCAGTTCAGAATTACTCTTTGTGAGTTATATCCGACATGGGTCACGTGTGAGAGGTTACAACTTGGACAGCCACTAACAACTAAGTCTAATTGATTGAGTAAAATCATACCCAATCATCATGTCTTAGTTGTATTAAAATGTTTTATTTAATTAATAAATTAAATATTTGACATTTTACGATTATCACTGTCTTTTTGGGAAATCATATATCTATGAGGAACCCAATAAATCAAAGGCATATCAGATTTCAATATCATGATCTAAATTAGAGGTGTTGGGTAAAAAAAAAATGCTTAATTATCATTAACAACAGTGTCATATACATATTAGTATGTGGTGGGATAGCGTCTGGGCTTGACCCTTTCGTGATTCCCAATATATAAGCATACCGATGTGGATATTACATGTGGAGTTAATGAGGTTAGGGTCTTTACCGAAAGAGGTTTTCAAATCATTTTCAAATCATAAAACTATATGAACTCACCAACCATGTGTTGACTTGATTTTTGCATGACTTCTCAGGTGACGAACAGGTCAACTAAGGAGTTATCCCTTTTGGACTAGGACTTCAGATAGAAGACTTAGTATTTTGGACCTGCATATTTTTGAAGACATCATTATGCAAATTATTTTGTATATCTTGTGTAAATACAAGATAGAAATACATGATGTTAATGGTAGATTTACATTGTTAAATTATAAACAATACTGATGTAATTTAACTTTGTAATTCTATTATGTTTAGCATTTCTCATTTGTATCATGTGCAATGTAAACAATCTGATCATCACGATTATCACTCACGATATCGCGCCCCGGGAACTTTCCGCCCGACGGGACAACCGATCCTATCCCGCCGGCTCGGGGTGTGACACCAACCACCACCACAGCAACGTAAGCTTGGTTCATCTCAAGCCTATGCACCACCCATCCCAACCAACCAAGGCTCGGGATCCTACGCAGGCAAACATCCCAAGTGCAACAAATGCAACTTGCACCATGTTTTGGGACAATGCGGCTCTATCCGATGCCAACGTTGTAGCAAGGGGGGACACCTCGCCAAAGACTGCAGGGGTGAACTGCGTACAAAGACCCCACAGCCACAACAACAACAACTCGAGGCACCGAAAGGCTGCTTCGAATGTGGAAAGCCAGGGCACTTCAAGAGGGACTGCCCGCATATAAAGAACAATGACAATAACGGGAACAACAACGGGCCGAAGGGACGAGCCTTCGTGATCGGGGCTAAGGAAGCCAGAAAAGATCCCAACCTTGCAACCGGTACGTATCTCTTGAACAATAATTATGCTTCTGTATTGTTTGATACTGGAGCCGAGAAAAGCTTTATATCTAAGGAATTTAGTGAGATACTTGCCATTACCCCAACACCCTTAGATGTTGAATATACAGTAGAGCTAGCTGATGGCAAATTGATTATGACTAAAAACATTATGAGAGAATGCACTTTAGAGCTAGCAGGCCATAAATTTAAGATTGACCTCATGCCGGTTACACTAGGCAGTTTTGATGTCGTAGTGGGCATGGATTGGTTGTCTGAAAACCAAGTTGAAATCATCTGCCACGACAAGGTTGTGCGCCTACCTCTCCCTAGCGGATAAACTCTAGACATCAAGGGCGAAAGGAGTGACACACCTCTGAACATCATCTCGTGCATGAAAGCTCACAAATGCTTACGAAAGGGATACACAGCCATTCTGGCACTTATCACCGACAAGGCTGAAGAGGAAAAGAGAATAGAAGATATCCCAGTCATATGCGACTATCCCGATGTATTCCCTGAGGATCTACCAGGACTACCACCACCATCGACAAGTGGAGTTCCGTATAGATCTTGTGCCTGGAGCAGCACCTATCGCACGAGCACCATATCGACTTGCACCTTCGGAGATGCAGGAACTGTCCAATCAACTGCAAGAGCTGTTGGACAAAGGCTTCATTAGACCAAGCTTCTCACCCTGGGGAGCTCCGGTCTTATTCGTAAAGAAGAAGGATGGCACGTTTCGTATGTGCATTGACTATCGGGAATTGAACAAAGTAACAATCAAGAACCGTTACCCCTTACCCCGCATTGACGATTTGTTCGATCAACTGCAAGGATCGAGTTATTATTCTAAGATCGATCTGCGATCTGGGTACCATCAGTTGAAGATTCAGGAGGAAGATATACCCAAGACTGCTTTTCGCACTCGGTATGGCCATTACGAGTTTTTGGTTATGCCGTTTGGACTGACAAACGCACCCGCAGTATTCATGGATCTCATGAATAGAGTGTGCAAACCCTACCTCGACAAGTTTATCATTGTCTTTATAGATGATATTCTCATCTACTCCAAAACCAAGGAGGAACACAAAGAGCATCTTCAATTGGCTCTTGAACTACTACGGAAAGAGAAGCTGTACGCTAAACTCTCAAAGTGCGATTTCTGGATTCGAGAAGTCCAATTCTTGGGACATGTTGTCAATGAACAAGGGATTCATGTGGATAAATCTAAGATAGAGGCGATCAAGAACTGGGAAGCACCGAAGACCCCAACGGAGGTGCGACAATTCCTAGGCTTGGCAGGCTATTATCGGCGATTTATCGAAGGATTTTCAAAGATAGCCCAACCACTCACAGCTCTCACCCACAAAGATAAGAAGTATCTCTGGACTGAAAAACAAGAAGCCGCATTCCAACTTCTCAAACAGAAGCTCTGTAGTGCACCTATCCTATCTCTTCCTGATGGAACGGATGATTTTGTGGTATATTGCGATGCCTCGATACAAGGACTCGGCTGCGTGCTGATGCAGCGAGAAAAGGTGATCGCATATGCTTCTCGACAATTGAAAGTCCACGAGAAGAACTACACCACCCACGATTTGGAACTTGGAGCCGTGGTATTTGCACTCAAGATCTGGAGACATTACCTGTATGGTACAAAGTGTACGATATACACTGATCACAAGAGCCTCCAGCATATATTCGAGCAGAAGGAGCTGAACATGCGACAACGTCGCTGGCTCGAGCTTCTTAACGACTATGAGTGTGCTATCAAGTATCATCCGGGGAAGGCCAATGTGGTAGCCGATGCTCTAAGCCGGAAAAACACATCGAAACCCAAGAGAGTACGAGCTTTACAACTCACCATCCATCCCAACCTCCCTGAACGGATACGCAGTGCCCAGGTGGAGGCACTTAAAGCAGAAAACCTAGCGGCTGAATCACTGAGGGGAATGGAGCAACAACTTAAGGAAAAAGCCGATGGCTTACAATATTTCATGGAACGCGTCTGGGTTCCACATTATGGGAACTTGCGAGACCTTGTGATGGACGAGGCTCACAAATCATGGTATTCCATTCACCCTGGATCTGATAAGATGTATCACGATCTGAAGTTACTTTACTGGTGGCCGCACATGAAAGCCGACATCGCCACCTATGTGGGCAAATGTTTGACTTGTGCCAAAGTCAAGATCGAGTACCAGAAACCATCTGGATTACTCACCCAACCTGAGATCCCCATGTGGAAATGGGAACAAATATCCATGGATTTCATTACCAAATTACCCCGTACTCCTAGTGGATGTGACACTATCTGGGTAATTGTGGACCGACTGACTAAGTCAGCACATTTCCTTGCGATCAAGGAGAATGACAAAATGGAAAGGCTAGCCAGAATCTATGTCAAGGAAGTAGTCTCGCGACATGGAGTGCCAGTCTCCATTATTTCAGATCGAGACGCCAGATTCACTTCTAACTTTTGGAAATCATTACAAAAATCGCTTGGCACGCGGTTGGATATGAGTACGGCATACCACCCACAAACTGATGGCCAGAGCGAACGCACGATACAAACTCTTGAAGATATGCTAAGAGCGTGCGTAGTGGACTTCGGTAGTAGCTGGGAAACTCACCTGCCATTGGTGGAGTTTTCCTACAACAACAGTTACCACACAAGCATCAAAGCAGCTCCTTTTGAGGCACTCTATGGCAGGAAATGCCGATCACCCATCTGTTGGGCGGAAGTGGGCGACAGTCAGCTCACAGGCCCGAAACTTGTGCATGAAACAACCGAGAAAATCGTGCAAATCAGAAACCGCATGGCAGCAGCTCGTGACCGTCAAAAGTGCTATGCTGACAAACGCCGAAAACCTCTGGAATTTCAGGTAGGAGATAAAGTCCTTCTGAAAGTTTCACCCTGGAAAGGCGTCATTCGTTTTGGTAAGAGAGGCAAACTGAACCCACGGTATATTGGACCTTTCGAGATCCTGAAAAGGATTGGTCCGGTGGCATACCAACTCAACTTACCAGCCGAACTCGACGGAGTTCACAACGTGTTCCACGTCTCAAACTTGAAAAAGTGTCTATCTGACGAAACACTTATAGTTCCACTGGATGAGATCCAGGTGGATGAACAACTACGGTTCGTGGAAGAGCCGGTAGAGATCATGGACCGTGAGGTCAAACAACTCAAGCAGAGTAAGATTCCTATTGTAAAAGTCCGATGGAACTCGAAACGTGGACCTGAATTCACGTGGGAGCGTGAAGATCAGATGATGCGCAAATATCCCCATCTCTTCAAGCAGACAACGTCGAACGCCGACACCAACAAATAAATTTCGGGACGAAATTTCTTTCAACAAGGGGATGATGTGACAACTATAAAATTTTTAGTTTCTCAAACACTCTTGCTTCTCAAACACTACCAACAACAACCAAATTTCGGGACGAAATTTCTTTCAACAAGGGGATGATGTGACACCCGGCAATTTCAGGTAAATTGCAACTCCTACATTTTTTACATTTCACATTCATACTTGTTGCATTTCATTTAATTATGTTTAATTAGATGAGTTGAACACAAACGACTACGAAACAATAGTTCAAGGAACTATCAAATCATACATTGCACATTGGTTTTGGAAACCAAGTGTGGCAACCACAACACTAACACAAAACAATAATTCGGGGAATTATTGAATTGTGCATCACACGTTGATTTGGATTAATCAAGCGTGCAAACACTTCGTTAGACACGAACACAAACTATCGAATATAATTCGAGGAATTATCGAAACACACACACGAGTCTCACGAACGTTGGTGATCAGTCAAACTTATGTGCTACTTGTATTATGTGCTTGAATGTGCTATTAGATGCTTTGGATAAACGTTAGGAGTCGTGTACGAGCGAAATCGTATCAACGAAATCGAAAAACCAAGAAGTGGACCCGTCGCGGTACGCGACAAATCCCTCGGCGAAAGTCTTCGCGGTACGCGAAGCAAACCGGGAGTCGAACTCCCGAATCCTATCGCGGTACGCGGCAAACAATTTTGATCGGCCTCCGCGGTACGCGAAGGCTATGCAGATCAAAATTTCTATAAAACTCAACCCCATTCATTTCTGTCCGATTTCTTCCACTTTTCCCCGACCTTCTTCACTACATCTCGACCAGAAATCCCTGCAAATAGCTCTCAAACCATCTGGAACCATTTGGAAGTTATTCTTGGTGATTGGGAAGGCATTGGAGCATCAAAGGAATCCTTGAAGGCTATCAACAAGTTGAGGAATCATCTCCAACCATTTCCAGAGTGTATTACTCCTGCTACAACTCGAATCTACACATCTAAGGTAGTTTTAAATGATTGTCTAGCATTAGATCATACATGCAATGGGTTATAACCCACATGCAACTCCATTTAGTTACCGTGCTTGAAATTGTTGGTGATTTGATGAGTATTGTTATAGGTTTACTGATTTTGGTGTTTAGAAATGTTAGGATTGAGTTTTGGTTAAGCTAGATTCGATATGATAATGTTTTGGACACACTTGCCATAAAAGGAAACTTTTATGTGCAAAGTCTTGGATTGTGATGATCTAGACATATTAGACATGTCTAGATGTTGTTAAATGAGTATTGGAGTGTTTAGAAACACATCTTGATATTTGATTTTGTCAAAATTATGGTTTTATAGAAACTTACTATAAATGGAAACTTTTGTAAATCTAAAAAGGGCTTTCGATGTTTTTGAAAGATTTGATGAACCTTGATTGTTGAAATATGTTTAGAAATGAATTCTAAGCATATTTAAAACTTTAATTTGTGAAAACAAGCATTCAAACCGACACTCGCTATTTTAAGAAACTTTATTTGGGCAAAACGGCACAAACAGGGATTCATGCGAAAACAACATATTTTAAGGATTTAAATGTATTTTATAAACATCTTGGAAGTTAGTACTTTTATGAAATGAGATTTCATAACCACACTTTCCTAAATTGGAAACTTTCTAAAAATGGTAACTTATGTGATTAGAGTCATAGGATGCATTTTGGTGTCTTATGTGCATTAAGGCATATAAACACAACAATCGTGTCACCAACGATTCATTGAGTCTTACTAGTTAACACACACACTCGGTTGAGTACACCGACACTTGGAGTTGTATGGGATACAACACACCACAAAACACATACTCACACCTATATGGTTATAGGTGCTTACTAGCAGGTGCTAGCTTTCGCAGACGCGAACCCACAATCACACCGGAACTGCTTAACAGGTGAGTTCACGGCCCCTTTTTACTTTTTCTACCTTTGGGGGGAGAAAACATTGCATGATAAACTGTTTTTGGAAAACAACTCATTTCATTTATATATGGACATGCTTTATCACTATATGTATATGTGTGGACCACATCACAACAAAAAGTACTCGCGATACTCCACGGACCGTTAGTAGCGCGTAGCGCCTAGCGTGGTAATCTTGAATAGTACTATTTGGGCCCGACAAGCCCCACCCATCGCGCCTGGGAGGCCAACCCGACTGTAGGTCGGAATGGGTGCTAAATTGACCAACACTTTGCTATTGTCTTGTGATGGACAAGGCGGGAGGCACCAACTGTCAGCTTCGGTACGACCCCGCATATAATATTACTGTATTGACTAGCTATCAATCGATACTGCATTGTAATGTTACATAGATAACAACTCTTACTTTAAACATTGGATGTTTACTAAACCTGTGCTCTCACCAACCTTTGTGTTGACCCTTTTACTCGCATGTTTTCTCAGGTAACTAAGGCATGCACTTGAGGATAGGATGCTAGGATGGAGTCTCATGCATCATCATCATTGTCTTAGGATTTGAGAACAATTATTATTTTGTTTCATTATGTATTGTTAACAACTTAAATCGCTTCCGCAACTATTGTTACTTATCGTTTTGAAAACCGTTTTAAATTAACGCTTCCGCAAACTATGAATGATTGAACTGTTTTGTTAACCTACACTTTACTTCCGCAACTCTGATATTAATAATCTGTTATATCCAAATTATTGGATGTACATGCATAACCCGACATATAGGTCTCGCATGTTGTGTGACCGGAGACTGCGATCCTGACAATCTGCCGTCGCTCGCGCCCCGGAAGGGACGGGATTTCTCGGGGTGCGACAGATTGGTATCAGAGACTCCGGTTATTGCGAATTAGGTTTGCATTTAGTGAACTTAGTCTATAACCACTAGTCTCCACACAACACTTAGTGTTTAGTATTGTGATACTTTCACACATGACACATCTTTTACGCATTACGTTCATCACTGCACGTGACTACCCATGACGGGGATGGCCGAAAGCTCTATACATTCTTTACAAGTACCTACCGCACACACTACATTAGTCATTGGGCAAAGACTAACACTCATTCTTACTATGAAGATCATGGCTGGAAGACGTGGAGGACGCAGGAACGCGGGAGGACGTGGAAACATCAACCTGACACCAGCTGAGTTGAACGCACTCATCAACGAGCGGGTTGAGGAGGTACTTGCTGCACGAGAAGCTGCCCGTAATCAAAACCCACTGAACCAAGGTGATGAATCTGTTCATATTCACCTTGCACCACAATCACTTGTTTCCAATTCAACACGTTTACCCGATACGGTCAGACGGTTTTCCGGTGTGGTTTCCTCCTGGGTTGGAGGTGGGATCTCAACGGAGGTCATGGTAACTAGACATTGGTGACATGTCCTGAAAATAAGTGGTTAACACGTTGAGATCAGATGCTGTTAAAAAAAAAAATCAAGTCTCATCAAACGTACGTAAGCTTGCATGACAATCCTCAAAGCCCCCTTATTACGTACCTCCATTTGGACCATCACACGTAGAACAATCGAACAAGAACGCAAGCTTTCATGAACCGGTACTCAACGGTAACAACTGTTCCTATGCAAAATACCTAATTCCTCATCAGTCATCATCAACAATGGCGACAGCTTTCATATCCACCTTCAAGTACTCAGACAGTTTAACCATCACCGGAATATCCTTCCTCACCGCAGTCGTATGCGAAGCTATCTCATGGTTCTTGATCTACCGTCGCACTTCTTACAAATCCCTCAAATTCGCCATCGATAAAGCCTCCAAGAAACTCGATTTCATGAAAACCGACCTCAAAAAACCCAAACCCAAAACGAAGATCGATCGAGTCGAAACCTCACTGAAAGAGTCCACAAGAGATCTATCTCTCTTCAAATTAAAATCCGGTGCCGTTGTTGCGATTGTCCTGTTCGTTGTGTTCGGGTTTTTGAACAGTTTGTACGACGGGAAATCCGTCGCGAAATTGCCGTTCGTGCCGTTGAGGATTGTGCAGAGGATGAGTCATCGAGGATTGCAGGGAGATGATCCGACGGATTGTTCGATGGCTTTTTTATATTTTTTGTGTTCGATTAGTATCCGGACGAATTTGCAGAAGTTTCTAGGGTTTTCTCCGCCGCGTGGAGCTGCTGCCGGCGACGGTTTGTTTCCAATTTCCGACGCGTCAAAGACCAATTGATAAAAAAAATTATTTGATTTAGGATGAAATAAAGTGTTTTCAATGATTGATTAACTTTTCATAATCATAAGATTAATTGTTCTTAGATTTTGTTCTGTATATGTTTTTCATCTTTATTTGATTATGAACTGCATTGATTCCGAATCATCGTAAGCATGGTAAATTAAAGATTATTTTTTTCAATTTATTGTATAGTGCTAGCTGTTTAACATGCGCCCGCCCGTAAAATACAAGTGTTCATCACTAAAACCATTCGTTGTTACCGGGCGCCCGCCTGTATACAAATGTCCGTTAAAAAATCCGTAAAAATATATATAGGCGCCCGCCTATGACACGCACGGCAAAGCTGGTCTGACACCTAGGACAACTTTTTAAAATTTTACAGGAATGTGTCCGAGTTTACGTGCGTCGGCGTTCGTAATGGACACATGTAAGCTTTGTTTGGACTTTTTGTGGGGTCCGCCTATACTCGCTCAGGCGCCGACGCCCACACCTTTATGGCAATTGACTATTTCATGAACATTTTGAGGAAAAATTGGTTTCTATGACATTTTGGGAATTTTTCGATGTTTACCAGGGTGAGGGAGTCGTTACGCTTTCACTTCAACGTCATATCATTGTCCCTGTTTTTCTCTTTTGTAAAGTATTGCTAAACACTAGAATTGTATATTATACATAAATTGTTGTATTACAAGGGTGGTATAAACATCAGGGTCAAGTTGGTTGGGCTTGGCGAGCCTGGTTTCAAAATACCAATGTGGCAATGTGGACCGATTAGTGGATATTGGTACTGCACAGCAAGCAAAGGATTGAGGATTCAGTGGTGTAATGTTAAGAGGTTGTGCGACATGAAGACATTGATAGCAATATGGGGGAAGTTTCCATCAGGCAACAACGGTTCTGCCTGACCCTACTTAAGCATGCATATTATGTCATTGAAGACTTGGTGTGTTTATGTGGTTGATAGATTTTTGAGGTTTAGTTTATGCAGTTATGCTCTTCCAAATCTGTTGAAGGTTTTAACAAATACATGAATGGTTAAAATGTAGAGCTCGATCCTGATCTAGGGTCGAGTATCATGATATATAGGCCAATGTTTTCAGAACCGAATCGGACATTGAACCAGATGTCTTACTGGTTACTGGTCGAACCGGATTCAAGAATCGGGTGACATAATAAATATATAAAAAATTTCAAAAGAATTATAGAATTATGGGTGTGAGGAAGAAATTATAAAAGACTTGCAACCTTGGCTAATTTTAGAAAGCTAGGAAGGAAAGCATCTCATGTTTCATTTTCCCTTGTATGAAAAAACTATCATTTCAACCATTTGTTTAGTTTTCATGGTTTATTCTTTATATCTTAGTTAAAAAAAAACCTAAAACCGGTCCAACCAGTGGTCCGATTCCCGGTCCGACCGCTCACCCAGATGGGCCGGCCAATTCCCTTCCTACCGGTTCATCTACTTATTTTGGACCGTTTTAGTTGCCGGTTCACGGTCCGACCGGGCCGGCCCAAACAACACTGATTTAGGCACAACCTTGGTTTTAAAAAGCACAAAGTGCACTGAGACGATAATTTGTATGCTTCGGTTGCAAAGCCATGATTTTTTTCACTAGGGTCACATTGGAATAATGGAATCATGTTAAATATTCCATATGTTACACAAGAAAACCCTGGCAAAGAATTTTAACAGCTTGGTCCACCCAGCTCGGTTGTGATGACAAACCAGATCAGGGTGGTTTATTTTCATTTTGTTAATGCGAGATGGTTTTTAAAGTCAGGTTGCAAGAATTTCCCTAGTGTTGAGGAGCAGGCTATTTTTTAATCCTGCTGTCTACAAATAAGCAGCATGTCATAATAAACACCCATAATGACCCTGACCCGGACCCGAACCATCTACTTTGTACATATTAGAGTGAAAACGCATTCACCAAAGCAGACTAAATACTGATTAGCTTAAAAATAATAAGAGAAACAACCTGATTTGTACAATACCTGAAGCTCCTATTCAAAAAAAAAAGAAAAGAAACTTTACACACCACACGATCCCAGTTCCTAAAACCAAACAATGACATCTATTTCCACTCCTTTTACCTGCGAACTCAAATCAAACAAAGTCAAAGTCCTTTGTTTGACCGATCCCGTTCCATGCTTCAAACCCATCAACCCCTTGACTCGACTCTGACACATCAGCATCATTTCCTCGTGACTTCTTTAGCTTTGCAACAAGAATCCACATATTTGCAAGCTCGTTTTCAAGATACGCTTCTCTCTGTTTGGATTCTTCTACGGTTTTTTGTAAATCAGATTCTAATTGTTCTTTTTCAGAAAGCATGGCTTCATAAGACGCCTCTCTTTCTCTGCTTAACGCGAGTTCCCTCTTTAACTCATATTGTGTAGGACTAGGTTCTTTTTGTTTGAAATAGGCGGTTGTGTTGTCTTTACGTCCGTTTTTAGTGGGGCCCGTTGGTCTACGGTGGTGGCTTGGGGAGTTCTTGTGTGATGCCAGCTCAGCAGATAGTTTCTCGTTGTGGTTCATTAGTTTTGCAACTTCTTCAGATAGTGCTTTCAGCTCAACTGCAGCAGCTGAGGCTAAGCCTTTGGCATATGAGCTTTCTTCTGCTAGTTTTCTGTTTCGAGATTCTAATTGATCTTTTGACTCAGTCAACTCGGTCACTTTCTCTTTGAGTTTTTCAACCTCATGTGCCTATTTTGATGCAATAGCATATTAGTTTGCATGTTGCTTTAATGTTTCAAATGTATTTCTTGTTAATTAGGTTAGTTATCTCCAACGGTAAAATAAAAAAAATATAAAAATAAAAGGACAAGTTGAAATTATCCCAAGTAACCTCCTAGATATTTGTAATTCATATATTGATATTGTTGCGTTTAAGATCTCATGTTACATGATAATCACGCATTTAATATAGCCAAACCCCAAGTTCGTAATAGGTTAACAGACTGCTTTTAGACCAAACCAGTTATATTTTACAAACAAGAATCGGACTGGCACCAAACCTATCTAGATTGGTATGACTCCCAGTTCCATTATTCTTGATTTTACAATTACAGCCCTGTCCCGTTCATCCCTAGGAACACCCCTGATTTAAACCAAAACAAATTAAGGATGTTTAAGGTCCAGGTCGGCCCAAGTTGACAAAATTCTTGGGCCAAACTGCCAACTACAGAGTACAGTTTCAGGCAATGGCAAACCAAACCAGCCAGGTTGGTCCTGAACAAGCCAGTTTTACCGGTTTGGTGGTTTAAGGCAATTTTTTATTCTTTTCTCAAAATTCTTATTTTGTATTAAAAATTTTAAAATGATAAAGATGGTTCATAGTTATAACACGTATACATAATCATATATTCCAAAAATGAAAATGAATAACAAAAATCAAATGGCAGTTTACATGGCTGGTTCCAAGTTTCAAACCGGACAGCAAAAACTGAACCATGAACAGGACCATTTGAATCTCAAACCAGCCAAACTGGCTGACTCTTGAACGTCCATTCTGCTACTTCAAATTAAACCTGGAAATGAAAGCAGTAATATGGGAATGAACCTGAGATTGATGAAGCAACATTATTAAGGCCTCTTTTTCTGCATCAAATTCACTCTGTGCATCAGAAAGTTGTTGTTTTAAGGTATTTATTGTTTCCTGTAGTCCTTTAGATTCATTGATCTGGATGAAACATAAAATCTCACTAAATTATAAGCAAGAAAATTCATAATGTTTTAGGGAAAAATAAGCATATTAGCACGGGGTTCTTGCCTTTTGGTTAAGCTGCTCTTGAAGTACTCTGTTATCCCCTGCTTTGATCTGGCAAAAATAGAATAGGCCACAGATTAGTGCATAATGCTTGTAAACTATATTTTTCATCATATTACTTAATACCCCTAGAAAACAGAATAGGTAATGGGGTATGTGTGTGTTCCAGTACAAGTGTACAACATACCTCAAGCTCAAAGGCTTTCTCACTTAACAGTGCTTCTAGCTCAGAAACAGACTGCAAAAGAAAACAAATTCAGCTCATGATGGAAAAACACTAGGAGGCATGTGCATACATTTAAAGTCGCCAGATGAGGCATACAAAAACAATATTATTATGTTAATAATATGTAAGGGTGTTCAAAAAGCGTTGTAACCAATCAAATCACCAAACCTAGCAGTTGGATGGTATGAGATACAAACAATTCGGTAACAGCTCGGTCTGCCTTGAAACTTGGAGCTGGCCATTTAAACTTAATTTTATATATATATATATATATATATACACACACACATATTCATTTTTGGAATATGCAGTTATGCATATGTATTCTCATCATGTTTTATGAGCTTGGGGTTTCCTTAGAAGCAACATTTCTATTACATTCTAGGGTAGGGGTAAGGTTTGTCATCTCACCTTCCCAGACCCCACACAATGGGAATATACTGGGTATGTTTGTTTGTTATTCTCTTCATAAACCCCCTCTTTATCAATTTAAACATTTTAATACAAACTAATGGTCTTGATAAAAAAAAATTAAAAAAATTGGTTCAAACCACCAAAACTGAACCGTTAAATCACAAAATCGGCCAGTCCAGCCAACCCAACTGGTCTGGTTTGTTGTTTCCTGAAACCATAATTACCGGTTTGGTTCAATCTTTTTAATCAAAAATGTCCGAACCAAACCATGAAATTAATGATTTAGAAAGTACTATGCTTTAAATCATTGACTTTGTGCGACTTTTAACCTGTTTCAACTTTTCATATTAGATAGAACCCACGTCGAATTATTTATAAACAAATGGGTGAAAATTTACATCTCCAATTGTAACACTTACTCGTCTTTGTTCGTCTTCATTCATCTTGTGAGAAGATGATACAACAGAACCAGGAATCCTGTCTTCAAGTTGTTTGATTTGATCATTCTTCAGTTTAATTTGTTCATTCAATCGTGTGATCTCCACCTGTAGGTTATAACAAAGTGTTATCATCAGTATATAAATAACAGTTACAGCTGATGAATGATCAGTTATAAATTACCTTTATAAATTCCCTCTCAGAGTCTCTTGAAGCATCAGGTGACAATCGCTTTAGAGCACTTAAATGAATTGCCATCTCCTCTGACAAAATTTTTTGCTGCTCATTAAGGAGGTCAATTTGGTCGATTGTTTTTAGGCTGATCTGTGAGCCACAAACAAAAATGGAAGAACTCTAAATATCAAATCACATCCGTAAGTGGACATCTAAGTTCCTACAAGTTAGATTAGATATTTAGAATTATCACTGTAGCATCAATGGGACTCAATATTGCTACAACTCTTAATGATCTGCAACTCTTTGACTTCTTACCCAAATTATTAATGTATTTTAGAAAATAAGCAGTGTGTCAAATATGATTACAATACAATTATGCAACTACAAAAATAGGTAGATTTTTTTTTACTTTTTTGATAAAATGATTTCAGAGTTTTTATGCATTAACGATATACTTTGGCGCCTCCGGGCGTGTAGCTTGGTTAAGGATGGAGTACTTTGGAGTTTGGACTTTAACTAAATATAGGTCCCGGTGTTCAATCCTGGGATTGACACCCTCCATTGCCTTGTCGCAGAGTGTGTTCGATTTACCTCTCACGTGTTAGGGTTGAGGCAGTTTGGCATGGGCCGATTAGTGTGTCCGGCATCACATGTTTTGGAATTTTAACATACAAAAAAAAAACACTTTGGCCACTTTCAACCAACTTCTTTTACGTCAGTCTTTTTTTTCATTCATTTTACCCATTTGATTTGCTAACATAAATCTCAATGAACCATTCATAAGTATCTACTATAAAATTACCACTGAGTATATATGACCACTGACCAGGAACCCAAGAGACAGACTACTTACTGGTAAGAGATGGTGGTTCCAAAATTCTATCTAATATTTGCTCATGCATTTAATGTGTAGATGACTTTATTCATGTACGAAGAGATAAAAATGAAGGGAAATGCTTACTAGAGGACTCTCTTGTTGCAAAAAGGTATCCTCATTGATTTGTTGATCTTGTGGGGCCCCTGGTGAGGATTCAACAGATCTGCATTCTGTTGGCAAAGAGTGTGAATGTCTAATTTCAGCAGGATTATCTGCTTGAGGAGTTGAAGGTGTGCTGGTAGATTTAGCCCCACTTGATTTATCACTAGTACTGGTCAAAGCCCCAGAGATACCATCACGTTTCTAGTAAAAGTAAATATATTAAAATTATAAATAAACCTAAAAAGGTTGATCAATATTGCTATTGAGTAAGGTTACAAAAGTCATGCATGTAAAGGCAAGGTGGTACTTGATACATCAATGTATGCTAATTTAACAAAAGTAATATTATAATAGTCACTAATATAGCCTAAATAAACCTAAAGTTGACCAGCTGGATTCACATTACATCTGATGTCCACACATTAAAGAGAACCCTTTTGTTACAAAAGAAGCAAAAGTACACTTCCATTTTCTAATTCAATTAAATTAGATGGTAAGAACACTTTGCTGAACAAAATAACCAAGAACAGATGTCAGCTAAGCTTACATTTTGTTTAAGAAAAGGTTAAAGAGTATATGGTGCATATATAAGTTTTACATACTGTATCAATCATTACATAGAATAAACAAAATAGGTAAAAGAAAGAATTGAGTAGGAGACTGACCCGTGGCTTCAACCAATTAAGTAAGCCAGGTTTTTTGGTCCTTTTCTCCTCCTTCAGTGCATCATTATTATTTTCCACACTTCCATCTAGTGAAACATCCGGCTCGGTGTTTTCATCATCCAAAATTAAGTCACGCTTTCGTTGCGGGAGATATGCAAGCTGGCCAATAAAAGAGCTTGTTTAGGTTATAAGTACAAAAGATAAAATTTCATCCTTGTAATTTGTAAGCGAGTAATGTGGGTAGTGTTTTATTTCAAATGGGCCAACTCATAAAATTTAGCAAACAAAGAAAGATGTCATATGTGTTGAAAGTCACCTGAAGTTTATTTTCAATGATACACCTCCTAAATCATTACTCTAAAGTTGAGATAATGACTGTGGTAATATTTTTTTGTAATCATAATTAATGAATTAATTATTAATGAAGAATCTGAAAACCAAAAACAGAGAGTACTAGCAGGTCAACCCAACGAGGCCCAAAAATCACTGGTTTAAACCCGAACCCATTTTGATTTATTATCCAACCTATCCGACCCACCCATCTTGCCATCACCAAAAAAAAGAAAAAAACTAGGAAGAAATCAATTAACACAATCAGAGTACCTCTTCTTCCCCAAAAGAATGTGTTCTTCTTAAAGTTGATCGATGAGGAGGCCTAGATGAGGGCGAAGACTTTGTTGAAACTAGAATTAATTTAGTCAGCCTTTGAATTCGGCTCAACAAAGCAGCTTTGGCTTCTTCTTCTTGCTCCAATCTTGATTGCAGCCTCATTTGACCATCTTCTAGCTATAAGCATCACAGATACCCAAAAGAAACTGGATAAATAACATGAAACAGCTTTTGAAAGGAATACACAAGTGCCATGATGTTTATACAACTTTTTACGCCCCATTTAAGGTGCATGCATATAATGTACATATGTGTGGGTCCTCAAGGGGCAAAAGTAAAATTGCACTAATTTTAACGTTACTTTACTTATTTTGTGAAAATAACGTTAAAAGCGTTGGGATGATTAACTTCAAACGATATTGAGCCGGGGACTCCTTCGGGGCAGCCTCTCTATCACAACTGGGATAGGGGTAAGGTTTGTATCCATTCTTCCCCTCAAACCCTACTGAAGAGTGGGAATATACTGGTAAGTTTGTTTGTTTGTTATCTCATGGTTTTCATTATTTTAAAAGATTAAGCATGTGTATGCAACCCACGTATTCAATTTTTTTCAAAAAGGAACACACATTAAAACTACTTTACAGGCCAACCTAGTTTTATTTTCATATTTTCCCGTTTTAGCCGAAAACATGTCAAATGACAAAATGACGTCAAAATTTTCGAGAAGCCAAAAGTGCTTTGATTAGGTGTGAAAATGTTAAAAGACTAAAATTTATCTTTTCAACAAAATTAAGAGCATTTTCATCATTCACCATTATGTTTTTTCCACAAAACTCGTATGAATGAAACCAAATATGTATCTGTGGCCTATAAAGTCTTGAGTAGTTCCACTAAATGTAAAAACTAGAAGGTTTCTGCAACTGAACAAGAATGGTTTGGCTTTGATCACTCTAACCTCAGATCATATAAAAAAGAACAAAGCACATGGTTTTAAAGGCAAAATTATAATTAAAGAAAGTACCTTTTGTTTAAGAAGAATGATGTCATCTCCTCCATTATCCTTGAATTGAGGAACTACAACAATGCCACTTTTTAATTGTTCTAGCTCCTCCTTCAATAATCGAATTTCATTTTGGTATTTCTTTATAAGGGATTTTTCATCAATGATCTGTGAAAACACAGGCTTGCTTTAGTTTACTGTAAAGAAGATAAGTTTGGAAACCTTTGATGCACCAAAGGTTTAATGTCCATACCCTATTTTGTGCTGCCTGAATTTCAATATGTTTTGCACGATGGGCAAACTTTAGTGTGTTATGTGTCTCCTCTGAATTGCTTGATGAGGGAGTAACAGTGCAAATAAGCTAAAAAAGGACCCATATTAAAAATAAACAATGGTTCAAAAGGGCTGTTTCCTAAAAGCTGGTTAAGTTGAAACTTATATGCAAGACTTACAGACACTCGTCCATGACCACTTAACGAAGATTGAAGAATCCTAGTCAATTTTGAGTCCCTGTACGGTATATGAGCTGCTCTCACATCTGTCAATTTTGATATTACCTGTGCCAGTTTTGAGTGAGCAAACTCTAAAGGAAATCCAATCATCAATATATAGCAAAGAAAAAACCCATCTATGTAATAGATTAGACTCACTGTAGTTATAAAACAAAAAACCTAGTAGAGTAAGTGTTGGGGTTTAGAGAGTTACAACTCTTGATGTTATATTGTTATACCACACATATGTTTAATCATTCCAAGACAAATTAAGAAAGTTGTTGGCCAAAAACTTTATATATAATTATACAAACCCTTGAGGAGAACTTATCAGTGATGATACTTGATACCTTTTCCCCCACATACATATAGTATGCCTTGAAGCAAGAGGAGTTTGGAACATTAATATAACCAAAAGTAGACATTTTTAGAGCAAACTATTACACTGATAAAATAATGGCAATGGTTGAGGCCTCACAGTTCCAAGAGTTAGAAGACTTTTATTTATATAGGACCCTTCTTTTCGTCGAA
Source organism: Mikania micrantha (assembly GCA_009363875.1). Classification (NCBI taxonomy): domain Eukaryota; kingdom Viridiplantae; phylum Streptophyta; class Magnoliopsida; order Asterales; family Asteraceae; genus Mikania; species Mikania micrantha. Next base: position 3,734,896 of record CM018692.1, read on the forward strand.
CACCGATTGTCTCAGCTTTGGAGCTCTCAGAACCTGCCAGATCTATGAGGTTCTGCATTTGAAGGTGAAGTGAATAATGATTAAAACTAATACGATAAAAACAAGTGAACGTGTTTTTACAGAAATAAGTGCACAACTACACAAGGCTGATAATTTAAATAAAAATCTATGAAAGAAAACTATTGATAGAATCAGACAAAAGCAAGAGACAATTACAAAATTAACATAAACGAAAACAGAAATGAGAAAATGGAAGGTGGGTTCAAAAGCATACCAACTGTGACAGGTTAACATCCCCGCCATCAACATTTTCACCACAAGGGCTGCTCTCAATTGTCTGTTAAAGTGTAGAAAAGTAACAGATTATTAACAAAAAATAAAATCAAGAAAAAAAAAAGTAGGAAAGAAAGTGACAAATGGTAAACAAACACAGATAACACAAGATCTAGCAGTGAGGGTTTACATTGAACAGGAGGACCTCACTCTAAAACATGAGCATTTTTATCATTTCTTGTTAATATGAAATGAAAGTCCCTCCCATGTGCATCTTTCGGGTATGTGCATGCAAACTACTATTTTTCCTGTCAATTCCATATTCTAATTGCTCATAAGTCATAACTGATGCAACATTTTCCAACAACTGATGCACATGCCCTTGGTTTTAAATTGCGCGCGTGTTGCGACGATGCGAAGATGCGGCAGAACCATCGCAATGCAACCCTTAATGCGGGTGCGTTCCATGATGCGGTGGTTCATGCAATATGCGGCGGCCGATTGTTGTGGTGACGTTGCGCCGATTTAGGGTTTACAAAAAATTAACGGCAATTTGAGCGGTAATTTGGGTTAGGTCGATTGTCGATTGAAACCGTCACCTCGAAAATCAGCGATGAGTTCATGAATCTGTAATAATCTTTTGATTTCTTCAATCAATCTGCATATTTCTTCAATTGTCAAAATCTTCAGTCGCCATAATCTTCAATTGCGCCTGACTTCCGATTTCTTCTTCAGTTCTTCCAAGTCGGTAATATTTGTATACGTTTTTATGAATTTTATAGCTTATTTTGCTAACTTGGGTTTTGTTAAGTCAGTTCGATGTTAATTTCAATCTGATAGTAATTTCAATTGCTAATTTCAAAATCATATCTGATGTAATTTTCATTCTGAACATGTTTAATAAATCTGATTTTGTCATATTTGTTTGATGTTAGCAAATTTAATCTGAACATGTTTAATAATTCTGATTTTATAATATTTGATGTTAGTAATTTTTAATCTGAACATGTTAGTAATTTAGTATTTTTTTGATAAATAGTGCATCCCTTACGTGATGCGCTCGCATCGCGCAACGCGCAACGGATTTTTGAAACAATCGCATCAGAGCGCATCGCGCAATTTAAAACCAAGCACATGCCTACATAGACATACATGAAGGTATATACATAGAAGGGTTTTGAGGTTAGTGCAGAGTTTCATGGTTAGCTGTTCCTTTATAAACCATATTATATATGCTAACTACCACAAGATTGATCATATATGATCACCCTGTAATCCATTGAAAAAGATGGAAAAAACTAAAATGGTTGTACATTTTTAGAGAAGGAAAAATCAACATATTTTATCTTATATCTTTTAATGGCTACAACTTAGAAGCACTCTAAGCAGATCAGTATGATTATATTGTACTGAATTCATACCTTAGTTACTATTTACTAAGCATCAGGCACTGTATATCATGCTTAATTGATTCTTATGTGCCAAAAAAAAAAAAACTTCTTACATTGCCAAAAAAAAACAAAAAAATGAATTATTTAAGCTTACTCAGAAAGTTACCAATGTAAAAATTGTGTGACTTCTGCTGCTGAGCAAATTAAAGTTTGTTGAACCAACATGTCTATGCTCTGTTACAACAAAGAGCATAAGAATATAAGATCAGCACCATTCACAAAATGAAAGGATCAAATAACAAATTGTTAATTAAACATGGGTAAAAACAGCCTCATAAGAAATTGCACTAAAACAAACAAACAAACATACCTAGTAAAGTCCCATTAATCAGTAGGCCTGTTTTAGTTTCGTGTTGTTATGTGTTTCTCTACGTGTGTTACATTATTTGTTTGTACGTTTATGCTTGTGCTTGTGCGCATGCGTAAAAAAAGCATATATATAGGTATATAATAAATCATAATAATAAATAAATAAATTGTAATGTGGCATACATGAGCCAGGGTTTCTCCAAAATCAGACTCTTATTCCATTGGGATAGGGATAAAAATGCCTTCCTCTCTTTAGAAATTATACTATTGATAAAAAAGCAAGCAAAAACCTACCAAGTAATATCACACTCGTAGAGCAGGGTTTGGGAGGGTGAAATAAGAGCAAACCTTACCTCTATCTCAAATATAGAGAGGTTGCTCCAAATAAAAACCCCTGGCTCAACATGGTATTACTAAAAACAGTCTAGAAAAATAAAAAATAACAATAATTTATTTTAATAACCTACCATCTGGGATGTAAAAACATTCAATGCATGACTAAAGCACAAAAAAGACAAACCTTCTCCAGCTGCAATAAGGGAAAGAGCGTGGGCAGGAGATAGCACAACTTCCTCCTTAACACCTTCAACAAAGGTTCCCTAAAAACAATATTTTTCATGTTCTCATTTATCATTGATAAGGGTCTAATAGAAGTAGAACAGAATGTTGTCAAGAATCAAGACAAGTAAATTTTCTATGAAGTTATAAATTAAATAGGACAATAACATGGGATATAAAATAATGGTGAAAAATATGCTACAATATTAGTTTGTATGTTGAGTATAACATTGGCATGACTGCCTGATTTATCAGGTCCAAGATCCAAGTTTCACAAGTGATAATGATTTGCAGTTTTATCTGCCAATAAAGCCTCCAACTTTATGCAATTTTGCTTTCCTGAGATTTATAAAGCTATTTTTTTTTACCCGAAACAGACCATGTTTCCTTTCTGTGAAACAAATCACATAAATTGTCTTCAAGTGCCAAAAGTTTAATTCCAACCAAGTAACCCAAAGGAAAAAAGGAGACACAATAGAAAAGCATCAAACTGATATACAAAATTACCTGACTATCCTCCCTTATTCTTAAATTTTGGCCTGCTGGATTCAACAAGTCATTAACAACCTGAAGAAAACACGAAAGTAGCACTACATAAAGATACAGTTAATACTTAATACATCTACAATATAGGGCCAATGAAAACTAGCACAGGGGTAGTTCCAAAGGTCGCATGCATTGGCAAAAAGACAAAGTGCATTCCACACTGAACAAAATAGAAAGAAACCACAATGACTATGGTTGGCATTAAAAAGGCATGTAAAGCAGATGAAATCATGGCAAATGTAGAACCAAAACGTTATTAGGGATGAAAATATAAAGATCAGGCTTATTTAACAAGTAGTAAGTGCCAAAAGAGATTGTTCAGAAGTCTACCTCGTTATAAATTTCCAGATATGAGACACGAAGAAGAAATTCACGACTAGGAGTCTGAAAATACATTAAAAAAATCAGATATTCCTCTTAAAACAAGTATAACTTGCATAGATGGTAACAATAGTTAAGCAATATGTACCTCTTGAATAATACTGAAAACATCTTTTACTGCCAATGGGATTATTCCAGGGGACCTCTGATCACCCTGAATTGTATATATGACAAAAATAATCAAAATATTTGATGCAACACAAACAGAGACCTAATTTATTCATGGGGCCAAAGGATATTAAAACACTAATCACAAAGACTCTAAATCTGAAGCTTATAACAACAAGCTACAATATTACATGAGAAAATATATATATGTAGACACACACACACACTTACATGCATGGTGTGTGTCTTTCCACTACTGGTAACTCCATATGCAAAGATAGTCCCTGATATTGAAATAGGTCAAAGAATATTTATGTGAGATAATGCCAGACAGATACAGAGAATTGATAAGATAAAAAAAAAATAAAAATAAAAAATAAAAATAAAAAATAAAAAAAAAAGAAAAAAACACTATATTTTCATAGATGACACTGGTCTAACAATGCATAAGTATAGATTTATGACAAACAAAAATCTTATTGTGTAGAAAAAAAGGTGTTGGTTTTATTGAATAAATAACCAAAAGTTATCTGCAGAAGAGCTCCAAATGTCTTTTTTTTGAACGGCGAAGGTCTCAATCATGTGAACCCACTGTTTCCAGGCCATGTCACCAAGGTCTAGTTACCTGGACCTCCCATGAGCCACCACAACCACCCCAGGAGGAAACCCCACTGGGAAAACCCCCTGACCCTCCTCAGACCCCTTTTTCGCTGGGGGAGGGATTTGAACTCATGACCTCCCATTTGGAAGAATCATGGGGTACCATTGAGGCAATGCCTCTTTGGTAAGAGCTCCAAATATCTAGAACTCTGAAGTTAAGAAGAATCTTTATAAGATGCTATATGTGATCTTTAGTTTTAATTCACAATCACACCCATCCAATCTGGTGGCAACACCTTTAAGGAATAACTAGAACAGAAAACTGAACAAAATAACAAAATTACATACCATTAACGCCTTCCATAGCACCACCAACAACATGATGGGCAGCAATATCATATACATGGCGTGTTGTTGTGGTAGGCCCAAACACCCGATCTATATACAAAATTGATGAGATTTGCAATGTCAATAAAGATATCTAAACCACAAATTTAATTGGATTCAAAAGAACCAGCTCTAGAATAAAAATAAATAAAATGAGTCATCTTTACAAACCATGATAAATGCAGTTTGATTGCTGAAGGTTATCAAACGTGTTTAGATACAAATTAGCCCTCTACTCTTACAATAGCACGTCATTGGTTGGATACATAATACTGAGATATTACAAGTAAATGGACCTAGTTAAATAAATTTCGCTGCTATTCCTAAGCAAAACACTAAAACTTGTAACTATTGATGTTTTACCTAATTAAATGCAGATCATGCTGATTGTTGTTAAGCTTTAGAAAAATGATATGCAAAAAGAAGGAATGGAAAGACATGGAAACCAGAATATACACTTTTGAGCAAAGCCCAAACTGTTTAGTCTCCTAAAATGAAAACATAAACAAGACAGAGAAAGTGACTTGAGCTCAACTAACTTGGTCAAAAATGTTACTCAGATTCAAAATTCAAATAAATCTATAAAAGAATCTACAATAGTAAATTTTAAATCTCTAATTTGGCTTGGGATAAGAACTTCAGATACTTGAAGGTAAAACATACCCATATTGACTTTTATCAATATCGCAGATAGATTTGTTCTTCAGTTTGAGCTTGACCACTAAGGTATGGTGTGGGATGCTTATATATGACATCTTATAAATACTCTAGTTAAACTAAATAAAATGTTCAGTTTCAGATTTTGACTTCTCGGGTATCACAAGAAACTCTAGCTTATCAAGAAAAATGCAATGGCATGGTAATTTTGAAATGCCAAACAACGGTATTAAACACTCACACGCCATCATAATTTCCGCAATACAAAACCTCTTAGATTTTATATGTTCTTGCTACTCAGTTTAACTCATCGTCAGTTTTTTAATTTGCTTTTTACCCTCAAACACTGGTGTCAGTTACAGAGTAGTGTTTGGCAGCATGGAATCCAAAGTTCTAGAATGTTGGTTTGTGTCGGGTGTGTTTTATTTAGCTAATTAGTGATTACAACCTCCCGAAGTATGGCTACATGATCCCAAAAAGTATAATAGTAAGTTCAACCAGTGACTACAGGTATGCTTGACCATAATGTACCATACCGTATGCATAAGCTATCGATGGAGTATGCTCGTTCCGCACAATTGTTTCTCCGTCTGCATACCACGCAATCTCCTCCCCCTGCCGTATTTCCCTCGGACTATCGGTAACGAAAACGAAGTCACTTCCAAGTGAAAATTAATCAAATAACGTCAAATTTAACAGGAAATTAACCCAGTTTGGTCACCTGAGAGGCCGGAACCGTACTGTAACTGTCACATTCTCCTTCGATCTCTCTGAACTCAACGGCAGACTCTCCGAGTAAAAGCTCTGTGGCTTGCTCTTAGCCGATGATGCCGGAGAACTCAGATTATCGACCGGAACTTCTGGAACATGCTTCGAAGACGACGTGGTCGACGATGCTGGCGAATTCGCATACTTCGAATTCGATTTCCTTGATTTCAATCCACCTTGCATCGACGCCATTGATGAATTCAACTTCTACTCAAGTTAAATACGATTGGACACAAAACATAATCCGATTTCTGCAAAGTTTTTGTTAAAATCTTCAGTGAAACTCACATTTATAATAAGAATTGGGATCTGATATATAAAAAGCGGATGAAAAACACTTTGATTATTGAGAAATGATAGGTTATTAGGGTTTAGGTGAAATACTTGTGCTTGCCTTGGAAGCGATGAACCTTTTTGAGAGACAATTTGTGTTCTCCGTGCTTTTCAGGGAGATTCTCTGACCACTAGAAAATGCAAGATAAAATATTATAACAAGAAAGTAGATAAATACAAAAGGTTTAGGTATTTTTTAGGTTCAACTTAATATTACCTAACAAATCAAATATTAATAATATTATTATTGTTGTTATTATATTAGAGTAAATTACTATATCGTCCCTATGGTTTGTCAAATATATCATTGTTGGTTTCTAAGTTTTAAAAATTATCTATATAGTTTCAAACTTTAAACATTTGTTACACATATATTCCTTTATATGAGGATAGTTTGATGAACTAAGGAATATATGTGTTACAAATAGTTAAAGTTTGAGATTATATGGGTAATTTATGAAACATATGGACCAATAATGAAATACTAGCAAACCACGAGTACCATGTCAGAAATTTACTCCTGATATTATTATTTAATATTTAATATGTTGATAAATATTAAAAGATTATTAGAATATTATTATTTTCGTTCGTGATTTTAATCTATATTTAATGACTAACCGAAATTATATGCTTAAATATGTAATAAAATTTATAAGTAATGTTACATATTCAATATTATCCTTGCCATTTTTTCTTTATACCAGTCTTCAATTTGTTACATTCATGTTGGTTCAAAGCATCTTCAATTTCTTGATATTCAATTTCATTATCTATCATTTTATGATTCGTTGTTTTTTAGATTTGTTTTTATTTTTGTAATTTGACATATCATTGAAATATGATACTTCATTATATCTCCAATAAGGATCGTTAGCTTTGGTACTATTGTTATGACCAATCTTAGATAAGAAGAACTAGGGTATAGGGATATTAAGGTGGTGTTTGTTTTTTCAGAGGCAAAATGTCTGCGGTCTGCGGACCACATCAGCAAACCTCTTTTGCAGAAGAGGTGGACCAAACCTCTGCAAGAAGAGCTTTTGGGGGCGTTTGTTTTCTGAAAATTTGATCAACTTAAAACCTCTTCCAACCCCGTCGTCCCAACCCCACCGTCGACCTCTTCCCCTCATCTCCGATCTTCCACCAACCCCACCGTCCCAACCCCACCATTGACCATCTCCGAACCACCATCAGTCACCATCACGAGCTGATAACCAGCACTGCTGCGAAACTAGGGTTTCGTCCGATTGAGGTGGTGGTCGCGGATCTAGGGTTTCGTCCGATTGAGGCAGGGACGAAGGCGACGGTTGTAACACACAAACCTTACACACGATTACACGTGTCTAATCTTGGTCCCAGTTTAAACTTTATCAACAATTTATGTTCGGAAGCGTGAAATTTCATTTTTATAAGTTAAACACACTCAATTTCAATCATTTACATTTATGATTAATAAAAACTGGTGTGTTTAAATTTAATCTCACCAAAGATTTACATAACGTTCGGTTCTGCTTCATAACATGCCCGATCAGATCGCCCGATGCATATCTATCTTTGACCTGTAACATCACATATAAGTCACCATTAGTTCATACGAACTAAGTAAGTAACCCCTCCCCGAGTTCCCACAACTCATTTAACACATCCACATACATATCATATGGATGTTTATCATATCTAGATAATAATATATTATCCAATACAACTTTATCACTAGCACCTCTGGCTAATTTAAAACACAATAATCACCACATATATATATCATTGGCTCAACCAATTTCCCACACACCTGTGGTTTCAACAATTCAATTTCCGGTGTAACCGATTATCCACACATTGGTGGTATCATACACATATTAAGTCTTAAGATGTTCACCCACCGGTCCTTCCATCTAAGACAACTCATAGCACCTCTAACTAGTGTATCCCGTAACACATTACAGATACACTACCGATGTACCAAACATAATTTGGTAACAATATTCAATCACCTACAAAACTATCCACTAGTGGGTCGTTTCCACCCAAAACCCCATGAATCACCCATTCATGTACAATTATTATAATTTAACACCACACATACATGTGCATATTTCCAATTTACCATTTGTTCACACGCCTTGTGAATCAATTACATGGGAATTGCAGGTTTTATGTTCACACACCTTGTGAATCCAAAACATGCGCTTTACCAATCCAACATCTACACATTTGTAGATCGCCACACATTCACACACCGTATGACTCATGCAGCCATAATAACCACCATCATGATCACGGCATGTTTACACACATTGTGAATCATGCAGCAAACATAACCACTATCACGACCACGGCATGTTCACACACCTTGTGAATCATGCAGCAACGATAACCACAATCATAATCACGGCATGTTCACACACACTGTGAATCATGCAGCAACAATAACCACAATCACGATAACGGCATGTTCACACACCTTGTGAATCTATTACATTGGAATTACATGTCTTATGTTCACACACCTTGTGAATCAGCATGCACATTTCCAATCCACCATTTGTTCACACACCTTGTGAATCTATTACATTGGAATTACATGTCTTATGTTCACACACCTTGTGAATCAGCATGCACATTTCCAATCCACCATTTGTTCACACACCTTGTGAATCTATTACATTGGAATTACATGTCTTATGTTCACACACCTTGTGAATCAGCATGCACATTTCCAATCCACCATTTGTTCACACACCTTGTGAATCTATTACATTGGAATTGCAAGTTTTTATGTTCACACACCTTGTGAATCCAAACATGCACATTACCAATTCAACATTTGTTCACACACCTTGTGAATCAATTACATTGGAATTGCAAGTTTTATGTTCACACACCTTGTGAATCCAAACATGCACATTACCAATTCAACATCTACGCATTCGTAGATCACCACATGTTCACACACACTGTGAATCATGCAACAATAATAACCACAATCATTTATATAAACACCAAAATCATATTGATTAATCCCCGGTTCATCCGGTTATTCCAATGCAAATATATTGCATACACGTTTCTCATAGAAACACCACAACACAAACTAAAGGATTTCTCATCCATTAGTTTCAATCACATATCAGGCACACAAGTAGACTCATTCTACTTCTTATATGTAATGTTACAGTAAGTTGGGTAACTTACCTGGTTCAAGCGGTTGTTCACTTCCTACAACCTCTTTTCCACCTCTGTGAATTGTCACTTGACGTTCACCACCAACACCTAGTTGCATATTCACACATATACAATTATATTCAATACATATAACACATACAATCAAGTTCAACTCACTTGACTGGTTTGACTTTCTCAAGGTCAACTTATCACATAATTGACTCTATCTTACTATATTTAGTAAGTATTAGTCAATTAATCATATCCCATGCCTTCCTTAGGCATTTCATCAAATAATTGATGTTTATTATTTTAGTTATGATCCCAATCACTTCTCTTAATCAAAATTCATTTATAATCATAACTGTTAATAATTTTTAACACCAATTCATCAAAATCATCATTTAACCCATGGATCATAATCCATATTTCATTTAAAATCATATCCTACCCATCCTACTAGTTATCACTCCATGATATGGGTTTCATAACAACCGGACATTATCCCGGCTTCAAAACGAAGATTTCACCATCAAAACATCAAATTCTTCGTTTCTAACCATCCCTAGTTATCAACTAGGCGATAATCAATACCCATAATCATAATAATACATTCAAAACTAAATTTAATCCACAGAATATCAAACTAGTAGGAGAGTTCGAATCGTTACCCTTTTCAACGAAGTTCTCGGATGAAAACAACGATCAGGAGTTGTAGAATCGAACCTTAGCTCGATCTGAACATCTGGATGGCTTCAGAACTTCATTTTGATAATCAAAATTCGATCAGATCGTCCCTGGGTGTGTTAAAGTCGAGAGAAAGAGTTTTTGAAAACTCTTCTGCAAGTTTTCTGATTAAAACTTGATTCACCAAACCGCCTCACCCGTCGCGTACCGCGAAGCGGGGCAAAAGAATTCTTCGCGTACCGCGAAGAAATCCGGAGAAATCAGATATTTTGGGTGCTTCGCGTACCGCGAAGGAGCCTCAGAAACATCTTCGCGTACCGCGAAGAGTCTCTTTGTAATTTTCTTCTTTTCGCGATTCCGGACAATCCGTAACTCCGTTTCGCGCACGGTTTTCTCCCACGTTCACCATTTCTCATATACTATCAACCTATAATAATTACAATCATCAAATCAACATGAATTTATAAAACGATCACATGTGCTCTTGCCATTGATGACGTAATTCTCACATGTTTTCAAATTAAACAATTACAATCGTTCAATTAACGACTATTTCAAGTACATTCATTTATTAAAAACAGGTTGTTACAAATCTCCCCTCCTTACAAAGGTTTCGTCCTCGAAACCGCTTATATCTTAAAAGAAAGGATAAAATTTCCTGCTCTCATCTTCTGACTCCCACGTGGCGTCAGATTCTCTTCTATATTTTTCAATTGAACCTTTACCTGGTTCAGGGACTTGTTTCTCAACTGTTAGACATTTCGGTCTAATATAACTACCGGCCTTTCCACATAGTTCAACTTGCCATCAATTTCCAAGTCTTCTAGTGACACATAAGCCGATTCATCCGCCAAACATTTTCTCAGATATGACACATGAAAAGTGTCATGTATGGCATTCAATTTCTCCGGTAGCTCAAGACGATAAGCAACATCGTTAAATTCGAGCTATAATCTTGAATGGTCCAATAATACGCGGCTTAAGTTCCCTTGCTTTCTAAAACATAAACACCTTTCCAAGTAGAGATCTTTAACAATACAAAATTTTCAACCTGGAACTCAATAATCCTCCTATGCTTATCAACATAGGAATTCTGACGGTCTTGTGCCGCCTTTAAATGAACTAGAATCTAATCTATTCGTTAATTCGTTACTTTAACTACCTTTTTATTTGCCAGTTCTCATTGCCCAACTTCTCCCCAACATACAGGAGTCAACATTTCCTCCCATTCAACATTTCATATGGAGGCATTCCAATACTGGAATGACAACTATTATTATATGAGAACTCGGCTAAAGGGAAATAATCAGCCCTACTTCCCAAAATCAATTATGCACGCTTGTAACATATCCTTCAACGTTTGAATGGTCCTTTCACTTTGACCATCAATCTGAGGATGATACGCCGTGCCTATCAACAATCCTAATTCTCCCTGGAAATTTTTCCAGAAATGAGAAGTAAATCAAGTGTCTCGATCCAAATTAATCGTCACTGGCACACCATGCCTAGACACCACTTCTCTAACCTATATTTCAATCATAATTGAACATTTACCCTTAGATAAACATGATCATTATACATGATTCGACAATATCAATCTGCAATTGATTACTTGGTTTGACTTTCATCATTCAAACCAAACCATACACTCAAGTGTATTTCTACATACATCTTACCTCTCTTTTGAATATTCACATAAATATTCTCCTCATCATATTATGAATATCCTATTTCTTTATAAATAGGCATAACTTTGACTTTTTAAAGTCAAATATCATGTATAATGTACTTTATATATAACCACAACCGAATGACTTAACATTCACATTGATCATTTAACACAACACATATGTGCACACAAAACTCCATCTGTGCATCATATTTCCCAAAAGTCAACTTAAACAATTTGACTCTTGAAATTTGATGTCTACATTCCTGTAGATCATCTTTTGTTCACCATAACATCTACATTATAATGGTTGTTTACACTCTTGTAAATCAACTCAATCATTATTACTAGTTGAATGTTCACATACCTCGTAAATCATTCAACTACAATAACGACACTAACCATAACCTTTTACATCCGCTTCACTTAAAACAACCAATCACATATATGCTAATTGCACAAACAATTGTAGTGTGGACTCACACAGTCCTATGACTACAAATTCAACAAAACGAGTGACTCATTATCATGTACATATACATGAATTACCCCCAACGCCACAAAAATGTGGACTTACATGACAAATACCAACGCCATTTCATTATGGACTTACATGTTAATATTAATGCCACACACCAGTGGTCTTACATCAGTTTCACACGAATGTGAAACGTCACCCATTATCAGTGTCAATTATTTTAAACATATAATGACACTTTCTATTAGTTATGCAATGTATCATAACATTAATCAATTTCAACAATCCAAATACCACCCCATGTGGTTTCATATTCATATATTTCCACACAATGTGGATTATCATTAATTTATAGTGTCAACTATAAATTATCATTTAATAACACCTTTCAACTTATGCAATTAGCACATAACATTCATTCAATACTACAAACATTTGTCAAGTAGTTACTTACCACCATCATGTGGTTTCATATCCCCAACATTTCATGACACACATGGTCAATTTACCATTCATTTTATCACAATTACTACAAGTCAATTACAAGTAGTAACAACAAACATAATCACATTAACCATAAGCACTAATATGTTTTATGGTTGCATATTAGTGAGTAAATAACTCACCTATTCACATTAACCATAACTTTGACTTTTTAAAAGTCAACATCATTCAACACATACTCACATATTGACCAATCCACACGCATGTGGATTTTTCCAAATACCTCACTAAGGAGGATTTCTATGACAAATTCAATGTCATTCCAAGATGGTTTTACACATCTATCACAAGGCCACTCACTAGTGGACTTATATGATAAATCCAATGTCATCCACCGATGGTCTTACATGTTAAATCCAATTCAATGTGTCAATTACTATCAACATGTAATGACACTATCACAAGTTATGAAATAATATCATAACATTCACCATACGTATACACATTGTATACTTACAAGTCTATATATCACGCATATAGATTATATGCACATTATATCAATTATTAACATGTTTAAATCATTACATCTCAAACTTAAACATGTATGAACACATAAACATAATTATGTGTCTTTTTCCCATTTTACCCTAAACGGGTCAAATTATACATTTTTAATTTGTGTATACACACCAAAACATTTTCCATGTTCAAATGGATTAATTCCCCCAACACCTCAAGTGTTATTACCTACACTCATGTAGGTCTTTTCACATTAATCTTCCAATTCATTTATCCTGAATTGGTAACACTATTACTTACAAGTAATAGACACATTAAGCTCATAACACCTTACCTAATCTCAATAGCCTAAGTATAAAATGATTCCCATAAGAACTTGTTCATATCATGTTGGCACTAGTAAGTTGGCCAGACATACTAGTCCACTCATTATATGCCCAATTCCTTACTTCCTTCATTTCATACTCAAGACATTGATTTTGGTTCCAAACAATCACATAATCACACTTAACATGTAATGATTCACATTACATTTAACAATTATAATACAGGACATAGATATGCTAACCTCATACATTCGGCATCATGATCGGGTCTTCGAATCAAACGTTATGTTTTCATATCAAGAGCAGAAGAGTTTGAGATCAAGACGCACTTGATTCACTCAAACCATTGCTCTGATACCAACTCTGTAACACCCAAACCTTACACACGATTACACGTGTCTAATCTTGGTCCCAGTTTAAACTTTATCAACAATTTATGTTCGGAAGCGTGAAATTTCATTTTTATAAGTTAAACACACTCAATTTCAATCATTTACATTTATGATTAATAAAAACTGGTGTGTTTAAATTTAATCTCACCAAAGATTTACATAACGTTCGGTTCTGCTTCATAACATGCCCGATCAGATCGCCCGATGCATATCTATCTTTGACCTGTAACATCACATATAAGTCACCATTAGTTCATACGAACTAAGTAAGTAACCCCTCCCCGAGTTCCCACAACTCATTTAACACATCCACATACATATCATATGGATGTTTATCATATCTAGATAATAATATATTATCCAATACAACTTTATCACTAGCACCTCTGGCTAATTTAAAACACAATAATCACCACATATATATATCATTGGCTCAACCAATTTCCCACACACCTGTGGTTTCAACAATTCAATTTCCGGTGTAACCGATTATCCACACATTGGTGGTATCATACACATATTAAGTCTTAAGATGTTCACCCACCGGTCCTTCCATCTAAGACAACTCATAGCACCTCTAACTAGTGTATCCCGTAACACATTACAGATACACTACCGATGTACCAAACATAATTTGGTAACAATATTCAATCACCTACAAAACTATCCACTAGTGGGTCGTTTCCACCCAAAACCCCATGAATCACCCATTCATGTACAATTATTATAATTTAACACCACACATACATGTGCATATTTCCAATTTACCATTTGTTCACACGCCTTGTGAATCAATTACATGGGAATTGCAGGTTTTATGTTCACACACCTTGTGAATCCAAAACATGCGCTTTACCAATCCAACATCTACACATTTGTAGATCGCCACACATTCACACACCGTATGACTCATGCAGCCATAATAACCACCATCATGATCACGGCATGTTTACACACATTGTGAATCATGCAGCAAACATAACCACTATCACGACCACGGCATGTTCACACACCTTGTGAATCATGCAGCAACGATAACCACAATCATAATCACGGCATGTTCACACACACTGTGAATCATGCAGCAACAATAACCACAATCACGATAACGGCATGTTCACACACCTTGTGAATCTATTACATTGGAATTACATGTCTTATGTTCACACACCTTGTGAATCAGCATGCACATTTCCAATCCACCATTTGTTCACACACCTTGTGAATCTATTACATTGGAATTACATGTCTTATGTTCACACACCTTGTGAATCAGCATGCACATTTCCAATCCACCATTTGTTCACACACCTTGTGAATCTATTACATTGGAATTACATGTCTTATGTTCACACACCTTGTGAATCAGCATGCACATTTCCAATCCACCATTTGTTCACACACCTTGTGAATCTATTACATTGGAATTGCAAGTTTTTATGTTCACACACCTTGTGAATCCAAACATGCACATTACCAATTCAACATTTGTTCACACACCTTGTGAATCAATTACATTGGAATTGCAAGTTTTATGTTCACACACCTTGTGAATCCAAACATGCACATTACCAATTCAACATCTACGCATTCGTAGATCACCACATGTTCACACACACTGTGAATCATGCAACAATAATAACCACAATCATTTATATAAACACCAAAATCATATTGATTAATCCCCGGTTCATCCGGTTATTCCAATGCAAATATATTGCATACACGTTTCTCATAGAAACACCACAACACAAACTAAAGGATTTCTCATCCATTAGTTTCAATCACATATCAGGCACACAAGTAGACTCATTCTACTTCTTATATGTAATGTTACAGTAAGTTGGGTAACTTACCTGGTTCAAGCGGTTGTTCACTTCCTACAACCTCTTTTCCACCTCTGTGAATTGTCACTTGACGTTCACCACCAACACCTAGTTGCATATTCACACATATACAATTATATTCAATACATATAACACATACAATCAAGTTCAACTCACTTGACTGGTTTGACTTTCTCAAGGTCAACTTATCACATAATTGACTCTATCTTACTATATTTAGTAAGTATTAGTCAATTAATCATATCCCATGCCTTCCTTAGGCATTTCATCAAATAATTGATGTTTATTATTTTAGTTATGATCCCAATCACTTCTCTTAATCAAAATTCATTTATAATCATAACTGTTAATAATTTTTAACACCAATTCATCAAAATCATCATTTAACCCATGGATCATAATCCATATTTCATTTAAAATCATATCCTACCCATCCTACTAGTTATCACTCCATGATATGGGTTTCATAACAACCGGACATTATCCCGGCTTCAAAACGAAGATTTCACCATCAAAACATCAAATTCTTCGTTTCTAACCATCCCTAGTTATCAACTAGGCGATAATCAATACCCATAATCATAATAATACATTCAAAACTAAATTTAATCCACAGAATATCAAACTAGTAGGAGAGTTCGAATCGTTACCCTTTTCAACGAAGTTCTCGGATGAAAACAACGATCAGGAGTTGTAGAATCGAACCTTAGCTCGATCTGAACATCTGGATGGCTTCAGAACTTCATTTTGATAATCAAAATTCGATCAGATCGTCCCTGGGTGTGTTAAAGTCGAGAGAAAGAGTTTTTGAAAACTCTTCTGCAAGTTTTCTGATTAAAACTTGATTCACCAAACCGCCTCACCCGTCGCGTACCGCGAAGCGGGGCAAAAGAATTCTTCGCGTACCGCGAAGAAATCCGGAGAAATCAGATATTTTGGGTGCTTCGCGTACCGCGAAGGAGCCTCAGAAACATCTTCGCGTACCGCGAAGAGTCTCTTTGTAATTTTCTTCTTTTCGCGATTCCGGACAATCCGTAACTCCGTTTCGCGCACGGTTTTCTCCCACGTTCACCATTTCTCATATACTATCAACCTATAATAATTACAATCATCAAATCAACATGAATTTATAAAACGATCACATGTGCTCTTGCCATTGATGACGTAATTCTCACATGTTTTCAAATTAAACAATTACAATCGTTCAATTAACGACTATTTCAAGTACATTCATTTATTAAAAACAGGTTGTTACAAATCTCCCCTCCTTACAAAGGTTTCGTCCTCGAAACCGCTTATATCTTAAAAGAAAGGATAAAATTTCCTGCTCTCATCTTCTGACTCCCACGTGGCGTCAGATTCTCTTCTATATTTTTCAATTGAACCTTTACCTGGTTCAGGGACTTGTTTCTCAACTGTTAGACATTTCGGTCTAATATAACTACCGGCCTTTCCACATAGTTCAACTTGCCATCAATTTCCAAGTCTTCTAGTGGCACATAAGCCGATTCATCCGCCAAACATTTTCTCAGATATGACACATGAAAAGTGTCATGTATGGCATTCAATTTCTCCGGTAGCTCAAGACGATAAGCAACATCGTTAAATTCGAGCTATAATCTTGAATGGTCCAATAATACGCGGCTTAAGTTCCCTTGCTTTCTAAAACATAAACACCTTTCCAAGTAGAGATCTTTAACAATACAAAATTTTCAACCTGGAACTCAATAATCCTCCTATGCTTATCAACATAGGAATTCTGACGGTCTTGTGCCGCCTTTAAATGAACTAGAATCTAATCTATTCGTTAATTCGTTACTTTAACTACCTTTTTATTTGCCAGTTCTCATTGCCCAACTTCTCCCCAACATACAGGAGTCAACATTTCCTCCCATTCAACATTTCATATGGAGGCATTCCAATACTGGAATGACAACTATTATTATATGAGAACTCGGCTAAAGGGAAATAATCAGCCCTACTTCCCAAAATCAATTATGCACGCTTGTAACATATCCTTCAACGTTTGAATGGTCCTTTCACTTTGACCATCAATCTGAGGATGATACGCCGTGCCTATCAACAATCCTAATTCTCCCTGGAAATTTTTCCAGAAATGAGAAGTAAATCAAGTGTCTCGATCCAAATTAATCGTCACTGGCACACCATGCCTAGACACCACTTCTCTAACCTATATTTCAATCATAATTGAACATTTACCCTTAGATAAACATGATCATTATACATGATTCGACAATATCAATCTGCAATTGATTACTTGGTTTGACTTTCATCATTCAAACCAAACCATACACTCAAGTGTATTTCTACATACATCTTACCTCTCTTTTGAATATTCACATAAATATTCTCCTCATCATATTATGAATATCCTATTTCTTTATAAATAGGCATAACTTTGACTTTTTAAAGTCAAATATCATGTATAATGTACTTTATATATAACCACAACCGAATGACTTAACATTCACATTGATCATTTAACACAACACATATGTGCACACAAAACTCCATCTGTGCATCATATTTCCCAAAAGTCAACTTAAACAATTTGACTCTTGAAATTTGATGTCTACATTCCTGTAGATCATCTTTTGTTCACCATAACATCTACATTATAATGGTTGTTTACACTCTTGTAAATCAACTCAATCATTATTACTAGTTGAATGTTCACATACCTCGTAAATCATTCAACTACAATAACGACACTAACCATAACCTTTTACATCCGCTTCACTTAAAACAACCAATCACATATATGCTAATTGCACAAACAATTGTAGTGTGGACTCACACAGTCCTATGACTACAAATTCAACAAAACGAGTGACTCATTATCATGTACATATACATGAATTACCCCCAACGCCACAAAAATGTGGACTTACATGACAAATACCAACGCCATTTCATTATGGACTTACATGTTAATATTAATGCCACACACCAGTGGTCTTACATCAGTTTCACACGAATGTGAAACGTCACCCATTATCAGTGTCAATTATTTTAAACATATAATGACACTTTCTATTAGTTATGCAATGTATCATAACATTAATCAATTTCAACAATCCAAATACCACCCCATGTGGTTTCATATTCATATATTTCCACACAATGTGGATTATCATTAATTTATAGTGTCAACTATAAATTATCATTTAATAACACCTTTCAACTTATGCAATTAGCACATAACATTCATTCAATACTACAAACATTTGTCAAGTAGTTACTTACCACCATCATGTGGTTTCATATCCCCAACATTTCATGACACACATGGTCAATTTACCATTCATTTTATCACAATTACTACAAGTCAATTACAAGTAGTAACAACAAACATAATCACATTAACCATAAGCACTAATATGTTTTATGGTTGCATATTAGTGAGTAAATAACTCACCTATTCACATTAACCATAACTTTGACTTTTTAAAAGTCAACATCATTCAACACATACTCACATATTGACCAATCCACACGCATGTGGATTTTTCCAAATACCTCACTAAGGAGGATTTCTATGACAAATTCAATGTCATTCCAAGATGGTTTTACACATCTATCACAAGGCCACTCACTAGTGGACTTATATGATAAATCCAATGTCATCCACCGATGGTCTTACATGTTAAATCCAATTCAATGTGTCAATTACTATCAACATGTAATGACACTATCACAAGTTATGAAATAATATCATAACATTCACCATACGTATACACATTGTATACTTACAAGTCTATATATCACGCATATAGATTATATGCACATTATATCAATTATTAACATGTTTAAATCATTACATCTCAAACTTAAACATGTATGAACACATAAACATAATTATGTGTCTTTTTCCCATTTTACCCTAAACGGGTCAAATTATACATTTTTAATTTGTGTATACACACCAAAACATTTTCCATGTTCAAATGGATTAATTCCCCCAACACCTCAAGTGTTATTACCTACACTCATGTAGGTCTTTTCACATTAATCTTCCAATTCATTTATCCTGAATTGGTAACACTATTACTTACAAGTAATAGACACATTAAGCTCATAACACCTTACCTAATCTCAATAGCCTAAGTATAAAATGATTCCCATAAGAACTTGTTCATATCATGTTGGCACTAGTAAGTTGGCCAGACATACTAGTCCACTCATTATATGCCCAATTCCTTACTTCCTTCATTTCATACTCAAGACATTGATTTTGGTTCCAAACAATCACATAATCACACTTAACATGTAATGATTCACATTACATTTAACAATTATAATACAGGACATAGATATGCTAACCTCATACATTCGGCATCATGATCGGGTCTTCGAATCAAACGTTATGTTTTCATATCAAGAGCAGAAGAGTTTGAGATCAAGACGCACTTGATTCACTCAAACCATTGCTCTGATACCAACTCTGTAACACCCAAACCTTACACACGATTACACGTGTCTAATCTTGGTCCCAGTTTAAACTTTATCAACAATTTATGTTCGGAAGCGTGAAATTTCATTTTTATAAGTTAAACACACTCAATTTCAATCATTTACATTTATGATTAATAAAAACTGGTGTGTTTAAATTTAATCTCACCAAAGATTTACATAACGTTCGGTTCTGCTTCATAACATGCCCGATCAGATCGCCCGATGCATATCTATCTTTGACCTGTAACATCACATATAAGTCACCATTAGTTCATACGAACTAAGTAAGTAACCCCTCCCCGAGTTCCCACAACTCATTTAACACATCCACATACATATCATATGGATGTTTATCATATCTAGATAATAATATATTATCCAATACAACTTTATCACTAGCACCTCTGGCTAATTTAAAACACAATAATCACCACATATATATATCATTGGCTCAACCAATTTCCCACACACCTGTGGTTTCAACAATTCAATTTCCGGTGTAACCGATTATCCACACATTGGTGGTATCATACACATATTAAGTCTTAAGATGTTCACCCACCGGTCCTTCCATCTAAGACAACTCATAGCACCTCTAACTAGTGTATCCCGTAACACATTACAGATACACTACCGATGTACCAAACATAATTTGGTAACAATATTCAATCACCTACAAAACTATCCACTAGTGGGTCGTTTCCACCCAAAACCCCATGAATCACCCATTCATGTACAATTATTATAATTTAACACCACACATACATGTGCATATTTCCAATTTACCATTTGTTCACACGCCTTGTGAATCAATTACATGGGAATTGCAGGTTTTATGTTCACACACCTTGTGAATCCAAAACATGCGCTTTACCAATCCAACATCTACACATTTGTAGATCGCCACACATTCACACACCGTATGACTCATGCAGCCATAATAACCACCATCATGATCACGGCATGTTTACACACATTGTGAATCATGCAGCAAACATAACCACTATCACGACCACGGCATGTTCACACACCTTGTGAATCATGCAGCAACGATAACCACAATCATAATCACGGCATGTTCACACACACTGTGAATCATGCAGCAACAATAACCACAATCACGATAACGGCATGTTCACACACCTTGTGAATCTATTACATTGGAATTACATGTCTTATGTTCACACACCTTGTGAATCAGCATGCACATTTCCAATCCACCATTTGTTCACACACCTTGTGAATCTATTACATTGGAATTACATGTCTTATGTTCACACACCTTGTGAATCAGCATGCACATTTCCAATCCACCATTTGTTCACACACCTTGTGAATCTATTACATTGGAATTACATGTCTTATGTTCACACACCTTGTGAATCAGCATGCACATTTCCAATCCACCATTTGTTCACACACCTTGTGAATCTATTACATTGGAATTGCAAGTTTTTATGTTCACACACCTTGTGAATCCAAACATGCACATTACCAATTCAACATTTGTTCACACACCTTGTGAATCAATTACATTGGAATTGCAAGTTTTATGTTCACACACCTTGTGAATCCAAACATGCACATTACCAATTCAACATCTACGCATTCGTAGATCACCACATGTTCACACACACTGTGAATCATGCAACAATAATAACCACAATCATTTATATAAACACCAAAATCATATTGATTAATCCCCGGTTCATCCGGTTATTCCAATGCAAATATATTGCATACACGTTTCTCATAGAAACACCAC
The DNA here is from genome assembly GCA_009363875.1 of Mikania micrantha. Taxonomy (NCBI): domain Eukaryota; kingdom Viridiplantae; phylum Streptophyta; class Magnoliopsida; order Asterales; family Asteraceae; genus Mikania; species Mikania micrantha. The sequence goes on from CM018692.1 coordinate 3,757,032, forward strand.
AACACAAACTAAAGGATTTCTCATCCATTAGTTTCAATCACATATCAGGCACACAAGTAGACTCATTCTACTTCTTATATGTAATGTTACAGTAAGTTGGGTAACTTACCTGGTTCAAGCGGTTGTTCACTTCCTACAACCTCTTTTCCACCTCTGTGAATTGTCACTTGACGTTCACCACCAACACCTAGTTGCATATTCACACATATACAATTATATTCAATACATATAACACATACAATCAAGTTCAACTCACTTGACTGGTTTGACTTTCTCAAGGTCAACTTATCACATAATTGACTCTATCTTACTATATTTAGTAAGTATTAGTCAATTAATCATATCCCATGCCTTCCTTAGGCATTTCATCAAATAATTGATGTTTATTATTTTAGTTATGATCCCAATCACTTCTCTTAATCAAAATTCATTTATAATCATAACTGTTAATAATTTTTAACACCAATTCATCAAAATCATCATTTAACCCATGGATCATAATCCATATTTCATTTAAAATCATATCCTACCCATCCTACTAGTTATCACTCCATGATATGGGTTTCATAACAACCGGACATTATCCCGGCTTCAAAACGAAGATTTCACCATCAAAACATCAAATTCTTCGTTTCTAACCATCCCTAGTTATCAACTAGGCGATAATCAATACCCATAATCATAATAATACATTCAAAACTAAATTTAATCCACAGAATATCAAACTAGTAGGAGAGTTCGAATCGTTACCCTTTTCAACGAAGTTCTCGGATGAAAACAACGATCAGGAGTTGTAGAATCGAACCTTAGCTCGATCTGAACATCTGGATGGCTTCAGAACTTCATTTTGATAATCAAAATTCGATCAGATCGTCCCTGGGTGTGTTAAAGTCGAGAGAAAGAGTTTTTGAAAACTCTTCTGCAAGTTTTCTGATTAAAACTTGATTCACCAAACCGCCTCACCCGTCGCGTACCGCGAAGCGGGGCAAAAGAATTCTTCGCGTACCGCGAAGAAATCCGGAGAAATCAGATATTTTGGGTGCTTCGCGTACCGCGAAGGAGCCTCAGAAACATCTTCGCGTACCGCGAAGAGTCTCTTTGTAATTTTCTTCTTTTCGCGATTCCGGACAATCCGTAACTCCGTTTCGCGCACGGTTTTCTCCCACGTTCACCATTTCTCATATACTATCAACCTATAATAATTACAATCATCAAATCAACATGAATTTATAAAACGATCACATGTGCTCTTGCCATTGATGACGTAATTCTCACATGTTTTCAAATTAAACAATTACAATCGTTCAATTAACGACTATTTCAAGTACATTCATTTATTAAAAACAGGTTGTTACAAATCTCCCCTCCTTACAAAGGTTTCGTCCTCGAAACCGCTTATATCTTAAAAGAAAGGATAAAATTTCCTGCTCTCATCTTCTGACTCCCACGTGGCGTCAGATTCTCTTCTATATTTTTCAATTGAACCTTTACCTGGTTCAGGGACTTGTTTCTCAACTGTTAGACATTTCGGTCTAATATAACTACCGGCCTTTCCACATAGTTCAACTTGCCATCAATTTCCAAGTCTTCTAGTGGCACATAAGCCGATTCATCCGCCAAACATTTTCTCAGATATGACACATGAAAAGTGTCATGTATGGCATTCAATTTCTCCGGTAGCTCAAGACGATAAGCAACATCGTTAAATTCGAGCTATAATCTTGAATGGTCCAATAATACGCGGCTTAAGTTCCCTTGCTTTCTAAAACATAAACACCTTTCCAAGTAGAGATCTTTAACAATACAAAATTTTCAACCTGGAACTCAATAATCCTCCTATGCTTATCAACATAGGAATTCTGACGGTCTTGTGCCGCCTTTAAATGAACTAGAATCTAATCTATTCGTTAATTCGTTACTTTAACTACCTTTTTATTTGCCAGTTCTCATTGCCCAACTTCTCCCCAACATACAGGAGTCAACATTTCCTCCCATTCAACATTTCATATGGAGGCATTCCAATACTGGAATGACAACTATTATTATATGAGAACTCGGCTAAAGGGAAATAATCAGCCCTACTTCCCAAAATCAATTATGCACGCTTGTAACATATCCTTCAACGTTTGAATGGTCCTTTCACTTTGACCATCAATCTGAGGATGATACGCCGTGCCTATCAACAATCCTAATTCTCCCTGGAAATTTTTCCAGAAATGAGAAGTAAATCAAGTGTCTCGATCCAAATTAATCGTCACTGGCACACCATGCCTAGACACCACTTCTCTAACCTATATTTCAATCATAATTGAACATTTACCCTTAGATAAACATGATCATTATACATGATTCGACAATATCAATCTGCAATTGATTACTTGGTTTGACTTTCATCATTCAAACCAAACCATACACTCAAGTGTATTTCTACATACATCTTACCTCTCTTTTGAATATTCACATAAATATTCTCCTCATCATATTATGAATATCCTATTTCTTTATAAATAGGCATAACTTTGACTTTTTAAAGTCAAATATCATGTATAATGTACTTTATATATAACCACAACCGAATGACTTAACATTCACATTGATCATTTAACACAACACATATGTGCACACAAAACTCCATCTGTGCATCATATTTCCCAAAAGTCAACTTAAACAATTTGACTCTTGAAATTTGATGTCTACATTCCTGTAGATCATCTTTTGTTCACCATAACATCTACATTATAATGGTTGTTTACACTCTTGTAAATCAACTCAATCATTATTACTAGTTGAATGTTCACATACCTCGTAAATCATTCAACTACAATAACGACACTAACCATAACCTTTTACATCCGCTTCACTTAAAACAACCAATCACATATATGCTAATTGCACAAACAATTGTAGTGTGGACTCACACAGTCCTATGACTACAAATTCAACAAAACGAGTGACTCATTATCATGTACATATACATGAATTACCCCCAACGCCACAAAAATGTGGACTTACATGACAAATACCAACGCCATTTCATTATGGACTTACATGTTAATATTAATGCCACACACCAGTGGTCTTACATCAGTTTCACACGAATGTGAAACGTCACCCATTATCAGTGTCAATTATTTTAAACATATAATGACACTTTCTATTAGTTATGCAATGTATCATAACATTAATCAATTTCAACAATCCAAATACCACCCCATGTGGTTTCATATTCATATATTTCCACACAATGTGGATTATCATTAATTTATAGTGTCAACTATAAATTATCATTTAATAACACCTTTCAACTTATGCAATTAGCACATAACATTCATTCAATACTACAAACATTTGTCAAGTAGTTACTTACCACCATCATGTGGTTTCATATCCCCAACATTTCATGACACACATGGTCAATTTACCATTCATTTTATCACAATTACTACAAGTCAATTACAAGTAGTAACAACAAACATAATCACATTAACCATAAGCACTAATATGTTTTATGGTTGCATATTAGTGAGTAAATAACTCACCTATTCACATTAACCATAACTTTGACTTTTTAAAAGTCAACATCATTCAACACATACTCACATATTGACCAATCCACACGCATGTGGATTTTTCCAAATACCTCACTAAGGAGGATTTCTATGACAAATTCAATGTCATTCCAAGATGGTTTTACACATCTATCACAAGGCCACTCACTAGTGGACTTATATGATAAATCCAATGTCATCCACCGATGGTCTTACATGTTAAATCCAATTCAATGTGTCAATTACTATCAACATGTAATGACACTATCACAAGTTATGAAATAATATCATAACATTCACCATACGTATACACATTGTATACTTACAAGTCTATATATCACGCATATAGATTATATGCACATTATATCAATTATTAACATGTTTAAATCATTACATCTCAAACTTAAACATGTATGAACACATAAACATAATTATGTGTCTTTTTCCCATTTTACCCTAAACGGGTCAAATTATACATTTTTAATTTGTGTATACACACCAAAACATTTTCCATGTTCAAATGGATTAATTCCCCCAACACCTCAAGTGTTATTACCTACACTCATGTAGGTCTTTTCACATTAATCTTCCAATTCATTTATCCTGAATTGGTAACACTATTACTTACAAGTAATAGACACATTAAGCTCATAACACCTTACCTAATCTCAATAGCCTAAGTATAAAATGATTCCCATAAGAACTTGTTCATATCATGTTGGCACTAGTAAGTTGGCCAGACATACTAGTCCACTCATTATATGCCCAATTCCTTACTTCCTTCATTTCATACTCAAGACATTGATTTTGGTTCCAAACAATCACATAATCACACTTAACATGTAATGATTCACATTACATTTAACAATTATAATACAGGACATAGATATGCTAACCTCATACATTCGGCATCATGATCGGGTCTTCGAATCAAACGTTATGTTTTCATATCAAGAGCAGAAGAGTTTGAGATCAAGACGCACTTGATTCACTCAAACCATTGCTCTGATACCAACTCTGTAACACCCAAACCTTACACACGATTACACGTGTCTAATCTTGGTCCCAGTTTAAACTTTATCAACAATTTATGTTCGGAAGCGTGAAATTTCATTTTTATAAGTTAAACACACTCAATTTCAATCATTTACATTTATGATTAATAAAAACTGGTGTGTTTAAATTTAATCTCACCAAAGATTTACATAACGTTCGGTTCTGCTTCATAACATGCCCGATCAGATCGCCCGATGCATATCTATCTTTGACCTGTAACATCACATATAAGTCACCATTAGTTCATACGAACTAAGTAAGTAACCCCTCCCCGAGTTCCCACAACTCATTTAACACATCCACATACATATCATATGGATGTTTATCATATCTAGATAATAATATATTATCCAATACAACTTTATCACTAGCACCTCTGGCTAATTTAAAACACAATAATCACCACATATATATATCATTGGCTCAACCAATTTCCCACACACCTGTGGTTTCAACAATTCAATTTCCGGTGTAACCGATTATCCACACATTGGTGGTATCATACACATATTAAGTCTTAAGATGTTCACCCACCGGTCCTTCCATCTAAGACAACTCATAGCACCTCTAACTAGTGTATCCCGTAACACATTACAGATACACTACCGATGTACCAAACATAATTTGGTAACAATATTCAATCACCTACAAAACTATCCACTAGTGGGTCGTTTCCACCCAAAACCCCATGAATCACCCATTCATGTACAATTATTATAATTTAACACCACACATACATGTGCATATTTCCAATTTACCATTTGTTCACACGCCTTGTGAATCAATTACATGGGAATTGCAGGTTTTATGTTCACACACCTTGTGAATCCAAAACATGCGCTTTACCAATCCAACATCTACACATTTGTAGATCGCCACACATTCACACACCGTATGACTCATGCAGCCATAATAACCACCATCATGATCACGGCATGTTTACACACATTGTGAATCATGCAGCAAACATAACCACTATCACGACCACGGCATGTTCACACACCTTGTGAATCATGCAGCAACGATAACCACAATCATAATCACGGCATGTTCACACACACTGTGAATCATGCAGCAACAATAACCACAATCACGATAACGGCATGTTCACACACCTTGTGAATCTATTACATTGGAATTACATGTCTTATGTTCACACACCTTGTGAATCAGCATGCACATTTCCAATCCACCATTTGTTCACACACCTTGTGAATCTATTACATTGGAATTACATGTCTTATGTTCACACACCTTGTGAATCAGCATGCACATTTCCAATCCACCATTTGTTCACACACCTTGTGAATCTATTACATTGGAATTACATGTCTTATGTTCACACACCTTGTGAATCAGCATGCACATTTCCAATCCACCATTTGTTCACACACCTTGTGAATCTATTACATTGGAATTGCAAGTTTTTATGTTCACACACCTTGTGAATCCAAACATGCACATTACCAATTCAACATTTGTTCACACACCTTGTGAATCAATTACATTGGAATTGCAAGTTTTATGTTCACACACCTTGTGAATCCAAACATGCACATTACCAATTCAACATCTACGCATTCGTAGATCACCACATGTTCACACACACTGTGAATCATGCAACAATAATAACCACAATCATTTATATAAACACCAAAATCATATTGATTAATCCCCGGTTCATCCGGTTATTCCAATGCAAATATATTGCATACACGTTTCTCATAGAAACACCACAACACAAACTAAAGGATTTCTCATCCATTAGTTTCAATCACATATCAGGCACACAAGTAGACTCATTCTACTTCTTATATGTAATGTTACAGTAAGTTGGGTAACTTACCTGGTTCAAGCGGTTGTTCACTTCCTACAACCTCTTTTCCACCTCTGTGAATTGTCACTTGACGTTCACCACCAACACCTAGTTGCATATTCACACATATACAATTATATTCAATACATATAACACATACAATCAAGTTCAACTCACTTGACTGGTTTGACTTTCTCAAGGTCAACTTATCACATAATTGACTCTATCTTACTATATTTAGTAAGTATTAGTCAATTAATCATATCCCATGCCTTCCTTAGGCATTTCATCAAATAATTGATGTTTATTATTTTAGTTATGATCCCAATCACTTCTCTTAATCAAAATTCATTTATAATCATAACTGTTAATAATTTTTAACACCAATTCATCAAAATCATCATTTAACCCATGGATCATAATCCATATTTCATTTAAAATCATATCCTACCCATCCTACTAGTTATCACTCCATGATATGGGTTTCATAACAACCGGACATTATCCCGGCTTCAAAACGAAGATTTCACCATCAAAACATCAAATTCTTCGTTTCTAACCATCCCTAGTTATCAACTAGGCGATAATCAATACCCATAATCATAATAATACATTCAAAACTAAATTTAATCCACAGAATATCAAACTAGTAGGAGAGTTCGAATCGTTACCCTTTTCAACGAAGTTCTCGGATGAAAACAACGATCAGGAGTTGTAGAATCGAACCTTAGCTCGATCTGAACATCTGGATGGCTTCAGAACTTCATTTTGATAATCAAAATTCGATCAGATCGTCCCTGGGTGTGTTAAAGTCGAGAGAAAGAGTTTTTGGAAACTCTTCTGCAAGTTTTCTGATTAAAACTTGATTCACCAAACCGCCTCACCCGTCGCGTACCGCGAAGCGGGGCAAAAGAATTCTTCGCGTACCGCGAAGAAATCCGGAGAAATCAGATATTTTGGGTGCTTCGCGTACCGCGAAGGAGCCTCAGAAACATCTTCGCGTACCGCGAAGAGTCTCTTTGTAATTTTCTTCTTTTCGCGATTCCGGACAATCCGTAACTCCGTTTCGCGCACGGTTTTCTCCCACGTTCACCATTTCTCATATACTATCAACCTATAATAATTACAATCATCAAATCAACATGAATTTATAAAACGATCACATGTGCTCTTGCCATTGATGACGTAATTCTCACATGTTTTCAAATTAAACAATTACAATCGTTCAATTAACGACTATTTCAAGTACATTCATTTATTAAAAACAGGTTGTTACAACGGTGGTGGTCGCGGTGGTGGACGAAGGCGACGGCGGTCGCGGTGGTGGACGAAGGCAGCGTTGGTCGGCGATGGAGAGAAGGAGAAATGGGATCTGATATTAGCTAAGAAGAGACAAGAAGACACGGGAAGAGCTTGGTCCATGTCTGCGTCAAGAAGAGGTCAGGAAGACTTTTTTTAATGAAATGTCTTCAAAAAACAAACGGTCTGTAGAGAGCAAAACTCTTCCCGCGTCTGCACCGCGCAGACATAAGAGGCCAGAAGAGCTTTTCCTAAAAAAACAAACACCACCTAAGTTTATCTCAATTCAACATTTCAACGGTACTTTCTTCTATTATTTGGGTTTCTACAAGGCTTTTCTACTTGCAAAGTTGCAATAAAACCAATAACCAGCAACTCCCATGTCAAAAAGATAAAAATTATAGATAGAAAACAAAAATCTTTAAAACATTTTAGGGCAAAAAAAATAAAAACTAAATAAGCTAAGTGGAACCATATATGAAGAGACTAAGAGCTTAGAACAACCAATTAGTAACGCTAAATAAATATACAGAAACATCATGACACATTGTATTATATATTGTTATTACGTTCATTTATGATGATTCATACAAAGGATGACATAAATGAAGGTGGGTGATACAAAAGTGTGTTATTGACATAGAAACATGGCCAATGTATCAAGAATGTCAATCATAACAATGTAACAACAAGATATGAGATAAGTAAAAAAAGCCTCACATCTAATAAAAGAAAACTACTTTTGGAAAAAAAAAAAATTTAAAAATTTTCAGTGATGCGGCTATCAATATACTCATCTTCATAATCTTAACGCAAAAAAACGACAAATATTTATGTAAAATAGCAAAACATTATTCATGCTTATTGCATTTTATTATTAAAATAATATGAAAATGTATATAAAAGAATAATTTATAAAATACTATAAAATATAATCAAAAGTTTCATGTAAAACAGGTCAAATATTAAATTATGTATAAACGATAATTTAAATAGTAAAATAGTAGGACATTGGTAATTATATATGTGGTTACAAATTCATAATTAGTTTTTCACTTCATTATCTTATTTCAACATCAATCACTCCATTAACTTTTTTACTTTTTGGTAACACCCATAACACTATCCACAGCGGTCACCCCACTGAAAACCCTTCCCCACTGAAATTTCATGCCACGTCATCACCCCACTGAAAACCTTAATCACCCACAATGGTCACCCCACTGAAAACCCTTCCCCACTATTCCACGTCATCAACATTTTTTAAATTTAATTGATTTATTTAATTTTTTTTTTGCAAACAAAAAATAATAAACTTAGAATTTAATTAAACAATTCAAATAAAGATACAAATAAAATAAAAATTACATTGCAAATTTAAATAAAAAAACCATACAAAAAAAACTAACAATTCAAATAAAATTTAACGATATTTATCCAAGAGTTTCTTTTTCATTTTTTGCATTATTTCACAATCTTCGTCGTCGAGCATGTCGGGAGGCAAAGACTCAAGTGCTCTGAGGTCGGATCGGAGAGTTTTCTCTTCGTGCATTTTTTTCCTTTCTTCGTGTTTTAGTTTTTGAAAAGTTGTGAAAGCTTGGAGTTGATCAGCGAGTTCGGTTGTTGACGTGTTAGAGGATACGGTTTGACGACTCGAAGAGGACGCCCGTTTTGTTGTATCTCGACCCGTCGGTCTAACCGGTTCCGGTGGGGTGTCGAACTCGGCTTCTTCTTCCTCATCCTCTAGGTTAACCGCGTAATTTGTATGTGCGGTCGAACCCCCCGGCGAATACTCGTTCGATTCGGAATTTTTGGTTCTTTTTGAAGAACCTTGGACCTCATTACCTTCTTGCCAAAGAACACAGAATTTTGGCGAGTCTTTTATCGCCACCCAAACGTGGTAGTGGTTAAACGTTTGGCCGTTACTCTTTAGTTGGTATTCCTTTTCGGCCCATTTCAAAACGTTCTCGTCGCTCATCCCGCTTTTTCGGTTGTTTGCGCAGTTGCTATAGATCCCACTAAACTTTGTTAACTTGGTGCACATATCCTTCCACTTTGAATTTAGTTGATGATATGTGCGGTATTCGGCATCGAATCCCATCACATTGTGCCAACTAACGGTTACTTTTTTCCAAAAATTTTCCCGTTTTTGCGAGTTACCTACAAAAAAAATTTTCAAAAGTAAGTTAAAAAATTAAACCCTTTAAAATAATATATAACAAAACTAAGTAATAAACTTTTTACCTTTGGTTTTGTTCTCGGATTCGTCCATGTAACATCTTCCGAGAGCGATTTCTTCATCGTGAGTCCATTGCTTCGGTGCCATTGGACCACTACTTGGCCCTGTTCCAGCCGGCTGTTTGTTTTTCTTACCTTTTTTGCGTTTCTGAGTGTCTTGTGTCTCCGGCACGACCTCGTTATCATGTTGGCTCGATGACACAAAATCAGATTCGAACCTAGGTTGAGAGAAGGGAGCAAAACCGGGTTGAAAGTTTGAAGGAGATTGGAAGTTTGGTGGATGTTGTTGAAAGTGTTGGATGTTTGGGTTTTGTTGTAGTTGAACCAATAAATTTCTAAGTGATTCGGGATCGTATGAGAACGGGTTGAATTCGGGATTGGGATTGTTAGGCCTTGGATTCATGTTTGTGTTTTTTTTTTAAAAAATATAGAGAGAAAGATGAAAGATGAAGAGATTTGGGTGGTTTTTTGGGTAAAAAAAGTTGGGTATTTATTTAGTTTTAAAAATTTATTTATTTTTTTTTTCTTTTTTCCCGTTGAATAACGGTCAAAAAATTGCAACCAATCACGTGGCTTGGAAACCAACGGGGAGCGGGAGCCGTTCTTGGCTGGTTAGCGGGGGCCGCGGGCGTAGGGGGCGGTGTTCCCGCTGGACACCGCGGCGGGGAAGGATCCCGCGTGCCCAACGGGATGCCCATTGTGGCAAGTCTAATAAGTGACTATCATTTTTAAGTGTTTAATAGATTATAATGATTAAGAAATATATATTCTTTGGGTTAACTCAAAAATGATTCTCTTTTATAACAAAGAATAGAAAGGTAACATGCACTTTTTTCTTCCTATTTATTTGGTCATGAGTATTTTATTGTTAAAAATAGACAGAAATGGATGTTCATCTAATCCAAATACATTAATAGCTTTAATGATTTGTCGATAATCCAGGACACAGTGCATATAACAAATTTGTGAACTACAACTTCTAGCCTAATCTTTATCCTCTTGATTTTTTTATGAGATTTTAGGCTCAAATCCAAACTAATACATATTTACTGAAGCAAAGTTATGAGTTTTACCCAGTTTTTATGGGACGTATGCCCATGAACGTCATGAACGTCAAATCCAAGTGGACGGTTGAGATATCGTCTTGGATGTCTTTCGTTTCAAGTCGTTTATAGGGCAAAATCAAATAAAAAGTTTATTTTACTTAAGAATACTAAAAAGAATTTTAAAAAACTCCAAAATTGAATCAAATGAACTCCAATTAAACTCATTCCAACGACATTAAAATCGTCTCGTTGGACACTACAATATTAGCTTATGTTAACCAACTTTAGAGTTTTATGTTTTAGTGTTAATTTTTAGCTTTTAAGTTTATCTTGAAGGTTTAAGATTTAATTCTAAAGTTTAGGTTTTGGTATTAGGATTTATTGTTTAGGTTGATTTTTGGGAAAGAAAAAAACAAATTGTCTCTTTTATTTTGGTAGCAATACTCGGGTGCGAATGGAAAGTAACTGTAGACATATTGAAGAATGGTTGTTTCACAAACATTTTTGGTACCTGTCTTCAACTTGTAACACAAAAAAACAAAATCTTTTAAGTTGTCTCAATATGAAAACATACCATGTTTTGAATACATCTCAACTGAATACTTCATTTTCAATTATTAAAAATATATTTATTTTAAATACTCTTAAAAAGTTTTATTATTAAACTTTGAAAGCTCACAAACATCAAATAATTTCTCGATACTCCCCTATGCTTGAATACAAACCTTTTGTCAACGAACCTATTTAACTTCAAGCTCTCCTTTGAGAGAATTCAACAATTTAGTATGATAAACTTCCGAAGTTGCTGGTGGATGCGTTTTTATGCTCTTCTAGAGCTGCTTGAATTAAAAAAAAAGGTTACCTTCTAAAATTTCTATAATCATATTAACTGTAAAATACCTTTTGCAAGTACATAAAAAAAAAAACGAATCAATAAAAGCAGTGTTTACTTTATGCATTATAAAAAAAAAAGTCAAAGATACTGGTCTTTAATTTAATTTTATGTTTGACATGCATGAAAACAGTTTCATGTGAAACATATTCATGAAAAAACTGTCACGCGGTAATTGAAGGCGTCATATCAGCAAGGGCACGAATATAAGTACTATGTTCTGAAGTCGTTGCAAAACCAGGTATGAAATCACGGAAGAATCTAAGAACAGCAGCTAGGTGTTGTGGGTCATTTGATGCATATGCGGCTTCTAGAAACAGAGATGGCCTAACAGTATTAACCTGATTCATAAACAATATGAACGGGTCAAGTCAAAACTCAAAACAAGTCATTTTTGGTACGGATCTGATTGTGTCGACCCAAAACACTTGTTTTCCAAGACTTTTATGTTTGGAAAACTTTTCTGGGGAAATATCACTCGATAGTAACCAAGTTTCTATTTCTTTTATGTTACTCAAGTTTCATATTGTTGTGAAAATTTTCATGATTGGTTATGAAACATTTTATGAAACTTTGAGTGGCTTGTATGAAACAATATAAAACTCCGTTACTATTTGCTGACTTTACCCAATGATGATTACGAGGTGTTCTGCATTTTAAGTTTCGTCAAACTTTTCTCTTTATATAAATAATTTTATGTCTATATATAAATTATAATCAGGGTGTGACATTTTATTTTATAAATTTATTGAATTAAGTAATTTAGGAAGTTTTATGCATTTAAGATACATTTTAAGTGACTTTCAACTTGTTTTTTAGTGATATCTTTCTCTTTTCATATTAACCATTAGAGAGAAACTATAACCCAAAATCAACCCGTTCATAGGCACATGAGTTGAAACACCTCCAATCATATGTATTGAGTCAAATCATCAAAGTAATGAATCACGGATTTGATACTTTGATCTATAAAAACTTGAAGTAAAGTTGGTTATGCAAGGTTTATATTATGTTGTAGATTGAGGTGAAGAATGATAACCTTATTTTTTCTTGCAAAACGCAAAGCTTCAAGATAACGTCCATCTTGTACAAGTAACACAATATAGTCGTGATGCAGCATGAGCTGTCTCATCATATCCAGGCCCAGCTTCCTTGTTTGGATGTTTTGATGCCCTGTCTCTAGCAGTTGAAGGGCAACCTCTTTTGATGGCTCAATTATCTACAAAATGAGTCTAAGATATAACAAATCCAACCACCTCATGTTTCTAGAAATATTGAGGTGGCAAAACACGGAGGTCAAGTGTTCAATATTTGAAGAGTTTAAAATATGAATATATATGTGTCTGTGTGTATAGTGTAAGTACTAAATATGAATATTACAAACTATATTATTACCAAAATAATCCAGCTTTCTTTTGCATCACCTATTATATTATTTTAACTAATTGCACTCAAGGCATGTGACCCATTAGAGAGATAAAGATAATTTTCACATACAAAACCAACGTAGCTTCTCATTTATCCCAAAATATGACGTTACTAGTTTTTGGGCTTTAGACTCATTAAAAGATGGCCTTTTTGTCAAATTTGGGGCATCCTGTAACTTGTCAACCGGGTAACCAAGTAAATTCGAGTTATGTTTATCTCTATCAAGTCAAATGGGTACATCAGAAAGTTCAATAAAAAATAAGCAGGTTATATAAATTTTGGGTAGAAAGTTGCTGAAAGAGTATCTATAATGCATACTAACTTGCCATACTAAAATAACAATTAGTAGTTTTAATCCCATTTAACATGCTAATTGCTTACAAAACTTTTACTAACAGGACAAAAACTGCTTAGACTCAACCTGATCCAAACTGTTTTGACCTGCACAAAACTACCTGTTTTGATCTGTGACCCAACCCACTTGACCACCCATCTTGTTACTACTACAAAATGCCAAAAATTCCGTACCTTATTCATAATAAACAGTCCAAGTTCAGCATAGCGCTCATTCCGGGCAAGCAACCGCACTGCTAGCACATAGATGTTTGGGTGCAGTTTTATTTTCTCCAAGTTGGCACTGCAAAAGTAGACATGATAAGGACCATCTAATACATGCAAAAACCTATAAGCAAATATTAGCAGACAAAAAAAGAAGAGAAGTTTAATTTGTTGGAAAAAAACTTCTTCAAATTCAAAACCTGACTAGGTGTTCGAAGTATAGTAGCAATTTCAACAAAATTATTTTTGAACAGGGATGATAAGAATTATGTTCTCTAATGGGTCAAACGGGCATGTTCTCTAATGGGTAAAACAGGCGTAAGTCACAGAAAATGAGATTTTCATGCATGTTCCAAACGAGAGATAATATCACAATTGAAATAAACCAATTTTCGAAATCATATTTGGCATTGTTATTACAAAAAAAAAGGTTAAGAAATTAGGACAGGTGCTTTGGGTTATCCCACCCTGACCTATTTTGACCTCTACACCAGTTGCCCTTTTTGACCGGTTACACAACCAGACTGAGTCTCCTGATATGCCCCATGCACCTCTAATTTGAAACATGCAACGACATAGCCCTATATCTGTCAAACTAGAAACCATTTCTTGGTTTCTGCAAGTTAGACATACCCAGTAAAATTCCCACTTTTGAGTGGTTTTTTTTGGGGTGGGGGAGATTAAACCAAAAAAAAATGCAAATGAAATTAAACCAAGAACAGGTTACCACCTTGTAAGCTTTTTCAAGGAAATTTTTTTTACCTCCTTATGAATTCTACAATAATGGCAAACAAATAAGAAGCATCTGCAATCATCTCTTCCTCCACAGAAGCAAAAACAAAACTGTACAGCTCGTCTGGTGAAATGGCTGCTGAAGTAACTTGAGACTCTTGCTGTTCAGAAACATTAACATTCAGTGGTTGGTTCACTGAATGATCTCCACTTTCGGAAGCTTCTTCTGTATTTCCACTTGAAGAATTAGTATTAAGAATTTTTGTCTTCGCTTTCTTGATATTAGCATTATTATCCTCAGAGTCTGATGTTGAGAAGCCAGAATCATGCATAGTTCTGCTTTCAACTCCACTTGCAGATTCACTTCTGACAGTTTTATCAGATTCACTGTTTTCAGGTACACCGGAAACTATGGTTTTCTCCAGCTTCTCGCTCTTCAAATAACTACCAGTTTTAAGTGAATATGCGTAAGATTTAAGTAGTACGTCTATGGCCCGGAAAACCATAGGGAGAGGTCTTCGTTCAATGATGACAGAGCGAGCTAGTTCCAAACATAAATGCTTAGCCTGAAAAGTATGGATAGAAGATTGAAATCACAAAAAAGGAAGCAATTGTTAATTTGGTAAGGCGGCTAAATGGGGGGTTTAGACATATAAAAACGACGGGATAGGTCAACTTAAAACACCATGACCAAAATATTTATCTTTTTTATGAATAATTTATGCGTGACATGACTAAAAGAATTATATCACTTAAATGATAACCAAATTTTAAATTTACAGTTTTTTATGCATTAAAAAGATACTTTTTGCAACTTTTGACCCATTGACACACTAGCTATGTATGAAAAGAATAAAACAATTTTAATGCATATAGTTACATTGTCCAAAAATTACCAAGACAAGTTTATCATTATATTGTTTCAATATTATCTTCTTACAATTATTATTAGTACGATATTAATCTACCTTTTAAGAAAATGGTTTAGGATGTTTTTAAGCATTAAAACAATATGAAAAACTTTCCACCTGCTTGACTCATTACCTTTAAAGCTAACTTTTCTTATTTTTTTGATTGATTATTAACGATAAAACATAACACCAGTTAGCCCATTCATAAGCACATGGGTTGCCACCTCTAGAACTATTTGTAGACAGAAAAAAATCAAATGAACATTTATTTCATCCAACATTAAAGCATTCTAGTTAAGGAAGCACTGAATACTTACTTTCTTTGCTTCTAACTTCCTCCGTTGTAAGAACTCTAGGACAGATGGCACTTCTGAGTTACTTGCAGATATTGCCTGCAATTATTGGAGACCAAAATAAATTCAAAACAGTACACGACTAAGACAGGAGGAAGTCTCCGTTGGTTTCAGAATGGCGAATTGGCATCACCCAAAAGAACATGACCAATTAAGTCAATCCAACTCTAACCCTGACATTCTTAACCCAAGTAACCTAGAGTCCCAGACACTACTTCTGCTGTTATAAATAAAATAAAAGCATAAACCAGACACGGCCCGAATAAACGGCTCAAAGAAGTTGGCGAGTTGTAAAAGGATTAGTCAAACAAATGGCTTTTAATTGTGCTAAATTTATAATTTCTTTAAACTCTAATTTTAAACGGGATTCCCCAATGGTTTATTCACAAACTGCATCAAGTTTGAGCACAACCCGTTTATCAAAGGGATTAGGCAGGTCAACTCATTTATGGCCTGAACCTGTTAAGACCCAACACTAACCCGTTTGATTTGTATTGGAATTTGCCACCCTCTACAAATTAACATCACAAAAAACATGGTCAAGAAACAGCTATTAAAACATGCCTCCAAATCCAAATGTACTTTCCACAAAAATCCATTGCCAGCATCACATACAAGATCAGGGACAAGAAAAATCCAGTCATCACCGTATAAATTAGCAGTTGAATTATTTGCCAGTGTTGTTTCAGAACTTTGTGCATTTGTCCTACTTGGAAGGCCCCTTATCAAAAGAGGAAGTGGAGCAGATACAGGGGCACGTGAATCTGCAAATATATCATATAATAGAATAACTTTTGCATCCACTTGATGAACCAGCAGAACATTGTCAACCACACTCACAGCTATCTGGCTAGAATAAATCGGCAGTGAACCCTAATAAAAAAGGGGGCAAAAAATAGTTATCATTATATTGAATAAAGTCAATTATATATTATACTACAGAACCACATCCAAATACAATTTTCTACAACCCATCTTGTTACAACTGGCATCAGATTCAGGTTATTCAAATCACATAAAAATTTTCAAAACACATATAACTTATTTTCTTATTCCTTTTCTTTTATGAGGCAAGGTAAGCATGTTTTGTGTACAAATTATTTAATTTTATTTTCAATTGTTCTCAACATTGAACAGAAGTACAATTCACCTGCTGGATAACAGCATCACGGTAAAACCTATATGAATGCAATAACATTGCAACTCTATCAACTTGTAAGCAATATATCCTTCCATAGCTGCAATTCCAAAAGAGCATTAGTATAAAAAGGTAAAACATTGTTTAAGTAAAAACTCAAAAACCAATGAATACATTAAGCTTACACAGTGACAATATGAACATCTTCAGCAGCAAGAACAGGCTTACTGTTAGCATCCAACTTTGCCATTGACATCTCAAACCTTGGTAACCGAATTACACCTGCAGAGGAAAGCTGAACCAGAAAAAAATGATTATAAATCTTCCTGTTAACTTATATTACAAAACAGAATATCTGTTGCTATCAATAAAATTCTAGTTGTTTGACCATTTTGCATGATTGACTGATGACTATGACACAACAACGCCCCAATGAAGAATGTGTAGTATATTAGTCTTATTGTAATTTGTACAAAATAGGGTATCATATTGTATATATGATGGCATCATAATGAAATATCTTGTAATCCTTTTCAATAGCAATAACTATTCCATGAATTCTTGGCTGCTACTAATTTATGGGACATATTAAATATACAAACATATCTAGCTAGATCCCACACAAAGGCAGGGTCTGAGAGTAGTATGAAGGCAACCTTACCTCTATCCCAAGAGATAAAAAAGCTGCTCCCAGAGAAACCCCTAGCTCATAAAAATAATCTTTTTGGGATAAGAAATACATGCACGAAAAACTTAGGCAGGCATACAAGACCGATACACAAAAAACACGCGACAAAACAAGTAGAAAGAAGTTGGCCTAATAGCAGATAGAAGAACATTAAGGCATCAACATTTCTACACTTCCGAAACAAGTGAAGCGATGATAGTAAAAGAAACAGAATATTTGATATTTAAAGAAGACCTTAAACAGAAGTGGTTTTATAGTTGGCTTTACCTGATAGCCAGTAAAGCTTTTGCATTGCATTCCTGAGGCAAGGAGGACTAAACGGCTTTCATGTGTGTAGATGTACCAACTCACATTCATTTTCTTTGTTTCAACCAAATCAAGTGATTTTAGCTCTGGCATGTAAGCATAGAGGTCCAGTCCACTGTAAGTCAACTCTAATAAGTCAAACTGAATAATAAGATGAGAAGTAAGCAATCTTATTTCTTAAAAAATAAAGCATAACAGACTAACAATTACTAATATTAATAATCTTAATGAGTAATTTGTGTATACTATGCATAAACTCAAAAGCTCACAGCTATCAACTTCACTGCATTGGATCAGCTTATCTTTAATTCATCTACAAAATCAGTTGTTGAAATTCCATATTTCATTTTCATATTAACAATTTCCTACTTAAGACATCTTGCATATTCAGGAGCAGGTGAGATTTGACTGTTAAAGACATGGATAGATCCCTATTTTGATATTCAATCCCTGAATATGCAACTTTTAAGCAAGTACCTGGTCTTGACAAACACGATATCACAAACTGCACAATCTGTCCAAAAGAACCCCAATATTCTTTCTGACTCGGATTTTGACTTTTGAGTAAAAGTCTCCCCCGTTTCTCTAACCCAAAACTGAACCTCATGATTTGATCTTTGAACAGCTATAAGCTTTAAATCTAGAGAATAGCGAACAGACAGTACCGGCCCCTCACTTATTGTATCAGTTATTGGAGCAACATCAGAAGTAAAGGGAGAAACTTTCCAAGATACTACCTGATACATCAGCACAAACTCAAATATAACTAAAAGTTGAATATATGATGAAATGAAGGAAATGATACAAGCCTCTTCACGGTTTAACAACCAATTAAATAATTAAAGAAACATGGACCTAAATAGCAGTTACCTGGTCAAAAGTTGGTGAGATTAATAGTTTATTTCCATCATCATAAAATAAACCTCTTGATCCATTGTATCTGCATTTTAAGGGTGGATAACGAATGTATGCATGTGAAAGCGCACCAGATCCACCAAACCCAACCATGGGTTCAGAATTGGACGTACTCCCAAACATTTAAACCAGCTTTTTTTAAAGCTTGAGATGTAAAGTTTGAACTGGACAGTCACAGGGAAACCTTATCTTGAGAACTAACACTGAAGAATCAATAAAACGGTGAATATCAGTTTGATGACAAAAGAAGGAATAGGGAAGTATTTACAAGATCTTTAAGCCATGTAATTAAACCTTTCTATGAAAATACAAATATATATGTAGCACTGATATATCTGTGAAGAAAAAAGCTGTATATTTATGGCTTTCCTTTAATCTGCAGAAGAAAGATAAGCAATTTGAGGGAGGTATTAGCAGGCAAAATACAGAAACAAGTTATAATGCTTAAAAAATCCAAATATTTTATTAAGCAATCAATACCACATTCTGCATGCAATTCTTTAATGCAAGAAATTCCTTCAAACACATATCATGTTCAATTTGAGGAACCTTTGCAGCAACACAACTTCCATATTCTTTTGCCTGCAATTGTTTGTTGATAGATACAGTGGCATGACATCAGTAATTTATCCAAAACTATTTTTTTCTGCAAAATGTTCCTATTCCATCAACTGAATAAATATACCCACATCTGATTTCTTGGAGAAATAGGATAAAGACTAGAGATTTCTAGAATTTTTGGAGATTTTTAAGAATATTATTATGATGCTTTTAGTCACATGTATCATGTGCTTGTGCTTGTGCTTGTGCTTGTGCTTGTGCTTGTGCTTGTGCTTGTGCTTATGTGTTTCGTGCTACGCCTGGTGTGCCTTTATCATGTTTTAGTTTTGGCTATTAAGTGTTTCTCTATGGTTCTTTACAGGATTTGATTGTTTGTATGTTTTTGTTTAAGACAACACTTCTGCGTCTGTGTGAAGAAAAAGATGAATATCAAGCTGGGTTTTTTTCCTTCAAAAACATCTTTATCCCATTGGGGTAGGGTAAGGTTTGTGTTTGTTCCCTCCCCCCGACCCTACCAAGTAGTGACATTTTATTGGGTATGTTTGTTTGTTTGTTTGTTTATCTGGCCCATGATACCCAGGCCCAGCATTGTCAGGAAGGCCCAAAGAAGTTCAGGGCCTCACCCTCCCAAAAGGGTATATGATCTGCCCCTGGGTCTTCTTTAGAGCTAGCAATGGACTGTTAACACCCCCAGAGGATGAACCATCCACTGCAGTTTCTCCTTACAAGCACAGAAAGAGGTACTCTGCTTCGTGACCCTGCCCTTGGTAACACACTCAGGCTGTAGAAATGCCTAATCCTGAGAGTCTTCTCTTCTGTTCCAACTCCAAGTAGTGAAACAAAGGTGCCGTTTGGTTGGGTCTGAACCATTAAGTACTGGACCGGTTAAGACTGTTTGGTTCCACGTCTGAATGAAAATCAAAAATACTCTTTTTTTTTCAAAACTGTCGCCACCCCCACCCGTACCCTTCGCCCCAGTCGCCCCCTCACCCCAACTGGTGGCCGCCGTCTCCGACTTTCGCTGCTTCCATCACCACCTTCGTCGCCGCCCCCTGTGGGGTGAACCATCGAACATGCCTAGTCGGCTCGAGGGTAAGCAAAACCCTCATTTCTCACAAAACCCTACCTGTCGCCAACCCCGTCCCCATCGACCTTCGATTCAGTCGTCGCCATCGTGAAGCCAGTGAGCGACCTTCCTTGCTTCACAGTCATTGAACGTGGGTCATCAAGAGTGCGGCGGAGATGGGTGCGGCAGAGCGAGAGGGAAAGGGGGCCAAGGGAAGCCAGCCGGTTTTTTTTCCATTCAGACCTTCTATCCCATTCAGATGTTTTTTTTTTGCACGAAACAAACGGTCTGAATCTGAATTATTCAGATTCGGACCCATTCAGATGCTACCAAACAGCCCCAAAACCTAAGAAGATTATATCTTATGAGGACTACCCTCAAGCGAGTCAGAGTTGGTTACTACCCTTGCGTGTGTTGCGTTTTCTATTAGCCCACAATGACAGGCTTCCAACCCTCTCTCATGTAGGCAAGTCGCAAATCCTTGTCTTCTAGAAAACAAGTGATGCATATATAAAGGAGGGATCACTATCCCAAAGTGGTATTCTAACAATCATGATACTAAGCACTTAAAAATTTCTTTTCACCATGGCAGACTTGAGCTTCACCATGTAAATCCTCTTATGTGTTTGCTTTCTGTTTCAGGGTCTGAGAGAAGCAATTGATCAAGCTTCCATTCAATCTCAACTTTGCACTCATCACATTTTTAATGTGTGACTAGCAACCATGACTGTTAAACAACTAAAATTCATAAAAGAGTGTGTATCAAATTTAAACTACTGATATACCATTTCTCTTTGATCTAGGAATTCAAATAGTTAGAACTAATTTGCGGCCAACACAAAATATAACCTACTATCATAGTAGTTTACCTCTTAAAATATTTGCCATCCTTATGTATGTTCAATCACGCCATGCTTTTTCTTAAAATCTAGTTCTTATAACTATTCTATTCGTTTTTCTTCTCATATTTGGTGCCATCTTGATCTTCAAATCAAAAACAACACTAAAGTACAAACTTATTGCATTTTGAGTAAGAATATACGATTTGTCATGATGTGAAAGTATCATTTTAGTGAATAGCTGGTTTTAAATATTCACGTTTTAGTAATTTGATAAGTTACAAATTTGGCACTCAAAGTAAAAGAGATAACTTACCAGATAACTACCCAAGTTCATTTATATCTTTATTTCCATTTGGGCTGTTTTTCTTATAGGCTATGATCATGATGTTGTATATTATTTATAATGACAGAGAGAACTAAAACCGTTTTAGAAGTTCTTGTGAGGCAAATCACAACTTAAAGGGTTCACATGTCTGTGACAAACTAGAACTTGTGTTGCATCATATCCTGTGCAATTGATTTCTTGAGATCTTTTACCCAAAAGTAAATATGTAAATTTTAATAAATATGAAAATTTATTTAAAACACTGCATTAGTCTCATTTATGCACTTGTTAACAGTTGTTTAAGGAAAAAAAATAACAAATCTGTACTCTGAATGGATTTACTCATGAATCCACACTTTAAAGACACCAAACAAATAGGTAAAACTTCTAAGCAAATTTGCTGAGGTTTAACAGCTTACCTGAACTCCACAATTCGCCAGAATATGTTTAAGTGGGGAGGATGCGGTCCTTTCTTTCATTATAAACTTACCTGATATACACCAATCACAAAAAATTAGATTTCTAAATTTTCAAATCATATCACAGTTACAAATATAATTCTTTTAATCAGTTCAACACGAATATATCACAAATATTACTTCATTCTTTTAAGAAACACATCACCTTCTGTGTCAAGTTGTCACAAAAAATGAAATGCTCTCTGTTTAAAAGATTGCATTTCAAATTTAACTATTTGCTTAGAGTCAATCATCATAATAATTGGTGAAATTGATTGTTGTCCTAATCTTGATGACAGATATTTTACTTAATTGATCATTAGTCACACACTTCTAATTTAACTAACTTTAGTTTGCATTTAATTTTCAGAAAGGATGGCTTACAAACAAACAATTATAAAATCCCACACGATAACAAGCTATTTGTAGGGATTGAGCCTCTGGGTGGTAGGATGGTGCAAACATTTCCTCTATCCCATAAGAATCACGAAGGGGGGAGTAAACTCTGAAAACATTTTCAATATACTTTGGCTTCATTTAAGATCATTGTTACAAAATTTTCGCATACGTAATCGTCAATGACCTTGTTATCATGTCACAAGATGACAACGATCAAATCTAGTAATTGAGCATCGTGTATCAATAACTTACAAAATCTAAAACTTGAAATAATTATTCAATTATAGGTCAAGTAGATTGGATCCATAAACCCTAACCAAAACCTACCATTCGACAATATCTTTGTAATAACAGTATAAGCACAAATTGCGTCCTGGAGAAGCTCACTTTTCAAAAAATATACCAATCAGACAAGGATTTAACTGATTACAGTCTTCCAAACCAAAATGATCATGAACAGAGGAATTAAAGGAATGTCCGATCTCAGTTACTTGCATTCCTGACGTCTCACACTAAGTTATTTGACTCAAAATTACCTCATTGATTGGGTTCGAACTGCGCAGAAACATCGGCGAAAAATCCAAAGGCAGCGACTCAGCGAGCGTCTTCAACGAATAGCACGACCAAGAACCGGCCTTCAGGTGAGGTTATTCATTTGTAAGTTGTAACCACCGGCTAAAAGAAGATAACGTAACGACCCCTGAACTTTGGGCTGTTTCCACAACCTATCAAACATATGCCTCGTTTTAGGGATGGCAAAAAAACCCGAGCCCGACGGGTTTACCCGAAACCCGCTACATATGGGACGGGTATTCCCAAACCCGATGGGTATTGGGCCGGGTATGGGATTAATTTTAAAAATTTTCGCGGGTATGGGACGGGCTTGGGATTTATTCATATACCCGTTTACCCGGCCCGATTATATATACCCGTTTACCCGTCCCGTGTACCCGATTATAAATACCATTTATATACATTTGAATTCATAGAATTTGTTTCTTTTTTAATCCTTTTGAACTTTAGAAATTGTTCATATAATTTGTTTTCTTTTTTTATCTTCGTTTTTTTTGTGGTAACTACAAAAATATTTTTGAATCATTTTGTTAATAATTAATATTTTTTTGTTTATCTTGAACAATGATAATCAACTTATAACATTTTGAAATTTCATGTTATTTGATATATTAATAGTTTGTTGTTGGCATATTTAACATATAGTTTTTGGTTATAAGAACATAAATTTATTATTAGTTACCCAATACCAGACGTTTTTTAAGCCAGTTATTCTCAACAAATATATTTAGCTAAACCCGCCGGGATACCAGAAACCCGCCGGGATACCCGATACCCGACGGGTAAATACCCGATAGATACCCGATGGGATTTGGGACGGGTATGGGACATACTTTTATAATCGGGTATGGGACTGGGATTACTCAAACCCGTCCCAAACCCGGCCCATTGCCATCCCTACCTCGTTTAGTCGTTTAGTTATTTAACTTGAGTTTCAGATGCTAAACTTAGGGATATTTGGTAACCTCTGTATTGTTAGGTGTTTAATCATTAAGATATACACTATGAATTAGTAATCCTGTTTGGTTGGATGAACGTGTAGAATGACTATTAAAGGAGTTTATCTTTTATTCATGTTTATCTTGTTTCTCCTAGTTTATATTATCCTTAGCTAGCTCCTAGTTTATAGCTACTTTAGTTATTTTTTCTTTGTATTTAATCGATGCTTTGGAGATTGAATAGAGTATGTTTTTCTGGTACCATATTTCTCATGGTATCAGAGCGGGTTACATTGGAAATCAGCAAACCATAAAAGCACCTTCACGAAGCAAAAGGTCGTCGCATGGCAGGAGATAAAACCGATGGCACCAGCAGTAGCAAGAATGATCCGAAGACCATCGATCCAAGCTCCCCTTACTACATCCATGCCTCAGATTACCCAAGACAAATGCAGGTGAATGATTTACTGACCGATAGTAACTACAGCGATTGGTCGCAGGAGATGAAAAAACAAGATGGGGTTTGTTAATGGGTCGATTCCAAAGCCACAGGAAACAGATGAGACCTACGTGGCTTGGATGAGGTGCGACGCGATGATCAAGGGTGGTTGACTACCGCCATGGAGAAAGAAATCAGGGGCAGTGTAAAATATGCCAACACCTCTTTAGAAATTTGGAATGACCTGAAAGAAAGATTCGGGAAGGAGAGCACCCCACGTGCCTATGAGTTGAAGCAATCTCTTACGATTACTCACCAAGATGGGACCTCTGTTTCAGCCTACTATACAAAGCTTCACGCACTCTGGGATGAAATACAACGGGTTCTACCTTTGCCACGATGCACGTGCGGTAATTGTATGTGTGACTTGGGAAAGAAAATAAACGAGTTTAAAGAAAAAAGAATGAATGTACGAGTTCCTCATGGGACTTGATATCGAGTTCTCCACTATAAGAACCCAACTCTTTGCCATGCGACCAACCCCGACCTTGGGGGAAGCCTACCGGGTTGCATCTGAAGATGAACAACAACGAAACATAACAGCCATGAGAAAACCGCATGTTGAAGGAGCAGCCTTTCAAATCAATGCAGGAAGTCGTCGAGATGGTTCTTCAAATCAACACAGGAACAAAAGTAACCAAAAACAAGGGAAGCAAAACACCACATATGAAGCTGATCACTGCACACATTGTGGCAAAAACGGGCATACCCGAGACGGTTGTTTCGAAAGGATTGGATACCCGGAATGGTGGCCGAGCAAGGCGAAACGAAAGAAAAGTAAACCAAAGGCAAGTTGTGTTGAAACCGAGCAAAGCGCCGTAGAGGGGCTGACCGAGCAACAATATCAAGCCTTACTTAAGCACTTCACCAATCCAAAGGAGAACGAAGGTGATGAAACACGTAGGGCTAACATGGCTGGTAAGTTTATTAAAGGTGATGAATGGATTATAGACTCTGGATCAACAGAACATATAATTGGTGAGCCTCATTTGCTTGAGGATTATGTTGAAAACAAAAACGAAATTCCTGTTATCATCCCAAATGGGGACAAAATACCTGTCAAAGCAAAAGGAACTTGTACCTTAACTAAAGGAACTCAAATAAAGGGAGTTCTATATATACCCAGTTTTAATTGCAACCTTCTTTCGGTTAGTAGATTAGCCAGAGATTTGAATTGCTCAGTAAATTTCTTGCCCAATTTTTGCTTCATGCAGGACTTACATGTCACACCCCCACCCCTCGTCACCTCGTGTCTGGTCTGACGTCACTGAATCGGTTGCGGAAGCATAGTGGTGATGTCTCTGAGGTGAGGGGTGACTTACTTGAACCAATATCATAAGCACACAGATTAACTTAAAGTAAATACTTTACCAGGGTGTCGCAATCACAACCACATTACAACTATATTTATTTAATTACAATACTATTATTAAAGTGCAAATAACTCAAAAGTGCATCCTCACCCGGTGGTCACTGTTTCCCTGCAAAAAGGATTTAATTTGAAACGTCAGCACAAAGCTGGTGAGATCGACAGTTTAATTTAAAACAATATGATATGATAAGCACGTTCTCAAAAGTTCAGTTCTGGATAACCATGGGACCTGTATCTAGTTCCTTTCGGACGTCTAGTTCAGTTCTCAAGATATTACCCGTCGGTACATATCTTAGTGCCTCATTATCTTAATGTCTATCACACCATTAAGAAGTTCAGGAAACAGATAACAAACATTCACACAAGGGGAGATGCAATCCTCCCAGCGAATGGGGTGTCAACCAATAGTACTATCAATGTTTTCTGCTCGGCCACACATGGGTTCACTAGATACAGTTCAAAAATGAGGACTTTCAGTTCCATGATAGGGTTCAGTCTACAGGCAAAATCCCATGAAATCCCACAAAAGTCTAATGAAATCACACAGATATCATTGAATCATATCATATATTCAGTCAACAGTTTGCAGTGTTACCCCGATGTTTATAAAAGATTAAGAATAAAAAGGGGTTGTACGAAACTCACCTGATAGTATAGGTGTAGCAGTGTATCACCAAACTGATAGTACAGAGATGATTCTGCATTTAGTTATCTTTAATAAGTTATTTATGTTCTAGTTTACTGATTAGATCCTTCTGAACGTTCAATGTCAAAGACATTGCTTAGTAAATCATCAACTCGATATTAATTATATAATTAATTAATTTAATGTCATATCATACAATGTATGATAATGTAGGAACCTACATTGCATTAGATTCCTAACACAAAGCTGATGACACTCTAGATTAATCAGAATAATCTCTGATTAATCAGATAGTTAATGTTGTTGATTGTAATGCTAAAACAGTTTCTAGATAATTTAATGGCTTAGGAATGATCAATCCTTGTTATTGATTACCCAAATATCATGAGATAACCAGGTTTAACATACTAATCTGACTGTTATCATAAACATCAGATAATCGTTCCAATGAGTATGTTAATGATTGTGATTAGTTTGAAACACTTGGATTTAACCTTTGCATTTCAAAGATTAATCAAACTAATCACCTACATTGTCATAATCAAATGGGTTAAACCATTATAATCATAGTTATGGTTTCATGCAAACCGGGCATTACAACGGATCAAAACAAGGATTTAACCGTTAGAACTTCGTGTTCTTTGTTTATAATCAATCATAGCCATCATTTAGGCAATAATCAACAATCCTAACTATATCATTACGTTCAAAATCAAGATCTAATCAATCAAAATCAAACCAGAAAGTTTAAACGGATCATTACCTAATCTGACGGATTTCTGACTTCAAAATAACGATCAGAACTTGTTATGATGATCCCTGGTGCGATCCTTAGCTTCAGATGGCTTGAAAGATAGATTTAGATGATGTATATGTGTGTGTTTTCGTCTGGTTTGCGAAACAGAAACAAGAAGAAGAATAACTTCTTTCTTGCATGAAATCTGATGAAATAGATCAGATCACTGCACCGCCACATCCGTCGCGTACCGCGACCAAAAGCCCAAAAATGCTTCGCGTACCGCGGAGAAATCCGGAGATCTCAGATTTCTTTCGTGCATCGCGTACCGCGGAGAACTTCCAAGCCCACCTCCGCGTACCGCGATGAGTCCAATCGACCAACACTTAGTGATTTTTCTTCGTTTTTCGATTCCGGACAATCCAGGACTCCGTTTTGAACACGGTTTTCGCCCACGTTCATAATTTCTCACCTACTATCAACCTGTAATAATTACAATTATTAAATCAACATGGATTTCTATAACGATCAAATGTGCTCACATCATTGATGACGTAAATTCTCGTATGCAACTGTCACATTACACTCGAGGAAATTGATTGGTGTGGGTAGATGCGTGGATGGTCTATATCGGATGGGCATGGTGGTAGAAGAAAGAAAAGCCATGATGTCCAGAATTGCTGCTGAAATATGGCACAAAAGATTAGGCCATGCTTCATTTGATAAATTATGTTGATTTTGTTCTATCGAAAACATCTCTAGTTTTAAAAACAATATTTGTGATGCTTGTTCCAAGGCTAAACACACTCGTTTGCCTTTTTTAAGAAGTTCTATAAAAACCAATGTTTGTTTTGAGTTAATTCATTGTGATGTTTGGGGTAAGTATCGTAAGCCGTCTACTTCTTTTTCATGTTATTTTTTGACAATAGTCGACGACTATAGTAGGGTTGTTTGGACGTACTTGCTTAAATATAAAAGTGATGCGGCTGAATGTTTGATAGGCTTCCAAAAACTAGTGAAGACTCAGTTCGGTAAATTAGTCAAACGTATACGTTGCGATAATGGTGGAGAATTTACCTCTAACAAAATGATGAACTTCTATGCCCAAAAAGGTATATTGTTAGAAACAACATGCCCACACACCCCACAACAGAACGGTGTTGTAGAACGAAAACATCGTCACCTACTAGAAACATCCCGAGCACTAATGTCTCAAGCTAGTATTCCAAATAAGTTTTGGGGTGAATGCATTCAGACTGCAACCTACATCATAAACAGACTACCATCAAAAATTCTTAAAAATAAAACACCCTGCGAGATAGTTTTCGGAAAAGAAACCGACTACAATCACATGAAAGTATTCGGCTGCTTAGTTTACTATCGAAGCACCGAGACAGAGACAGGGGGAGACAAGTTCACATTAAGGGGGAGGCCAGGAGTGTTTTTGGGATATCCCCAAGGCACGAAAGGCTATAAGATTCTTGACATTGAACATGGTAAGACGGTTGTCTCTCGTGATGTCAAGTTTGTGGACAATTTTTCCATTCACAAGAATAAAACCTTCTGTTCAAAGTCCCAAAATATTTGAACATCTTGATGTCCATGAGTTGGACCACATATGAACCAATCAACATATCACAACACAATGGAAAACAATTTGAACAAGAATCCAATGAGGCATTAATCCACCAGGAAACAAATGACGAAGTGCATGACAACCTTGACCAAGTCTTTGACAATCAAGACTCAATGGGCCCATAGATAGAAGCCTCTCTTGAAACGAGCAATGCATCAAAAATAAATGACTCAGAAAGTCATGAAGCAGGCACACCTATGACAACAAAAAGAAGCAGAATACCATCCACTCGACTTGAAGGTTATGAGGTCAAACTCCCACCATCCTTAGACCATGCTCACATCACACCCAACCGGTCTTCCTCAACGGCACATGTGACACTTCGGAATTTCCAGGTCAGCAATTTCTTTGTTTTAAATAATAATATGTTTTATTATTTCATACGTGGCACTAGAATAATTGTATGTAGTGTGACACGTGGCACAACGGACCTAACACACCGATAATTCGAGGAATTATCGCACGAAAACTCGCACGTGTCTTGAATAACGAACGTTGGTGAACGGATCGAGCCACAGTACACTTTCACTGCACAATTAGGTTCCATGAGAACCTAAGTTAGTAGAACAATGTTCATGTGTCAAGAAACGATGATCGTAATCATAAAATACGTGAAAATTGGTTCAAAACAACAAAATTAGGCTTATTAGGCTTCTCTGGGACCCATCGCGGTACGCGATGGCCCAACAGGAGGAATTATAGCGGTACGCGACAGGCATCGCGGGGGTTTGGTTCCCGAAATCCGTCGCGGTACGCGAAGATTCTTTTAACCCTCCACCGCGGTACGCGACAGGTGCCAGTCGACAAATCTTTATAAAATCAAGACACCATGCCTATTAACTCCACTCTTCATCATTTCTCCGGTTCTACACACCAACTCTCGACTATTCCTCTGTCCAACACCTTGATTTGACCCTTGGAAGCCATGGGAGACCTCCATTGAAGCTCCAAGCTTGAAGGTTTGAAGATTTGAAAGCTTGAAGACCCATTGGAACTCAAAACGACCATCACAACCATCTCATTTCTGCAAGAACCTACTGTCCAAAGAGTTTAGAGGATGTTCTTGTCGTTATCTTGGCATTCTTGAAGCATTAGAAGGTAGTTCTATACCCAAAACACACTTTCTTCACCTTTACACTCACATGCATGACTTTAAACACACATGTAAGCACCCTAGATGCACATGCACGAATTTTAGTTCTGGGTTTGATGATGTTTACATGATATTTGATGATCTATGATGTTTAGAATAAGTTTTGTGACGATCCATGATAATGTTAATGTGCATGTGGATGATTTGGTCATAAATGGGTGTTTGTAGTAGCATGCATGAATGATCTAAGCCTATTGGTATGATTCTTGATATGGAAATGTTGTCATAAGTGATATTGATGATGACTTGCAAGATTAGAAATGGTTGATTTGTCAATACTTGGTCACTTGGTGAATATTGCTAATTTTAGTAACTTTAAGGTTACAAAGTATGTATTTTTGATGAAATGGTCACATTTGTATGTTTAGATCTATAAGTTATGTTTAAAATGATGTTTAGAAGTTAATATGATGGTTATTTGATGCATTGGAATGACTAAAATTGCTAATAGTATGATATTTAGGAATGTTACTAAATATAGTAACTTCATTTTACAATTTGGAGAATAGGAGCATGCTAGTCATAATGGTTATAAGTAAATACTTATTTAAGACTAATATGATGATGTTATGATAAGATTTGTATCTAGATTTGGTGATATATGCATATCTTGTAACTTTCTAATTATGGTAACTTTTACGCGCAAAACATGCTAAACCGACTATGTGTAACTATGTGCAATGTGATAACATGCTCATTTAGGATAAACACGCGTATTAGAATAATCGGAATGTGGTTTATGCATGACTTGACAAATGTGGAAATTTTCCTCATGGAAATAATCATTGGTATCCGTACACTCCACATGACACTAAACCGCACGTTACACGATCACTTGATCCACACCGTCACCAACGGGTCGTTAGGTCAAACACGGTTAAACACGGTCAACCTGACCCACATAACAACTTGGAAGTTGTTAGACACGAACACGGTCCTGTGAGACCCACATATATGCAAACACAAACTTACAACACCTATGTGATATAGGTAACTACTAGCCGGCGAGCTACACCGTTCTTGTAAGAACACGCACTTCTCAAACTCAGATGAGTTTTACAGCCCCACTTTTACTCTCATACTGTTTTACTAAACTTTGGGGTGAGAATACTATGCAACTGTTTTAGATATAGTACTGGTATGTTGTAAAAACCATTTTCGAGTGTAACTATTATCGCTTAAAGTCCTCACTTATCCTTACCGTTAATTGTATCACAAACGAGTCGTAATTACGTAGTACTACTGGGTTTGACTAACCCCGCTCGGCACCAATGTTGACTGGAGGTCATAACGAGTGTAATTTCGATGGGAATGCGGGTTCAGCGATGACCTGCGGAGGCAAACGGGAACAGTCTAGTTTCGGTAAGATGAACTGACACACTCCACGGATCGTAGTATCCAACAACAAAACTTAACATACCCAGTATATGTCTGTTTACTTTTCAGTCTGTCTAAACCTGTGAACTCACCAACTTTTTAGTTGACACTTTTCGCATGTATTCTCAGGTACTGATGGAGCACACGCTAGGATGCGCACAAGGATGTATTAAGGAGTCTGACTGGCATATAGACTCAAGACCTAGGCTTGTGTGTGCATTTGTTGATTTTAAAACAATTTGAACAATGTAGTGTCATGAACAAATTACATTCCGCTGTAACTTTGTTTACTTATGATATCTAATTATTTCCGCTGCTTTAGTTATAAACATTCCGCTGCTTAATTTTGAAAACATGTTTGTTTTGCAAAACTGTGTGGTTGTATACCTCATATAGAGTCGTTCTATATGACCATGAGCTGTGATCCTGGCCACGTCACACCCACGTGGACTGACCCCACGAGTGGGAATTTGGGGGTGTGACAGCACATCCTCTTACCAATTACATTTCTTATCAAAATTTGTCTAACTCACACAAAGCCTATCTTGCGGCCATTAGTTCCAATGGTGAGCCAAAAAGTTTTGAAAAAGCTATGTAGGATAGTAATTGGAAGGATGCTATGCAAAGAGAAATACAAGCACTTGAAGAAAACAAAACATGGACCCTTGAACATCTACCAGAAGGAAAACACGTGATCGATTCCAAGTGGGTCTATAAGATTAAATATAAACCATCAGGAGAGATTGAAAGGTACAGGGCACGACTAGTTGCTAAAGGGTTTACTCAAATGGAACGGGTTGACTTTCATGACACGTTTGCACCGGTTGCCAAACTCAACACGATACGCACTCTTCTTGCAGTAGTTGTTAAAAGGAACTGGGTCATTCAACAACTTGATGTGAGCAATGCCTTCCTGCATGGTGACTTAAATGAAGAAGTGTACATGAGACTTCCTCAAGGTTTCTATCAAAAAGGAGATACAAGAGTTTGTCGCCTTTGCAAGTCTTTATACGGTTTGAAACAAGCTTCTCGTAATTGGCATCACAAGTTCACTACTGCCCTACTTGCTATTGGTTACATACAATCCAAAGAAGATTACTCCCTCTTCACTTTCGGTACAGGTTGGCCCTGCTCATTTATATTGACGATGTAATTATCACCGGAAGTAATGTTAGTAAAATCAACCAAACAAAGATCCATCTTCACGAGTGTTTTAGCATTAGAGATCTTGGAACCTTGAAGTATTTTTTGGGTATAGAGGTTGCCAGAACTCGGGAGGGACTAGTGTTGAGTCAAAGGAAATATACTTTGGATATCCTTGAGGATAGTGGTTTACTTGGGTGTCGACCAAGCAGCTTCCCCATGGAGCAACACCTTAAACTTGACCATGGCAATGAAAGTGAGCAAATTGATGCCAGCCATTATAGAAGATTAATTGGCAGATTATTGTATCTACAAGCCACCCGACCTGACATCGCCTATTCAGTTAATCTTCTCAGTTAGTTTGTCTCTGATCCTAGACATGAACATTTGGGAGCTGCTACTCGCATACTTCGTTACTTGAAGGCCACTCCTGGTCAGGGCATTTTGTTGCCCAAGGCAGGAGGATTAGAATTGTTCGCTTATTGTGATGCAGATTGGTTAGGTTGTCCTCTCATTAGACGCTCTCAGACAGGATACTTATTGTCTTTGGGTGGTGCCCCGGTATCTTGGAAAACAAAAAAACAATCTGTGGTATCACGTTCTTCCGCTGAGGCCGAATACCGGGCAATGGCCACTACTGTTAGTGAGATATTATGGGTTCAGTGGTTACTACATGACTTACACGTTCATATAACTACGGCCACTCCTTTGTATTGTGATAATTTGGCAGCTAAACATATAGCCAATAACCCAGTTTTTCATGAGCATACCAAACACGTTGAGATGGATTGCTATTTTGTTCACGAAAGAGTTGAGTCTAAAGAAATATTGCCTTTGCACATTGCCACCAAAGACCAGATAGCAGATCTCTTCACCAAACCTTTAGGGGCTACACAGCTTCGACAGTTACTTGACAAGCTCGGCATTCGTGACCTTCATGCTCCAGCCTGAGGGGGAGTAAAGGAGTTTATCTTTTATTCATGTTTATCTTGTTTCTCCTAGTTTATATTATCCTTAGCTAGCTCCTAGTTTATAGCTACTTTAGTTATTTTTTCTTTGTATTTAATCGATGCTTTGGAGATTGAATAGAGTATGTTTTTCTTGTACCATATTTTTCAACTATTTTATCATGTCGCAAGATAAATCAACACAATCTCAGAAATCAACCATATAGCAATATACATATAGAAAATTAACACTCGACCGTATCCCAAATAGGCAGACCAAATATCAAACGTATAGGGAGCCACTAACATACATGGGGTGCCGACAGTCGGAGATAAGCGACAGTGGTGGTTTGCGTCGAGCTATGGTGGCTTGCATCTCAGGTGGTGGTTTGCGTCAAGCGGTAGTGACTTGAGTCGCAGGTGGTAGTTTGGATTGAGCAGTGGTGGTTAGTGTCAGGTGGTCACCTGGTTTGGAAGGGGAGTGATCGGTCATGAGAGAAAGAGAAGAGAAACGATGGGGAGAAAGAATACCTCTAAGGTTTCTTTTCTCATTCAAACTTGTTTTTTGGCTGAATCTTCAGACCTTTGCTAAATCATTAAAAGATTTTTTTTACTTAAACCAAACAGTCTAACATCTAACCGATTAAGAAGTTGCCTTTTAAATTGACTTGCGAGCATAAATAAGTTTTTTATTTATATAATTTTTATTTAACTTTAATTATATAAATATATGAAAAATATAGTTATAAGT
This sequence comes from Mikania micrantha, assembly GCA_009363875.1. Lineage (NCBI taxonomy): Eukaryota > Viridiplantae > Streptophyta > Magnoliopsida > Asterales > Asteraceae > Mikania > Mikania micrantha. Next base: position 3,791,378 of record CM018692.1, read on the forward strand.
ATATATAAAATTAAAAATTTAATTAATTAATATACAAGCTGAGCTCAAACTTGAAAATTTTCTTACGAGCCAAAATCAACTTAAACCCTGTTAAGTTAAAATGAACTGAGCTCGAACAAGGGACTCATATATAGCCCTATTCATGTCTCTCGCATGGGCTAAGATCCATTGTATTTTGTTTATCAGTGATTGTTCATGTGAAAATTCAAGGTTAAAGAGGAAATCTTATATACATTTAAAATATTGAGAATAAATAGATGATTCAAATTAAAGTTGAATAAAAAATTAGGTTTTCAATAAACAAATAAATTCTAATATGGTTTAATGTGAACCACATATTTATTTTCAAAATTCAAAATGAAGAATTCAGATAGAATTTAAATGTTTTCTTTTTATGATTGAGTTTTTGTATGATACAATATCTTATATATCTTTTCTTAATTGTAACACTACACCTCTATACAAATTAAGTGTTGGTAACTTGATACGAGCAAGTGAAAATAATAATTAATTTAAGTCTAGAAGACTAGTAACAACAAGTAATAAACCTAGCTAATAACTGCTTTGTTTATATTCTTATAGAATTAAATGTTCTTTGAAACATGAAACTTTGAGGAAGAGCATTGTATTGAGAATAAGATAATTCCTTGTCACAAAGGTAAACAATTTAAACAATGAAATATCAAAACATAATGACCTTGAGCTAAAACCTATCTTGTATGCAGGTACATATTAAGATGTTTCATGCGATGATAAAACATAAGTGACCACTATGTGTCGCTAATATTGTTGCAACATAAGTTGACTAGAAAGACATACGTGTTACTTGTGAAACAGATGCGTAATATAATGAATCTTGGTAGTTGTTTGTGCAATAACAAGAAAACTCTGTCTAAATATTATAACTAACAAGAATATGTTGTTTCTTATTATCACTCCAACTAATGAGATTGGGTATAAAAAAAACATACACTGTTCTATGGTAAATTGTCAATCACCCACACAACCAGCTTAGTTGACATCTTCACAAACATGAATAGTAAGATTATCAAATCTATAAACAGTTAATTACAAGTGAAATAGATTGACAATATCAAAAAATGCACGTGATAGTGATATAGTTGCGATTTGTTCATAGGGTAAACAATCCTCGTACGAGTTGAAATAAGATTCTAATTGAAGAAGTTAGTACAATTTTATAACAAAATAGTACCTGTAAACACACGAGGATACCATAAGAGCAAGACTATGCAAAGGCCTATGTTGACAAATTCATTGTAATGTCATTATAATGTATAAGAGAAAGTAAATATCAATGTCATAAATAATGAATGTCACCTTTGAACATAGCTTTTGAAGCCCCTAAAGGTATCTCTGTAAATTTTTTTAACGTAAGCTGATAATGCAAATGTTTGAAAAAATTTGTCACATACACCAAGGAACTCTCAATTATCTTTAGCATAGACCTCAATGCTACCATAGTTACTTATAAACAACATATAGTAATCATGATATGATACACCTTATTTATTTTATTTTTTTAATTTATATGATACTTTGTTAAAAAAATTTATTAAATCTTCAAATCTATATGATATTTTAGCAATTAATTGTTCAAACAAATTACCAATGCATATATTAGTCTCGTGTATTCATATCGTATTGTGTGGGCGATCCTCTAGTTTAATGCGTACACACACACAAATACAAAGGTGCATTAGGGAGTCCCAAAAAACTAGGGAACTATAGATAACTGATTCAAATGAGCTTCAATTGAACTCACTACATTGGTGTTATAACCGTCTTGTTGAATCCTAAATTTTAGTTTTAGGGTTTTGTGACACCCGTCAACTTTCAGGTTTGACTTATATAACATCGTTAGCATATTCAAAGTTGATTATTATTGATTAAATTTATTTAATTCTATCAACGTATATTCCTTCCAAAATGTTTAGTTTTGCATTGTTAATTTCAATCGAATTACTTAAAATAAACATTAGAGACAACTCAGTTAACGAATGTAATCACTAGGCTTAAGTTAGCATGATATAATAATTCATAACTACAAATTTGAGTTAACATAGAAAAACCGCAAATTGTTAATTTACTCAGTTAATTTTCAGACAAAAGAAGATATCCGTGTTTTAGCCGGATAATACAGACATAATACACCAAAATCATTTGATATTATTATGAATCACTAAAATCTAATTATTTTAGTATGATTCATTATTTTAATAATTTTAAAAAAATAATAGTTGCATAAAAATAATACCAAAAGTTATATTTGATACAAGATTTAACCAGCATAATTCCCAGTTTATTCTAGTTTTTATCTACAAGAACCACATTAACACAAGTGTTGAGACACTTGTCATCTTATGGATGAATAAAATCCATTGAAATCTTATGAAATCCCATAAAAGATATTATACATGATTACTTAAGATCTTGAAACCCCTATATAATCAACATATTTTACACCATTTCACACTCAAAATATTGCCCTCTTCTTTCCATTTTCGTTCATCACCTCCCCACCATCTTTCCACCTTCATGTTTCATCATTTCCCTCATCATTCATCAAGAACTTGAAGGTTCTTCGTGAACTACTTAAATCTGTGGAAGTTTTAATGCTAGAACCCAGTTAAAAAGGAGTTAAAGAAGAGATTTAAGTTGATTCTATCGCAAGATTCTTATTATTATTCATCATCTTCAACTTCATTAAGGGTATAAAGTCTCAAAACCTTGCTTTACATAATTTCTACTTTAATATACACATAAAATTACATTTCTGAAATCTGGCAGAAACTTATCACGATTTCAACAAGTCATAAAATAATCATAACAGCTTCAAAATGAACAAACTCACGTTCCAGGACTAATTTTATTGTCTTAGCTTTCCAACGACTACTTATACACGTTCTAACTCGACCAAATGATGACCCAAACAGTCTTCACAAGATTAGTGCGCGGAATTGTACCCCCTAACTTGTGCTGCTGTTTTGAACTACTTAAGATTCGAATCATAAACACATTTCTAAACAAAAGTTGTTCATAACATCTTAAAGTAATAAACTGGAAAGTTTCATAATTTAACTCAAAATTTTGCTATATTAAAAGTATAGCTAAACCTATTGGACAGAATCTGTCAAAACAGGAACATCAATGACTTATATTTGTGTGACTGTTTTGAACCTTTTGCAAGCCAAATCATGAAATGTTTTCTGAATAAAAGTTGTTTATAATATCTTGAAGTATATATATGTAAATTTTCAGAATTTAAATCTAAAGTTTACTATTTTTAAGACCCCATTGAATTCATGGGACAGAATTTGATTTGAAACAGGAATCCTCAAAAGTTACTCTTTTTAACAAAAATCTATTGCAAAAGCATGTATATGAATTTCCTGTGCATTTATATATTATACATATGATTTTAAACTATATTTAGATGAAATGTATAATGATAATTGTTTAAATTTGATGAATAAAAAAATGATTATTTACAAAATTACGTCATCAATGCCGAAATTTCTTAAAAACTCGACACTTGATATTTTAAAGGAATTATAACAAATATTTCAAAATAAGTTAAAAAACGATTATTGTTAAAAGAAAACCAACATTTAAAATAACCAACATTTAAAATAACCAAAGACCCAAAACCGTAAACATAATAACATGAACTATACTAAGTCACAAACTCAAAGAAATATATGATGTTGTAGGAGCCCAGTAAATCTCCGTACAAGACAACATCTAGGAAGTCATTCATCAATCATACAAGTGAGATTCATAGCCCCCCTTTTTACTTTTTATTTCTAAACCATCGGGGTGAAACATGTATTCATCATTTTCATTTACAATTCTATTATTCATCTTAATTTACTTATTCACATTTATTAATGAAATACTTGATGTCAACTTTAACGTGCGATCATTAACTTGAACATGCAAGCCAAACGGTAGTACTATATGGCCATAGGATGGAAACCGCTCAACATTCAACATAAGGGCAAACTGCGGGTTTGCGCCTCAACATATCAACATATTCAACATATAGGCTTGATTGCATGATCATGTATTTGTATTATTAATTTGCTTATGTGAATATGCTGAATTGGAATTGTACAACATATGCTACCTCAACGTTTTCTTTTAAATTATAATACCTATGTTTCTCACCAACTACTTTGTTAGTTGACATTTTATCACTACATGTTTCAGGTGAAGTTGAATGAAGCTAGGTCAAGACTAAAAGCTCATATAGGATGGCCTAGAAAGAATAAACAATTATCTTTAATCGTTTATCATGTCAATGCTACTTGTTTCTTGTTTATTTACGTGTTATGAAACAAATTATCTTAAAAATTATGAAATCTTAGTAATATTGTGGTTTACTCTTGCACCTTGGTTATGAAAACAATACGTCACAGCGTCGTGGATTCCGCACGCGGCGCGGGGTGTGACAGGTTTACAGTTTAAGGTTTAGTTTTTAGTACTAGACTTTAGTTTTTAGGATTTAGCTTCAGGGTTTTCGATTTAGGATTCGATGAACCAATTTCATCGCCATTTATTAGGTTCAATTAGAGCTCGTTTGAGCCGTTTAATCATGGTTTCCTATTTTTTTAGGTTTCATAAATAACCATCCCGCCTCAATAAACCAAGGAACGATAGGAAATCAACTCAAATGAACTATGGCTAAGCTCATTCTAGTGACCCTGAAACCAGTTTGCTGAACGCTAAAAAGAAAACCCAAAATACCAAACACTAATGCTAATCCCATAAACCCAAAGCTAAACCCAAAATAACAACTCGTCTAGCTTTACTTGACTCCCTTGTAAGCAGTTTGATCAACTTTATCAAAAACTGATTTATTTTATTCAACCATGTAATAGGCTGATAATCAGCTCGAGTGTAGGGTGTAAACGAGCCAAGCCCGAGCTCGTTAAGACACAAGCTTGGCTTACATTGACAAAATAGAGCACAAGCTCGAGCTCAGCTTGTTAGAAAATTTTAATGCTTGAGTTAGGATTGACTCAGCTCATTTATCTTTAATCACTCAATTTAAATATGTTTTTCATAATTTTATATATAAAAATAACTAATTTTATAATCATACACTTGATAGTATAAATAAAAATTATATAATTAAAAAACTCGTTTAGGCTCACGAGCTGTACCGAACTTAATATGTGAAGCTCGAGCTTGGACTTGTTTAGGATCGACTCATTCGAGCTTTACCTATCCGATCTGTAGTAATTCCTGAGTCGGGTTGATTCGTTTACACCCTACTTTAAGGTAACTTTGATTAAGACCAACACTGAATAAAGTGTCTCTATCTAAGCATTCATATATACCAAATGGACCATATTAAGTACCTTTAAAGATATATTATGCATCTGTTCACAAGTACCCTTTAAAGGCTAGGAGATATAAAGCTATCATATCATAATATGACGCTAATTGTATTAAAAAAGGCTTCTTGATTTAAAATCCACTCATATCTCTCTTGAAAAGGACAAGTCGTTTATAACAATCAAAATCTCATCAATGGAATTTTTAGCATTGATTTATCAAATTTAAAATAGATTAACGAAGTGAAAGGTTAAAAGGTTTGTTTTGTATCTAATCAAAAAATTTTACAGGTAATGTACAATTTTTATATATTTTATGTGTTAATCATATTAAATATATAAGATTAGCACATTATCAACAAATTGAGAGGTGAAATTGTAAAAAAAAAGTTTAAATAACATAATTGTAACAGTTGTAATTTTTTGGTAAATTTATATAAAGTTTATGTATACATATATAAACATGTGTGTGTATACATATGCATATTTTTAAACACAAAGATAATTATATACTAAAATTTTTAAACAAAATTTTCAAAAAGAAAATGACAATTAAAAAAAATAAATTTATAAAAAAACAATTTTTTTATAACATGAAAGTTGACAATAAATGATATTCTTTTCTACTTAAATTATGTACTTATATGTATTTTCAACCATATATTATCTTAAAGTATCATTTTATAATTATTAAATCTTAGTAGTAAATATTTAATATTTTCATTATATACTCTTGCAACAAGCAATCAACAAATTACCTAAATCTTTATAATTAAATGAATATTTTCTTTGTTCAACTCATGAATATTTGATAAATAATAGTTATATATGTAAGTTATATATTGTAAATAATAAAGTTATATTTTATATATCGTTATCTTGTGGACGGTAAGTGTATGCCAACCCTTATTGCACACATTTGGCACTTTGAGACAGCATAATATAATATTTGAGATATTTAATGTTAGGTTAAACTATGTAAGAATCAAAATCATGGTTTTTATATTTACTTCTTCTATGATTATTACATAAGTGGCATGATACTTTTAACCAGACTAGAGTGTTACAATATACTTAAAGTGTAGGTTAAGTTAAAAATATATTTTGCCTAAAATAATTTAAAACCAAATGGTATTTTATATTTTAGACCTAAAGTTTTTGGTGTTATTTATTTTTGATAAACATGTGTGATTTTAGAAATATATAACAACACTTATTGAATATAAAACATAATTTTGATTCTTACATATTTTAGGCAAAATAAATTTTTTTAGTATAATCCAAACACTACTTGTATATAAGTGTAGATACATGATATACACAAAGTATGCGTAATTTTATTATACAAATGTTAATTATTCTTACATGATAAAGTGATAAGATCATATATAGACACGAAGTTATTACTCATAAATGGAATTATCACACAGCTAATTTGTGCATGTTAACTCTGCGTCTTCGTGATTTTATCACACATATATGTAAATTAAAAAAAGACCCATCAACACTTGAACTTGTAAAACATGTAAGTATATAGGAATAACACATTACCTACCTGTTAAGTAATTACATTGAAATAAAAAAGTTTGAGTTTCTTAATTAGAAAGCTGTGAATGTTACATTTTTTTATGAATTTTTCCTTATTTAAAAGAAGAAAATTATTTCAACTTTAATAAAAGTTACCTAACAAAAAATATTGTTACTTATTTTTTTTAATCTTCTTAATCTCATAGAGATAATAAATATACATGTATTTCTTTTTCGATTTTAGTTTTACAAATGAGCATTTAAATGCCCTTTAAATGCAAGCAAATAAATTTGCTAGCAGCTTGCTAGTTCTTGTGGTAATAAAATTCCCGCTGTTCAAAAAAAAAAATGTATATATAGGATAGTTGACCTTAATCATTAAAATACCATTAAGAGTTATGTTTTGTATATGATTATGATTCATGAAGTGCTTCTTTTGACCCAAGCACCATTTATGTTATTTTGTTGACCACCCGAAATAAGCCATAAACGTTATAATCATATTCTATCAAGACGTTTGGATTTGTTAGTGACATTAAGGTTCACATGTGCATCTTTTTTATATTTTGGAAGATTCAATGCTTTCAACTAACAAGCTTCCATAAAGGGTCCTACCACACCTCAAAGCCTATAACTAAAAGATTGAAGTTAAGAAGTTTGTGTGGATGAATTAGTTAGAACAAAAGAAGTTCAAAGGAGACATAGATTAGTATGTTGAAATATGAGTACTTTCTGTCAAGGACCACATTAATAATGACAATATATAGCAAAGATACATGATCATCATAAGAGAGTTGGCCAAAGACAATTAATGGTCCACTAAAACATCATGTGTTGTATCAACATAAACCTCAATCTTCATTTTATTACATAAAAGAATTCTCAATCATTGACATCTAGACCTGACAATCTTGATCCAAAGTAAGGAAAACATGTTGGTTTTAGGTGAATAAATATTGTATTTTGTCCTGAAATGGGTAATATCATAGCATAGAACGAGATGAGATATGTAACTCCTTAACACAATGAGGATCAAGATAAGTAAATTAAAAACTATGTAAATATAATGGATTCAAATATATAATAATTTTTAGTAATATGTTTGATGAAAAAACATTGAAAATTATTTAAAAAACTATTTGTTTAGTTATAACTTATTTTGACTTGAACTGAATTGATGTTTTTTTAAAAACGTTTCATTTAAATCCAAACTGATTTTGCTTAAAATCCATCTTGACACACACTCATCCTTACCTGAACCCCGTTCTAACTAGTTATCCAACCTCATCCAACCCGCTTATTTTATCAGGCTTATTGACATCTATTTTATCGACTTACTTACAATGCTTTTTTAATTGGACTGGTTATAAACCCATCTATTATTGATATTCTAGTAAAACCAATTTTAAAACTTGAATAACATCATAATTAATTTAAACCAACATACACTCACATATACATATAATTTCAACATGGAAGTGCTTTACCTTTCATAATTTACTATATTAATACAATTTGAAATTTGAAATAAATAAAATACGAAGATGTAAATATATAGTAATTATTGATCAACAAATTAAACCCTTGAAGCAATTAAAAAGTGTATAACCATAAGTTAAAACCCGATCTAATTAACATGTCCAGCTTGCAAATTCAACATGCACCAATTGACTAAATCCGATCTATTACCTAACCGGTTTCTGGTCTGCTATATATATATATTTGAGATGAACAAATAAGAAGAGATTTTTTCATAAGAAAAATAAGAACTAATATAATTTTGACATGTGTTATGATAATTTATGTATAACATCTTATTTTTTGTACTATTTTTTTCTGTCCTATATTCTTTTTTTTTTGTACTGTATTTTTGTTTTTTGTACTATATTTTTGTTTTTTTTTGTACTGTATTTTTTTTGTGCTGTATTTTTTATTTTTTTTTGTATTAGATTTTTTGTGCTAGATTTTTTGATTTTTTATACAATATTTTTTTTGTATAGTATTTTGTTTTTATATTTTTAACATATCACATGTCAAACTCTCATTATTTCTCACATTTCTTAAGCAAAAATCTCTTCTTATTATATTTAACCCCTATATAGTAGAGTTGATTAATCTTCTTTCTTTGCTAAACTAACATGCTCAAAGTCAAAGGTCTTTAACACATGTGGAATTGTCAAGTCACCTACAAGGTGTCGTAATTAATGTTACATGATTACCAAACACAAAAAGAAGAAACTAGCAGGAATGTCCCTTCTCGTGTATGCGTCTTTACACCTTCCCGCGTATGCATCTTTATTTATTTTTTAGTAAAATATTTTCTTTTCTTTTTATCTTTTTACTACCAACGAGAAACATTTCTACCAAAAAGATATATGGCAAGACTCAATTCGTCGAGTTCAATCCAAGGTGTCGCTTCTTTTGGGATGGTAGTCACATGGATACTTTCAAAGAGGGGAAACATGATGGGATGGTGAAAGTCCTAAAACCCTGTCTGATGTTGTAGGGGGTACGTGATCAAACAAGAGAGATTTATCGTTACAAAATGCTTAGTGTTGAGGCCTATCTAAAAACAGAAGGGGTCTAGTCTAATACTCATGTCATGCTTGACTTAGCGCGTTGGGTTAGACGACTGACATGAAGGCTTCATCGAAGACAAAGTGGTCGGAATTCTCTTTCAAGGCGGCCCATGTTGCTTCATCTGTCATTGTTGATAAGCTCTTGACAAGGAGACCCTAGGATAAGTTGCTGAAACAAAGAGGGACGACTAGTTTAAACTAGTAACACATACTTAATTTGAAAACAAGTCCATAGACTCCATACGAACATAAGCGTTTATATGATACATCATGTCACCACCTCCACTATTCAAACACGTGTGTGTGTGTATATATATATCTTGTCAAGTGTGCAATAATAACACATATTATTATAACTTTTTTAGATAAAAAATAATTAAATGTCATATCAATGGTGCGTGAATGATGGTACCTATTTATATGCCAACTAATTCAATCTATGGGTGATTGCCATTCATTGGACTTCGATCTCACTCCTTGCATGTATCTTCATTGGAATGCTAAACATGGGCGAAGATATGAAGGGACCAGGGAGAGACCGCTCTCCTTCTTTTTTTATCAGCAGTGTTAATTTTTGATTCGAAAGGTTAATTTTTTTTAAAAAAAATTGATTTCGCCCCCCTCATTTGAAAAAAAAAATTATATTAGCATCTCTTCTAAATATTTTTTTCGTAACTGGTAAACAAAAAATTAACTTCAAAAGTACCCACATATTAAAATCCCTAATTTTTTCAGTTCCTCTTTATTTCCCCTAAATAAAGTAAATTACGGTTTTAGCCCTTGTGGTTTAAGTGTTTTAACTATTTCAACCCAAAATAAAATCATCTATCATTACAACCTCTGTGGTTTAAGTATTTTAACTATTTCAACCCAAAATAAAATCATCTGTCATCACAGCCCCTATGGTTTAAACAACTAACGGTTTTGGCCCCCAAACTTGACTATTCTAACAATTTTGACCCTCAACCTAACTATGGTTAGGGGTCAAAACTGTTAGTTTTTTACACCACAGGGGCTTCATTGATAGAAGATTCTATTTTGGGTTGAAATAGTTGAAACATTTAAACTACAGGGGCCAAAACCGTAATTTACTCTCTTAAATATTTAAATCTCTTCTTCATCCTGATCTCTTCCTAACCTAAATTATTTCTTTCTTTCTTTTCGATCACAGAGCATTTTCTTTCCCGAATTCCGTCGACACCACCCCACCCAGTCTACCTCCTCATGTTCCAAGCCACCGATGCAAATAAATATAAACGTAAAAAAATCATCAACTAATCTCAAAGTTGTCAAGATTAATTGTAATTTTTCTTTCAGATATTTACTTTTTTTTCACGCATAATGATAATTATTAGATATCTGTATTTTTTTGTTTGACCTGACTTGACCCGAATTAACCCGACCATTTAACCCAAGTAATCGAGACATACCGATCGATTGAAAAAAAATAGGTCACGCAAATTTTCGCCTCCCCTAAAAATCGTTTGAAGCTCCGCTGCTGATGCTAAAATGAACTTATGGTATTCATGTGGCCGGACGCAAACACACGCGTGGGTATCTATATGCATGTGTATGTATATGTGTATTTTCATATGATTTTATTAATTTTTATAGATTCCTGTACATACAATTGATAAATATTGATTGTCATAAGAATATACAATACCTTGTGGTTTTTAAATGAAAATATGACCCCAAGTTAGTGGTAACTTTGTCAGCGTTTCTAGTAAAAAAAATTAAGTATTGATATGTTTCATGTGGGTAACTAGTATTTCATTTTTGGTTTGTAGGTTTTATAAATTACTCATAAGGTCTCAAACTTAAAACATTTGTGACATATATAGTTCTTAGGTCATTAAATTACCCTCACATGCTTGACCAAATTAGCCTCACATAAGCATTATATGTGTTACAAATTTTAAAGTTTGTTACCATATGGGTAGTATATGAAACCTAAGGATTAAGAGCGAAATTTTAGTAAAACACATGACTCATCTCAATAATTTACACAGTAAAAAGATGTAGGATGTGTTTCTTACAAGATAATGAAATAAACAAATGAAAGTAATGATTTGATAAAGAAATAAATCAGTATTATTTCATTTGTTTTGTTGGGTTTCTCTATTGAATCATGAAGTCATGTTCTTTGGTAGACAGTACAAACAAACGAATAGAATATAAGTCATGGCTGGTTATGATTCAAGTCATTGGTTAGGGTATTGTTCATGATATGGTTACGGTAACTAGTTTGGTCAAGGGTTGGAACATGCATGGTATGGACATGGGTCGTGGCTTGGTTCACAGCACGGATCACGGTTTGGGCCATGGGCCAGTGGCGGTTTGGGTCGTGCGTCTAGTCATGATTCATGTCACGGGCCATAATATGGTTCACGACAAGGGTTGGGTCATGTCAGGTCACATATCGAGTGATGGAACGGGTTGTGGTTGAGGGTCAACGGTCAAGTCGTAGTTGAGCCGTGTTCAGGTCCATGGGAAAAGTCGTGGGTCAGGTAATGAGTCAGATTGTGGTTCAAGTGATGGTGTTGTAAGTCGGGTCATGGGCCGGGTCATATGTTGGATCACGGTTCAAGTCATGGATCAGATCACAGGTCGGGGCATTAACCATGATCACGGTTCGAGTAATGGGTTCCGTTCCAGTCATAGATCAAAGCATGAGTCTGATCATATCATTCTTTGAAAAAATGAAAAAAAAAATTATTCCAACAAGAAATAAAATTCATTAGAAATAAAAGAATCACGTTTCTTTTCTGTTTATTACAATATATTTTTTTTATTCTAACATAATAATTTATTTTTTTGTATTTATGCATATCAAACCGATAACACTACGTATTATTACCAAAACGTCTCCTATATATGTAATTAAATGCATATATCGGTTCGATATTCATGAAACACTTCAAAGAATTGGGATAAGTTGATGGAGAAGTTATTTTACAAGGTTGAAAAGGGAACACGTGAATCCATCTAAAATACAATACTTACCAAACACGTACATATTGAAGACAAGAAAGGGACCATATGTATAAACTTGAAGACCTCCATTGAAAATGGGTTGTTACATCTTCATTAATTCAACATCCGATTAAGATGTCATATATGGTTTCTACTTTCTAGTGGTCCATAACTACGAGTTCTAGACACCAATGATGCATATACATTCACATATGCAATAAAGTAATATATATATATATATATACGTATATATACAAGTTAAACCAAATATAACTTAATTGATAACTATAAAAACTGTATATATATATATATATACGTGTATGGATTGCAAAAAAAGATATATAATTAATCACTTGTAATAGGAAAGAAAGATGTTTTTTAGAAAAACATTTAAGTTATATGAGGATGGTAAGATGTAGACAGTTTTATCTCTATCTCATACAAATAAAGAGACTATTTCCAATGAGAATACCGGCTCATGATGCCAATTAACCGATCAACTCAACGCTTTTAACGTTATTTTCACAAAAAAATAAGTAAAATAACATTAGAATTAGTGTAATTTTGCTTTTATTTGTCGATGGCCAACATATATTATACATTATATGCGTTCACCACACACGTGGACAATTATATGTATTAATATGTATATAGCTATTTAAATTTGGCACCAATGATCCTCAGCTTAAGTGATTGAGGGTAGGTATCATGTGTCTTCAATATTGAGGAGGTCATGGGTTCAAGTCCTGACATGTACAAAATAGGGGTTTCATGCTGGGTTAGAGGGTTTTCTTTCACCTATGATGGTTTCCTCCTATTGGGTGTGGATATGATCGGGAGGATCTATGACCCATCAGTAATCCAAATTGCAGTTAAAAAAAAAAATAATTTTAATTTGGCACGTTGTGTATAACAACTTTTATATACAAATGATTACTTTGATTATAAGTTTTATTTTAAAATAAAAAACATGTGGTTATAAATAAATATTTTGATAATAATGTAATATAAGTTTTCAATTCAACACATCTTTTTTTTTTTTTTTTTTAAATTAAATCGACTATATCTTAGATTCACACTTTTTGAGTGGAGATATAGCATGTGTTTGTATGTCACGTGCCATAATCAATAAAGGTGAGATTGTGAGCAACCTGGGGAATATATAAAATCTTTAAATTAAATCGGATTCTAAAGTAATTTGATATGTTTTTCATAATTGCTTATCTTAGGATTTACTATATTTAGATGCATCATTTATCACTAACTTGCATTTATAGCTTCTATACAACTATTGTAATACACAAGATTGTGTATCAAAGGGCTTATAGCCTAATAAAACATCCTTAACTTTTCAATGAATATCTTAGGCTGGAGCAAAAATAATATAGGTTGAGCTAAAGGTTTTTTCAGTGTAGATTTCCTTTTAGATGGTGTGTCAATGTGCACATTTAAATAGTGGTATTTGCCGTTAGCTGTTTAAAATATATACACACAAGGATGTGATGAAACCGTATTATTAAATGGACAATTTAATTAAATGTATATATGAACATGCATGTTAAGATCCTTTTAATGATATATAAACCAGAAGATTCAACCGAATTGGGTCCCTTGTGACTCATGTTTGTACCTTAATTTGAATGTGAAATTATGGAGTGGGCTCTCTCATGTCTCTGATTTTCATCCCACTTGTTCTTTTTTCTTTTTCTTTGTTTTTTTTACCACAAATTAATTTAACTTGTTACCAATAAACTTATTTTATTTCATTTATATCAAACTAATCAATAAAATAAGGTAAAACTCAGCTTATGCTACTACGACTGAATTTAAGACAGGTTTTAAGTATCTTTGAGCCTTAAATATACAATTTGTAAAAGATATGTATCATACATATATTAACAACATGTACACCACATTTCATATTCAAGACACCTAATTTTGAAAATGATGTTACGGAACATGCGGATGGTGACTCTTCTATTTAATTTATTTATAATATTAATAACTCCTCTTTCGAAATAAATTAAATAAATATATAGGGAGACCAAAAAACTCTTTTAAAGTTGTTATAACTCTTTTAAAGTTGTTAAATGACCCTTTTCTTGTCCCCTACTAATATATGTACAACACCATTATTCTTCTATTACAACTAATTAACTTTTAGTCCTTCAACTTTTGCTTTAAGCACATGACTGGTACTTTTGATAAAACCATAAGTATATTTTATTCATTATATTTTAAAGTTTCTTTTTTTTTTTTTTTATAAAAAACCATGTATGAAAAATAATATAAATAATAAACAAATCATACTAACACAACTCGCCTCGTCCCCAGACATAACATCCTATTGGGGGACAAAGCAGCTAACTAAGTTAAAACCATGATAAATAATAAAATAGTCAATACCAAACCAAATCAAACAAAAGATAGGTCAATTATTATCATTTGGTCATGACTATAAACGAACCAAACGTTCAACGAACCGCGTGAACCGTTCGGTGGGAAGTTCGTTTCTATTAGTTCGTTTACTAAATGAACGATTACGAACAAGAAATTCCGTTCGTTTATTTAAATGAACGAACATGAACAGAGGCCGTGTTCGTTCATTTGTATTCGTGAATGTTCGATAGCATGTTCGTTTGCGTTCGTTTATGTTCGGTTAAGTTAATTTATTATATTTATTCGTTAAATGTGTTGTATATTTTCAATTTTTTTATTTTTAGTTTAATACCATAATATTTAAGTTATTTTTAGTTCAATACTATAATATTTTAATTTATATATTTATAAATGCTTGAGGTTAAAAATGTTGATCTTTATTGTTTAAATAATATGTGTTCGTTAGCGCTCGTGAACCTTTCGTGAACAAGCTAAATTCCTTAATGAACGAACACGAACAAGAATTTCCTTTCGATTAGCGTTCGTGAACAAGTTAAAAGTTAAACAAACAAACACGAACAAGGGCTCGTTCATGTTCGTTCGGTTCGTTTACAGCCCTATGACTAGGTATCACCATCTCTAGTGTAGGTTGCATATACTACTACATAAATAAACATGTATATATTCTACAAAAACATATCAATTATAGAACTAGCAACCGATTTAGGTTTAGTTGTTGATCAGCTGCTAATTTTGCAATTGATTGAAATCATAATTTTTGTCGCAATTTGACTCATGTCACAAAAAAAAGGTTGGAAACTGATTAATGATAACTTTATTTCAAGACAAAATAATTCGGTCACAAATTAGTAGCCAACGCGTTTTAGAAACTAACGCATTTGTGACTATTTTGGACATATACGGACGGAGTTTGAAAAAAAACTTGGAGGTGGTTGGAGAATTTTTAGGAAGAAAACGGAGGGGGCCGAAGGATTTTTAGGAAGAAAACGAAGGTAACCGAATGATTTTCCGACAAAATACTACTGAATCGACCCTTCTGACCGAAAAAACAGGTGGGCCAGGGTCCCCGGGCCCCAATAAAGAACCGTCCCTGCATATACGTATATTTATAGAATCGGTATCAAGCATCCATGAAGAGGTATTATATTTGTTACCGAATCAGAATATCTAGATCTTGATGTCTATTGGATCCCCACAACGTGATAATATAGCTTTATGCTATAAAGTTAATTATTTTGACATGATTTGACGTGGTTAGTTTTCGTGTTGGTTGGCTACATTGGAGAGCATAAACTACAATATGGTGTTCATATATGACATGTATTAGCTTGATTTATTTGAGTTATTCTGGTTTAATCACTGCAATTTAAAGGTACCAATCAAGTTTAAATCATGTCTATTATCAAGTAATTAATTACTTTTTTTTGAACCACAATTTGGATTACTGACGGGTCATATACCCACCGATTAATCCACACCCAATAGAAAGAAACTCACCATAGATGAGAGAAAACCTTCTAACCCAACATAGAACCCTTATTTTGTCCATGTCAGGGTTTGAACCCATGACCTCTCGAATATTGAAGCCACATGATACCTGCCCTCAACCACCTGAGCTGAGTATCATTGGTAGTAATTAATTACTTAATAGTTGAAATGGAAACCCTTAGGATGTGGAAGATCATACACCCCACAAAATGGTCGCAAACTGATTGGTGACACATTTTTTTCGATATACATATTTTTGCATTTATTCAAATTTTATGGTTTGTGAAAGGACTCTTGTCTTTTGCTGTTTAAATATGAGTTATCAAAAAATGAAAATACTATAATGATTTTTTCTCTATCATATATTATCCATTAAAACAAAATAAATCTAAAAAAAAAAAGAAGAAGAAAAAAACATCAATATTAAAGTTTCATTAAAAGATTTTCATTATTAAAAATTGTGATAGTGGTGGAAGATCCCCCTTCCAATATGAAGGTCAATGGTTCAACTCTCACTTGAGGTATTTTGATGGATACCAGGTGAGGGGAAGAATCTTGAGTTTAATCTCGGGTGCTGGGCGATGCAGTTTTTACATCAAATAACTTGGTTTCTGTGCATCAGGTGCAGCTATTCCGATGATGCGCCCGATAAAACGAGTTATCGCTCCCTTGAGGAAGGGTCTTCCAAGGCCTTCTGACGTGGTACATATGTCACGACGTTACGTTCGATTGTTGCTGTTCTTCGAGATATGTGCAGAAATTGACTACCGCAAATATATTTTTCAATATAATTAAAAAGTGATTTTTAAATATCTCTCAACAACAATAAATTATGCCTCAAAATTATTTATAATAATATATAGTTAAGTACTATTTAAACATTTTGCAAACAATAAATTATGCCTCAAAATTATTTATAATATATAAATTAAATAAAATCTTTTAAAAAATAAATAATCCTGAGACCAAAGTAGAAAAAATTAGGGAAAATTCCCAAAATGTCCGTTTGACCATGATTTTTTTTCCAAAAGTGTCCATTTGCCTTTTTGTTTCTAAAATATGTCCATTGTATAAATTAGAAATAAGTGGACATTTGTGGAAAAAATTGGCTTAGATGGATATTTTGGGAATTGACTTAAAAAATTATCAAGTACTTCAAATTAACTTGCAGTTCGCCCAACACCATGGATCTGAATACAAACCAAATTAAGATGCATATGCAGTTTGTTGTTTTTACCATTTTAGGAATTGATTTTGATAGATAATTGCTCAAAGTATTTATGGATATTTAAATTAATTTTAGGTATTTATTTCTATCATTATATGTGTGGCATTTGATGTGAGTAAAAATGACATAGATTCTATTCTTGGTAACTTTCCCTGTATAGTAACGTAAAGTTATTCCATGTTCATACACTTTTAACCAATACATATATGTTGCTGAATTGGATAACTTTCCGTTTTTAGTAACAAGAATGGAATACAAGAATGAAGTTGATACTGCATTATAGGCCTTTAAATAGTAAAATCATTTATTTTTATGATCATTTGTAGTAGGTTGGTGTATTTAGACATCATAGAATTTTAATTTAACACATCTACCTAGCTATACGGCTCGTAAGAGAGAGATGCACGGCTCGTTCAGACCTATACGATTTGTATAAACCGCCTTCTGATATTCCCTCAGAGTTTGATTTTTCTGAATTAAGTTGATTTAATGTTTTTCTACACAAGACTCATCGGTTTTGCAAAATTTATAATTTTTTTTTATCAATTGTGTGAATGTAGCACTCGTTCATTCTCTTTATTTTTGTGTCAATTAATTTATATAACCAATTGTATCTTTTCAAAAGTTATGTTATAAACTACCTAGAGATGTAAATGAATTATGCTGATTTGTAAGAAGCTTGAGATTAGATAGATACAAAGTTTGAACGAGTCAAGCTTAACGACTCTAGGCTCGAGTTTGAGCCTTGAGATATGACATGTTTACTCATCGGGCTCGAGTTTCACATGTTGAGCTCAATCCGACTAGCAAGCCTAAAGGAGTCTTTTATTTATATATTTTTATATAATTAAATAAGTGCATATTTATAAAAACAATTGTATTTACGTATAAATCATGATAAATATAACAAAATCATATATATTATGTTAGACATGAAATGTTAAATGTATAGTCATAAATATATTTAAAGTTAATGATAAATATAAATACTTTACTAATTAATAAACTACGAGTCGAGATAGCCGAGTTCGAACTCGAATATTTTTCTTACAAGTACGTCGAGCTTGAGCTTGAACATTTTCTTACTAGGCGAACTCGCTCGAGCTCTCTTAAGGCAAAACGAGCCGAACTCAAGCCATAGCAAGCTCGGGCTCAACTCATATCGTTTACACACAACACAAATTTTTTGTGTCTCTTAAGTTTTTGAAGTTTATTGTTTATTCCACATAATATATATAATCTGATTTTCCTTGATAACTTTTGTTTAGTAGTTAAATAAATAATAGCCGTAAGTTATATTGATTAATGCTAACGCTTTTGTTCGTGAAAAATGAGATCAATATCACTTGAAGAAGATCAATATCATTATATAATTGTTTTTAATTATGTTTTGGTCTCCATAACAACGTCCAAGTAATTTATATGTTTCTTTTATTTATTAATCACATTAATGTTATCGACTCAATACGTCTAATGAAGTTGTTAAACATGCATGCCTCATCGAGTGATAATGTTTTTGACTAAGTAATTTATTTCTATCAAATTATCTTTTTAAATTTTCATGTTGAAACACAAAACATAACAATTTTACATATTTACATTTAAATCCCCATAACAGATACACTACAATTTCATATGTTTTATAATCATACTCTGAAAGCATAAGGCACATGTTTTAATTGTCATACATATATAACATGTGTAACTTTGTTGTGCTCATTTTTATGAATTTATTTAACTTATTATATAAAATTTTGTTATTAGTACATGTGACCCTGTCAACAATCATACTCATATTAGTTGCAAGTTTAACCAGAATCTTTTTTTTTTTTTTTTTATAAAAGTAAAAACGTTTAAAAAAACTTCAGTTTCGAATATCAAAAGATATCCCAATCACATCACACATGTTTCCTAAAAGAAATGGAATCTTACCAGTCAAATGTTGATTAACAAGGTGAATGTGGATGATCTACGTGCGTACGTACTCTAGTGGTGACTCACAACCACGTACATATAGATGACTAGTGTACGAATGGTTAGGTATAAATCTAAACGTTTGTTTAATATTTCTGTTATTCTCACACCTAACTCTTAAATTTCATACATCTTTTATATCTTTTATACTTTTGACTCCCTAGCGTCAGAAGCTATTCACTTCTTGACGAGGGTTCAACGGGTCATCCACAACAATTGTTTAACCCCAAGGGGGCAGGAGTTTGTGTTTGGAAGGTTAGGATTTGCAATTCAGAAAGGGTTGGCGGCGCAGCTTGTTGCCCGTTTACCTGCTGTTTTGATGTAACTTGTTTCGAAGATAAATGAAATGAAAAATATTCACATAAAAAAAAAAAAAAAAATAGGTATAAACTATACAAGACAAATAAATGTCAGTTATTAATTGTCAGAATTTCTCAGCTTTAATAATTTGTCTCGCATACGTTTCGTCTCTTTATAATAACAGTTTAAAAAGACTAAAAATAAGGGCATGTGTATGTACGATGTTGTGGATATACACGTGTATTTAGGATGCATATGTGTATGCAGATAAAATGCTCTTAATTAATATCATATTTTCAATAATAAATCTTAAGAAGTATGTAAATACACATGCATTAGCTTAATATTTATAAAAAATAATACGATGGCTAAAAAAACAGAGTTCTCAATAAATTACTAATTCTAAAATACATGTGCCTTTATCTATATAAATACACAAAGTAAGTCGCTACTATTTTCGCCGCATATATGTGTCCCAAATGCGTAGGATTATTACATGGAATATATATATATACTAGAATTATGAAAATCAAAAACTTAAATTAAATTTTTTAAATAAATTAACTTATTTAAACCATAATTATATACATAGATATCTATCTCTCATAAATATATATTTTTAAAGAGTCACTAAAATGTATATAAATATATCTATATTACTATATAATACACACTAACCTAAAATCCCGTGTATTACACGGGTTGGGTAGTAAGAAAACATAAAATTTTTAAATATATATATAATCAAAAATGAGGTAATCTTTTAAAAGAAAAATCGCACAAATAAAAAATCATTTGATACAAGAATTAGGGTTTGTGTTTAATTTATTGAAAACCTAAAATAAGGGGTTTCTAATTGGGTATAAAATAATTCATGTAAAAATTAGTTTTGGGTTAAGTAACAGGCAGAAAAATGAAAATTTTTGTATGCTAAAAAATTGACAAGTGTCCCCTAAATACACTCCTTTATTAGTTTAGGGAGATATGGGAGGGTTTCAATAAAAACCTTCATTTTTGAGAAAACTTAGAAAATAATCAAAATTGTTATCACTCAATTTCGTTTTTCGTTTTACATTTTGTTTTATTATAAGATTATATTTGTTAACAAAAATAAAAAAAATAAAAAAATATATGTAATTCATGTTATTACATATATGTAACTTTATATATTATATATACGTAACTTCGTGATCTACATATTTTTATTAAATTTTTTTCTGTTTATAACATTTCTAAGTTAAAAATAAAAAATCATGAAAATTTTTTTAAAAGGTGATTGGTCAGCAGGAGTTTCTTAGTTTTCTCCAAAGTGAAAAATTTTCTTTCGAACTCTCCCCTATGTATATGTATGTATATATGTATGGAAAAAATCTAATAATAGTGTATTTTTGTCTAAAAAGTAAAAACTACTAAGAATTTGACATGTGACATGATAACCTAGGTATAATATCTTATTTTTGTACTAGTTTTATTTTTTTGTACTTTATTTCTTTTTTTATGTGTATTTTTTGTACTGAATTTTGTTTTTTTTTTGTACCGGATTTTTGTGTATTTTTACTACATTTTTATTTTTTTGTTGTGGATTTTTATTTTCTTGTACTGAATTTTTTTACTATATTTTTGATTTTTTGTACTAGATTTTGTTTTTTTTTTTGTATTAGATTTTGTTTTTTCTTTTCCATTAGAGTTTGTTTTTTATGCTAGATTTTTTTTTTGTATTTTTAGCATTTCAAATGTCAAAGTCCTATTGGTTATTATTTTTTAAACAAAACCTCTTCTTAGTGGATTCAACCACTATATATATGTGGAAAAAATCAAATAAGATTTTTGCCTAAAAAGGTAAGAAATAATAGATATTTGACATGTGACATTATAATTATGTTATAGCATCTTATTTTTTGAACTGTATTTTTATTTTTTGTGTAGAATCTTTTATTGTTATATATTTTTTTGTATTGGATTTTTGTGTTTTTTGTATTATATTTTTTTGTACTTGATTTTTATTTTTTTGTATTAATTTTGATTTTTTGTATATAATTTTTTGTACTGTTTTTTTTGTAGTGGATTTTGTTTTCTTTTGTACTGAATTTTTTTTTGCAGGGTCGTCCCTGAAAAATTAGGTGTCATGTGCAAACGCTAAAAATGGGCCCCTATGTGTTTGTGTATGGTAATTCGTTTGTAACTAAATTTGAAATGATAGTTTGTTTTCTAGCTAAATTTGAAGTGAGTTAATTTGTTTTTTATCTAAATTTTAAATTTTAATGAGTTATTTGGTCAAATGTTTAAGGAAAAAGTTTTTGTTTTAGCTTTTATAAAATTTGTAACTGGGTTAAATATATTTAAAAAATTAGGTTGTAAATTATATGTGTTGTTATAAAATAAATAAATAACATACATATATATTTAGCCATGTTACCAATGTCTACCATGACCTTCATTGAGGCCACACCATCACCCCAGAAGGAAATCGTACTGGAAAACCTCTGACCTCTCAAGGACCCATATTTCGTCTTGAGAGTGATTTGCATTCATGACCTTTCATTCGAAAGCCAAGAGGTACCACTAAGGCAAAACCCTTTTGGCAGTTAATAATACCTAGTTAGAGCAAATTACCATACAAGAAAATATTCTGCAAGATTCAAATTTAAAATATTTTAATAATATATAAAGGTACTTTTTATCTATTATTGACTTTTATAATAATTATAAAAAAGAAATAAAAAAACTCCGAAAACAGAAGATTTGCATTGAAAGATTATTTCCTACATCATTTTCCTTTTATAGGTCCCCTACCCCAAGAGAAGTAACTTATTATCCGTCTTCTTCATTCTTCTCCAACCCCCCTAAGCATTCATTCCTCCGGTGACCATCACCGGTCGCCGCCACACTCCATTAATGGATAAATCCGATCGCGAGACTCATGATTTCATGAACGTTGAATCGTTCTCTCAACTTCCCTTCATCCGTCCCTCATCCTTCAAAGAAAAAGGGATCAGACTCTTCGGAAAAGAGTTTGGTGGTCGTGACCCTGATGGTGATTCTACCATCAGAGTCAACACCAATGACTTTGATACGGTTGACAACACAGATGTCTGTGTTGTTGACGAAGAAGAATTTAAAGAAACAAGCGAAATTAGCCGGAAATTCGAGTGTCATTACTGCTGCAGAAACTTCCCTACCTCACAAGCTTTAGGTGGTCATCAAAACGCACATAAACGAGAACGACAACATGCTAAACGAGCTCACCTCCAGTCAACCATGGTCAACGGCAGCTTCTCGGATGCACAAATGTATGGTCTCATGAACTACCACCGCTTCACCACCACCTCATCACCTTTCTACCACCACTCAACCACCAGTTCCACCACCACCAACTACAATCACAGGTTTAATTATGGACACAACTCATCATACACTTCTCATCAAACACCTATCAATGGCAATCCATTAGGTTTATGGAGATACCCTAATTATGCTCAAAACACAACATATAACCGTGATCGTTTGATTAACACGTCACCATTAATATCATCTTCTAATGAGGGCTTACGAGCATCAAGAATCCAGACGAACTCGAGTTATATGTATGAATCGAAGCCGAGCGTTCAAGATCAAGTTAGTCTTGACTTGCGTCTGTGACATTATCTCAAAGTTAATAGCTTTATGGATCCATCATTTTCAATTTTTTCCCTCTTTTATTTAGAAGTATTTTATAATCATAGATCTACCATTTCGATCTTTTTGTATGCTTCAAGTACGTACCTTGATTAAATCTAACTATATATATAATTATATGTATACTACTTTTATGTAACTCTAACTATGCATGTGTGTTGATGCTTAAAGCTGTAAAGATAATTAGATAATTGGATCTTTATCATGATCCAATCATCAAACCCGTTGAGTTTGGAAAATTAAAGTGATTCAAAAGAGTTATCGGAACATGACAGATGGGCCGAATTGAATGAATTTGGATCAATTTTTGATTCATTTCATTCGGCTTGTGACATTTTATATGACTTTATTTTTTTTAGTAAATTTAGTATTTTCCAATTGATCTTCCTACTAGTTTTTTTTTAAATCTTGATTTAATAACTATATGAGATGTTTATTGATTGATGAGATGTTTATTGATTGTGCAGTTTAATTAGTTTGGTGGTTTGATAATTAAAAACCCTAAAATGGTGGTGAAGGGAAATAAGAAGAAATTAATATATAACAACCAGATATTTAATAAGACATCAAGTTATTAATATTCTAATTAAATTCTGGATGAAGAGTAACATGTATTGGATTCAATCAGTGATTCATGATTGTACCAACTGAAGCAAATGAAGCTGTTTTCATGAAGGAAAAAGAGTGCTGATGCCTTTTATAGTTACTTCCAAAGGGGTTACTCACACTTAACCATGCTACATATATATTTTTTTTAACGGCGAAGGTCGTGTGAGCCCTCTGTTTCTAGGCCATGTCAACCATGCTACATATATTTGTCTATTGTCTAATGTACAACTGTCAGCTGCTCCTGTGTGCTTTCCATACTTGTACATTTTACAAAGCTTATATAAATGTGTTATATAGTTAACCATTAAACTTGTTTTAAAACGTTAACGAGCCATAGATCAATTGGTTTAGAAGGATGCAATCCCATGACTTTTCAATGTGAAGGCCATGGGTTCGAGTCTCAGGTAGAACGGAGGTTTTCCCACAATGGGTTCGGACACGGTGGGTTTCTTTTGGAATAGTGGGCGAGCTGGTTCACCAGCGCTGTTTGCGTTTCGCGGGTGTGGATTGCCTTTCGTCATTGGATTTACCCGGTGACCGGGCCTGAAATGTATTCGTTAGTCGTTAAAAAAAACTCATTTTGAAACGTATATTAAAAAAAATTAAAAAAGAAGTGTGAGATTTAGACTAAAGGCTAGAAAGGTAATTTAACACCCACATATATTTTCTTTTTTTCTTTCTTAATATAAAAAAGTTTAAAACCTAATAAAAGGTTAGGATTTTTTTAACTACATTTAATTCTTATATTCTTGATCTTTTTACTTCTTTATATTAATTAACATGATATCTTGATTTTTTTTATTAAAGTGTTAGATTGAAATTTTCTAGTATTTTTAAATAATTTTTTTGTAGTATTTCTTATATAAATGGTTATATATACCCACTAATTGTAATAGGATAAGCATACCTATACACTCAGTTGGGTGTGTTTATACGAGATATCGCATTGTAATGTTAAAATTTTGAGTTAGTTTTTTTTGCTTGATTATAATATACGAATTTGGGATTTTGTCAAATCACATGTGTTTTTGATTATCGATCATGTGTCTTTAATTGGTATCATTGCATGCAAGCTCGATCAAGAACATCGTACCGATTATCTAGAAATCAGCCGCAACAAAACTTTGATAGATAATAGATTAATGAGACTAATAGGCAAATTTCAGTCACTTACACCTCAGTCTCGAGTTTATTAAAGTAGAGAACTGAAAAGAAAATAATGAAAAACAAAGGAAAAGAAATGAGAGGGAAAAAATGAAAAGAATAAAGTTCTTTTATTTCATTTTCTTTCTTTTCTCTCCTTTAATAAACTCGGGAACAGAGTGTTAGCTAGGGACTTGCGATCGGGAAGTAAACAACTTCGACAATCAAGATTGTTGACAAGGGTAGAAGCTGCAATGAGGTGTGAGGTTCAAACGATCAAGATCCGATCGTTTAACATCTAGTAGTCGAACGTGACGAGGTGTTTTTAATACATAACTTGTGACCCTGGTACAAGATGTAAAGTTACAAAATTGATTTTGATTTTTCTTCTACCAAATCGATTAAATAGAAGCCTAAATTGCTTTTGAAAGTTTTTTTAGTCCTCTGGTCAATTAAGGGGAAAAAAGTAAAAACAAAGAATCGTATGTATACTTTGATAATGGACTCAATGACCTAGATCGTAGCTAGCCAAAGGAGTGGCGGTGCGAGTTCATATGACCGAAGGACTCATTGGGGTCGTAGGCATGAGAGTTTCATCACTTCAAGATACGTCACTTTTTTTTGAACGGTGACGATCGTACATACTACGTATGTTTTCTTAACAGGGTCCAACGAACAGAGGTAAGACGCGGCAAGACCAGATGCGCGGG
Source organism: Mikania micrantha (assembly GCA_009363875.1). NCBI lineage: Eukaryota > Viridiplantae > Streptophyta > Magnoliopsida > Asterales > Asteraceae > Mikania > Mikania micrantha. The sequence goes on from CM018692.1 coordinate 3,817,347, forward strand.
AGCCCTCTGGAATAGGTAAACCATTGCCCCCATTGGTCCAGAACCCAAGATTAAGCTCAAGATTCCTTTCCTCACATGGATGTCCTTTGAATCGCCCCTAGCAGGGCTTGAACTCATGACCTCTCGATCAATTGGTGAAACTTCAACCAGTAAGCTGAATTCACATGATTTCAAGATACATCACTTAATTGGCATTTCTTACTCTAGAAAACATACATCATGAGATTTTCAGAATGTGGGATTTTAGGTCAATATTTATCAAAAGACTTCACACTTTCATTTCTATAATTTCATCTTATTAATATTAAAATAAAATATTTCTAATTGTTTTTAATTTCATTTGATGATTCTTAGCCATTAAATGTTGAAACACTATATAAATTTTATTACTCATATCTAAACTATAATAACCAAAACTCACAACTTTAAGGATTTACGATGAGAAATTCTTACAAGAAGCTTTTCTATTATTTCCTTTGAAAGTAGGCTTTTGTTTTTCGTCTGTTTTTTGTCGGAATTGTGTGACAATTTGCGACAGAAAAATTGCTTAGCAAATTTCTGTAGCAAATAAGGTTTTTTTATAGTAGTGTGAGAAAAACTTACCAAGAAGCCTTTTCTACGATTTCCTTTCTATCTAAACTCATATTATAAACAAAACTTTCAATTTGATGTCTATATGATAAAACTTCTTGACTTATTTGGTTCTTCTCCTTCCAATTAATAACCCATATTCAAGGTGTTCAAAAAACCAAAACCCAAATCGTATTGAAAATAAAAAAACTGATTTGAATTCTTATTCAGATATTAAGGTCAGATAACTGTTTTTTATTCGACTCAGATAAAAAAATCATGCTTATTCGGGTTATTCAATTTATTCTGGTAGATTCGGATTGCTTAAGCATATTTCTTATTCAGGTCGGGTTGGCTTTTAGATAAGGTCTTGACATTTCAAATCCAAATAAATTGATTTGATTAAACTATTATCCGATCCAATGAACACCTCTATCCATATACGGACACATGAAAATTCTAGGTTTTTCTTTGAATGCGACGTACGTAACCTTTACCATGTTTTTCGAATTTGACTTTTGTCGCTTAACGAGGGCCGTTTACTTTTAAGTCAATGAGCTCTGAAAAATAAAATATTAATACTAATATTTAGTTCTCTTAGTTTAATTCTAATTAAAAAATAAAAGAATCAAATAAAAAAAAATTGTGGAACTATCATAGAGAAGATATATCATTAGACTTAAATATTCCAAAAATGTATTTTTTTTTCTGAAAAACATAAAAACTTAAAATTCTCGGTATATATGTTTATCATCCTTGCATATGACCGTACTAAATTTTTCTGTGTCCTATTTTTATGCTTAACATTTTGGCATGATTGCATGATCCAAAGGTTCAAAAACCATCTCTTATTGAAATTCTATTTTTTTATATAAAAAAATTGACTATTAACGATATAAAATCTAAATAAAAAATATGTTATTGTATATAAGTTTTTATGTGTTATTGCACGATATTCTGTTTTTGATGTTTTTCCACTATAAATGATTGTCCTAGTGTTCATATACATATGGTTTTGAGTTTCAAATGATGATGGTGTTATGACATTAATATAATCAGCAATGTTTTCATAACCGGACCGGACGTCGAACCGGTCTCGTTACCGGTCAGAGGTCGGACCGGATTTAAGAATCGGATGATTTTATAAACATTTTATAAATATATATATATAAAAAATCAAAAAAAAATCAAAAAAAAATCAAAAAAAATCAAAAAACCGGTTCAACCACCGGTCCGACCACCGGTTTTCTGGTCTGAACGCCGGTTCACCGGTCCGACCGGCCGGTTCACCCAAAAACGGTTCAAGACCCTTAACCGGACCGGTCCACCCACCGGTCCGACCGGCCGGTCCGATCCGGTTTTCAAAACAGTGATAATCAGTCATCAAACTGGTATAAAACTAGTTATACATATATGTATGTACACGCATACATAGGTGATGGGTGCACGTTGACACTCATGTAAGAAACTTAATCATTTGGCAGAAATAATCTAGGATCCTAATATACCAAAAAGCAATTTAAAAACATGTGGGACTATACAAGTGTCCCGTGGCAATGAAGATGACCATTTATAGACAATCAATCTAAAGAAACAACTAAGCCTGTAAACGAACCGAACAGTTCGTGAACAGTTCACGAACTGTTCGGCGGGAAGTTCGTTTATGTTCGTTTATTTAATAAATGAACGAACACGAACATAAAACTTGTGTTCGCTTAATTAAATGAATGGACATGAACACACCAAGTGTTCATTTATTTATGTTCATGAACTGTTCGGTTATGTTCATTTATTTATGTTCGTTTATTTGTGTTCGTTAAGTATGTAATGTTAGTTTATGTTCAGTTAACTATCTAATTTATTAATTTTATGTATTTACATTTAAAACACTTGTCGTTTGTGTTCGTTTATGCTTGTTAAATTGTGATCGTTTATGTTTGTTTGATAGTGTTCATGTTTGTTTATGATTGTTCAATAGTCTTAAATAATGTTCATTCATACTAGTTCGTTTATTTTGGTTCGTTTGTGTTCATTTATGTTCATGAACAATTCATTTAATTCATTAATGAACGAACACAAACGAACACGAATATATTTATTTTCTTAATAAACGAACAAGAAGACAAAATTCATGTTCGTTAATGTGTTCGTGTTCGTGTTCGTTCGATTCGTTTACAGGCCTAGAAACAACAGTAAGGATGATTATTAAGTAGTAGTAGAACAAAAAACATTGTAATAAATTTAGGTTTTTATAGACATATGACATGTTTCTAGTCTCTTTCTTAGTTAAATACATCTAATATTATTTATATACATTTTATACATTTTATACATTTTTAAATTATAAAAAAGGATATTTTTAATGCATTAAAATATATTAATATTAAAAACACACTTTTTAAAAACCAAATTATTATAAAATATAAAATTTTCAAAAACACACTTTTTAAATAAACCAACTTTGAAAAAAAATACTTTAAATTAATTTAAAAAAATAATATAATTATTTACTTAAAGTACTAAATTATAAGAATTTTAATCATATTTTATATTAAATATTGTAATATATCATTTAAATTTTAACTGATGACTATTTGATATGTTTTTATTAAATATGTGTAATAACTAGGGTAATAACCACCTAATAAAAAAAAACTAAATTAAAACACCTCGAGTAGATCATGACACCACACTGACCCAAGGAGACCAACTTCACTATCAACTCCATGGAGACACTGCTCCCCAATCAAATTAAGTATCACCGAATTTTATGAATTTTTCTATAAAAAAACCCATGAAATGGATAAAAATGCAAAATATTGTAATTTTTGGTTCCTAAACTGCCATGATGTATGGGAGTGATTGTTGGCAAATCAAAAAGACTCAGACGAGAAACTTAGAGTCGGCAGAGATGAGGATGCTAAGATGGATGTGTGGGCACACAAGGCTCGATCGAATAAGGAATGAAGTCATCAGGGAAAGATTGGAGGTAGCGTGCATCTAAGACAAAGTAAGGGAAAGAAGATTGAGATGGTTCGGACATGTGAGGAGGAGAAACCTGCTGGCACCTGTTCGAAGAGTAGAGAGCCTTATTGTGGAGGGAAAGAGGAGAAGAGGACGACCGAGGTTGACATGGGATGAGCAGATTCGCCACGATTTATCGGAGTTGCACCTCTCGGAGGACATGATCAGTGATAGAAGTTCATGGAGGCATAGGATAAAGGCGAGAGATTTCTAGTTTGCGTAGGATGTAAGTTGGTAGGATCTTAGTTTCATAGAATGCATGTGTCATAGGTGGTTGTGGTCGATTGGTCTGCATGCTAGCGGTGTGTTTAAGTTTGGTGTGTCGTTTGGTGTATTTGTTTGTCGTGCTTATGGTTGGATGGTCTCATGCTTGCTTTGTTTGTTTTGTCTTTCCTACCTATACTGCTTCTCATGTGTAATACTGCTTCTCTGTTTGTTTTGACTTTATGCGTGTATATGTATGTACATGTATCTGTGTTACGGCCTTTATTTGTTTGTCTATGGCTTCGTGTTCTTTGGGATGAAAAAAAACAAAAATAAAAAAGCAACGGTTTTTTGAGCCGGGGGTCTCCTTAGAAGCAGCATCTCTACCATATCTAGGGTAGGGGTAAGGTTTGTTTTCGTCTCACCCTCCCCAGACCCCACACAGTGGGAATATACTTGGTTTGTTTGTTTTTAAACTTATCATCATATAACAAGCTCATTGCCAATATGGGAACTAGCTTACTTGGTAGAGGTTTGTCTTTTAAAATAGGAGGACATGAGTTCAATACCATGCAATAGTGTAATTATGGTGTAATTTAGGTGAATAGTAAGCTTAACCGTTAAAAAAAAAACAGCTCATTAAAAGTGAGCATACTTGGTTTTAAAGATTTAAAAACTTAACTCCGACTATTTATGTGCCAATTGCCATTATGTATGGTTTTTAAAATGACATGTTTACTCCAAGTGTAGGTAAAACAACTCATTATTTTTCTAAAACTAAACTATAATTTTGTAGCTCCTAACAAATAATCTTTTTATACGAATAGACGCACAAAATTAGAAAAATAAATTCAAAAAAGCGTATTAAAAAAACAGAGTGAATGAATTTGATAAAAGGTGAAATTGATTTTAATAAACTAGGGGATCAACGAAGGCAATTAGGTCGGTTATAAAAAACTTTGCATCTTAGACGAAGAGTTCATAAGTTCAAATCAAATAAAGATGATTTAGTTTGAAAGAGTTTATAAACCTAAATAAGCGTATGATAACCAAAGTGGTTTTGTCCTAGCGGTACCTCTTGTCTTTCCAAATGGAAGGTCAAGGGTTCAAATCTCTCTCAAGGTGAAATAGGGATTCTTGTGAGGTCAGAGGGTTCTCCGGTGCGGTTTTCTCTTGCGGTGGTGGTGGGGTCTCAATGAAGGTCATGATAACTAGACATTAGTGATATGGCCTGAAAATCTGTGGTTCACACGTTGAGATCTCAAATGTCGTTCGAAAAAAATATAAGAGTATGATAGGGTTTGTAATTTAAATAATAATTAAAAAAAAAAAAAAAAAAAGGAGAAGGTTAGGTTAGTTTATTGACTGGTGGGTGAGGCATAAATAGAGCAGATTTAAGGATATGACATTGGTTGAAATCTAGGACACAACTCATTTGAAGCTGTGTCTCTTGGACCTAGTTGTGTCTTTTCCGTTCGTATATTATAAACTATGAAAGCGTCATATGTTTTAATTTTTAGCCTTTGATTATCTTTTTCCTGTATATACTACTCTTTATTTTCTTCAATAAAATTGTTGAGTTTTTTTTTTTTTTTTTTTAAAGAGTGTTAGCGAAAAATATTTGTTAAAATAAATGGTTTGAAAAATATTTATTTAAATCGGCTTAATTTTCCTTTATACATTTATATGTTTTACCATAGGAAATGGCTAGTATTTTGTTCATCAACTTGTTTTCTTATTATTGTTTATTAATTTAATTTTTACGGAAAAATGTATTTGGAAAATCAAAATTATATTGTTAAATAATTTCATAAATTATATATTAATAAATAAAGAAAAACAATTTTTCAGAAAATATTATAATATTAACTACAAACGAGTAAATTCATTATTCATCAACAAATTGTGGTGTGGCTTCATGGATCTGGTATGAAGATTGAGACAAAAAGAAAAGGTAAAAAGTGACATCAAGGTTGTGGCAGGGATGCACAATAACATTTACGTTGTTAAGCACATGTTTGCAAATTTCGTTTCATGTGTGGCAATGACATTAACGTTGTTAATTACACAAATGTTCAAAATGTTAAAATTTTTTTATGACAAACACAATTATCGTATGTCTATTACGACATAGGAAAAGTTAAAAGGGAAAATGTAACAGACCATGGGGATCGAATTTGTGAGGCCATGACCACACAAAGAATAACTAAACAACTTTTGTTATAGCAACCTTTTATTTTAAACTAAATTAGAGTTTTGGGTAATCTACAAGGAAGAAAATGACACTTTAATCTAGTCCTTTTAATTGTTATTAGTAATTTACGTTGACAAATTCAACAAAACGTAAGCATAAAATGCAACTAATATGATTATTTGATGGTAAGGGTGTGTCTAAATAGTTTCTCTGATTAAACTCTTAAATTAAGATAGATTCATCACAAACTTAATCGGGTTTGTATTTGAGGAAAACGTGTTGTGATAAAAAAGACCCGACATAAAAATGACATGATCGAAAACAAATCTAAACAAGTTCAACCTACTTTACATGTTTGTAACACATAACACGGGTGATTATCATTTTACATTGATTTAGTAGGTTTGTAAGCTCATCCTAAAAAACATAGGTTAATAGATCGACACAATTGTGGATCAATTGAGAGAGCAACATGTTGACATTATCGTAGATTAGTACCGACGTTGCTTGTTAGATGTGGACGCAACACATTGATTATGATAGTTTAGTCTTCATCCATTTATTTAATCAAATAGAGACCTAGCCTATCACAAGAGTTCCAATGGAGTGCATTTGGAGAGAGAAATTAGAAAGAGAGATGTTGCTGTCGTCAAGTTGCACCCCCATAAAGCCACAAAGCTAACCTTTCTCACTCATATTCAATCATAAATAAATAACCAAGATATCAAGCCTTGAAATAAACAATAAAACTGTGTTATCATATGAAGAAGAGGATATAGAGGTGGCCAAATCAGGTTTTTTTTTTAACCGGAATCGGTTCCGGTCAACAAAGTCAAGAACCGGTTCCAACCGGTTTTTTGCCGGTTCCGGTTCGGGCTTGGCCGGTTTGAGGGTGGAACCGGTTCTGGGTTTTCCGGTTCCAGTTTCTCTGAAAACCAGGAACCGCCCGTATTACCTATTAGTGTTTGAAAAATTACACTTACTTAAACATGTCATGTTTGAATTCATTAGTCATGTTTGCTGTATAACGTCAAAACACAATTTGGTTCACCAGCTCTAGTATACATTGTATCTCCCTATAATACACCTACACAACCACAAGAATTTCACAAACAATTCTACATATTGCTTTAAATATAATAAACAAAACAAATTTTACCACTTTTTTTTCTCTTATCCATTATATATGATTATCGTTTACACATTACGTACAAACAAACAAGCAAAGTCACCTAGTATATTCCTAGTCTTCAGTAGGGTCTGAGGGGAAATGATGAACACAAACCTTAGCCCTATCCCAGTTGAGATATGGAGGCTACTCCGAAAGAGTCCCCTGCTTAAAGTTATCTTTTGAAGTTGATCATCTCAACCCTTTTAACAATTATTTTTACAAAATAAGTAAAATAACATTAAAATTAGTGCAATTTTAGTTTTGCCTCTTGAGGGTCCACACATATACGCATATGAGGCGTTTACACATTACATACAAATGCTTATCTAATTTTCTTCGCAATTCACTACTCAAAAATTGCTTCTGGAAGTGACACTGCAGGTATTTTCTTATTAGAGCGACCAACACACACACTCTTGAAACTTAATCCTAAATACTAGAACCCTCAACCACAATACAATACAAAAAAGCCTAGACTAAACACCTTGGAAGCTACCAGTCTACAAGCCTTTTGTTAGATGCATGTATTAGAAGCGAATACACAGGAACCACTTTTCAAGCAGCCAGATCTATATAGTCATAGGGGTCTACAATTTAAACCCAGGTCTCAGAAACTTAGCTGATGAAAGTTAGATACATGAGAATTTAAGGGGAGGAAATGAAAGGAAAGGTCCACAAGTTCAATGAATTATATGAGGTCAGGTCAGGGTCAGGTGGGGTCAACTGATGAGTACAACAAAAGGAGTGGAACCATAAAGACAGATGAAGAGTACACACGCATCACACATTGTGATCAGGACCACTTGCTTTTTTCATCGAATTTAAGGAACCTCGCCCCCACCCAATCACATACTCACTTCCTTCCCTCATTCAATTTCCTTTTCATTTTGACCTTTTTTGTTTCCCCTTTGAACATTCAAAAATATATACAAATGAAGACCCCATTATTTATTTAATTATATAAATAGTCCATGTGCTTTAACATTTTTTTCATATTTAGTACAAAATTTTTATACTAATGAGTTAGAAACTTATGTTTTTGATTTTATAACACTCTTGAGGTTCAAGGCCAATATGAGATGTACACCATCACAGCACCACCACCAAACCATCATATCTGACACCCAACACAACCAAATTCATCATCTTCCCAAACTGCTAATCAAATCGATCCAAACCCTCAAAAACTCATCCAAACCTATGATTTGTCAAACAAAATGTCATCATTTCCCTGATCGTCTAATTGAAAGACACAAGCAAACACCTAATTGAACGACAGTTGTGGTTAGCAATGGTGCAAACAGTGAGGCAAAGATGCAGCAGTGGTGGTTGTGAGACGACAGAGAGACAAGGATGTAGCAGCAATGGTAGTGAGACGACAAAGACGGTAATATCTTAAATATTACTTTAAGGATTTCACTCTTTATTAAATAATACTTTAAAGAAATAAATTATTAAACCCCACATTATTTGAATCCAGTATTTTATCCTCAAATACGTGATGCAATGGTAAGCACTCATAGTGTACTCAAGTTTGAATATAGCTTCCCCTAGTTTTGTCTTTTAACCCTCTTGAATGCAATAAATTCAGCAGAAGTTAAGTTTTACCCGATTTTGTTTGCCAGTGGATATTGATGGAACAAGTTAATATCTAATTATCATGATTGTGAAACAAGGCAGTTTTGATCAAATTAATGTATAAAAATATAGGTTTTTTAGCCGATCATGTTGGTTAGCACTTAGCAGGGTATCAGGATATTGACAAAACAGAATCTCACTGTTACCCAAAAAACTTTTGCACAAACTTTAATGTTGCATGATCATGATTTTAATACAAGGCAACTTTGAGCAAACTAATGTACAAAAATGGTCATACCACAAGATACGACGTTTGCTATATAATACTAAAAAGGTAGACTTTATGGAGCCTTATGCCTGAAATCATCATGAAATAGCCGGGCAAGGGTACCTACTTTGTGAATGAGAAGTATTTGGGCTAAAATTATGACTTACGAGGCGGTCATTTTCAAGAAAAATCAAGATGAACATGTGGTACTATCTTTCCCTTCCTCTCCCCCAAAATGTGTACCTCAACTCCTCAAGCATTAAAGAGTGTACTATATGTAGGTAGTCAGGTAGATATGTGTATAGTTGATGACTATTTGGATTTTAGGTGAAACAAAGAATCCCATGATAACAGGTTGTGAGGAACATTGTAGGATTAGACTATAAATTTGTTGTGATCAAAAATTTCAAATATAACTAAGGCTACACTCTTGCTATGTGAAATTACGATGTTACCAGTACTTTTTTCTACTAACCATGAGAATTGGTAACCAGAAAGCTCAAGCGACCCCACTAATAGCCTAATAACCAACAAGATAAGGTAACACACGGATTGCAATAGGCAGGTGGCCTTCAAGAGGGTTAAAGGTAGAAAATCAATAGAAGTTAAATTCAAACATGAAACCTCTGTCAAATGTACTCAAGTGCTTACCACTATCCCACTCCTTTGAAAGTTGGGTTACCCATGAAAGAGGGAAGGTAGAACCCTCTTGTAGAGAATCTATAAGCATAACAAATATGACGTAATATCGAATAAGTGATGACAATTTTAGTAATTCAACATTATCATTTGTTTATTATAAAAGGCAAGTAATTTTAAAACGAAAACTTTTTGAGAATAAAATGTTACCATTTCTATCCATGGTCCCAGATAAAGGGAAGAGTTGCAATTGCGATTTCTGTCTGTTAGCATAGAACAATTACCCTTTTAGGTAACAAGATAATCTGCATAAGAATCATCCTGATTCCTGAATTTTAAACTTCAGGGAAACTGTGAAAATTATATATTTTAATTTATTCAACATGAGCATGGAAACAACTAGAATATCAAAAAATGAAAATTGAGGTTTTCGCATGAAAAAAAAAAAGTAAACTGCCTATTTGTCACTATCATTGTCATAATAAACATGCAACATTTGACTTTGGCACTCAATTAAATAAAAATGTTTTCAAATGTGCAAAAAATAACCCTTAACAAGAAAAACGTAAGCTACTAATTTCAAATAATTGTTATTGACAATCAACGAAGTGATTTAGCATTAAAAAAAAGAGAGAGAAACTAGCCATATTAGATAGAAAACTTAGCACTTCTTTTGGAACCTATGGATTATTTGTTTCAATATATAGATCTTGTTTATGTGGGTCCCATCTCAGTAATCATAGCATGAAAAGCACAGGGGTGTGCATAGAATCGCTTATTAAAACTGCTTATTCGCTTAATCAACTTCAGATTGCTTACTCAAAACAGCTCATTTTACCTGCAAATGATCATATAAGCTCATTCCAAATACCCTCAAAACAGCTTTATTTTTAAGCATATTTAACAAGCAATTGCAATTTTCAAACACCTCCCAAATTGGACCCACAAACTGTTAGTATCTTCAGCAATCAATTTAGAATTGATTAGCATCAGAGAGAACAGTTTAAATCATATTAGATTTGATAAGCATAAGAAAGAGAAACTGACCTAGCAGTGACAATCTAGTTATCTTTTCAGACCTGTATCAATCTGTCATTAAAGAAATTAGCCAATTAGTGAAATTTTCAAAACAACAATGAAATGCAGCCACATTCGTAACTAAAATTAATATTCACATACAGAAAATGCAGTGTATTATTAGCATCTATGATCTATCCAACATATGCAAACAGATTCGACAGACTTTCATGTTACAATAGATTGTCATAAATCTACATATGAATATATGATTAAATATGAGTGTTTAAAACAATAAGTACGAGAAGCCTATATCATGTGATAATTAATTAATTGCCAGTTATGCATGGCCGCAGTTCCCTGGCTTATGGTACACAGGTCCACTCAACTACTTTCGTATTAAAATCAAATAACAAGGAAATTTTCATGATTGGTCTATTTTCCAAAACAAACATGTAGATCCAGCAAGGTTATGGTCAGTCCATAATTATTAGATTTGCAGTAAATATGTTTTCAGCCCCCACATAGTACTGAAATTTCTTAGTGTGTGAATATAAACATTTGAAGGAATAAATTTGAGGGCAACTAACAACTACATTTCCAAACTAAATACAAATATGTGAAACTACTGTAAACTTGCATTTGGCCCCTACAACATTTCAGTTACCAAATTACTAAATTGCCATTTTTAAAGAACTAGAGAGCCGTATGCCCTGCAATAAATACGGCAGCTCAGATAGTCACATTTTCACCGTTCTGAGTTGACAGATCAAGCATCTACACTGTTTTAAGCTTTTGTGGTCACACACACACACACAAATTAAATAAATAATTGTATACTATCATATAATCATGTAATATTTTATTTACTGAATCCAATTGATCAAAACCTTGAGGTATTATGTAATATCTTACATATTTCTAGCCTGAAGCTCCAAACTACCGCTTTGTAATTCCTTTTGGGTTCTTTTATAGCATACATGCTAAAACATTTGTATCTATCATACCTAATAGAATTTCCATTGAATTGAATGAAGTTCAATTTTAGCATCAAATCTTGATCAAACCACTAGTCTTGGAAGGTATTTTCTAAATAACGTCTGCAATAATGTATTGGTATGAAAAGGCAAGCAGAGAAATAATGTGCACGAGAACTTTAATGCAACCTTGCATAACGCCATAACCCTTTGTAGACTAGCAAAAGTAGCAAGTCAACCCAGCTATACTAACCAATAAATGCAATCATAAGTTCCATTTGGGATGACCAATAATCTAACATATTAAACAATCCTTTAGAACTGTCCATCAGTTTAGCAATTAGGACCAACAAGAACCATTACACTCTTTAATTCACAACTTTACCCGCATGACATTTAATGGCTTGCTACTGTGAACTATATCAAAAGTATAAATGCTCGTAAAAAATAGGATAGATGGATAAACCAAGTGTTATAAGCTATATATGGAATAGTGATTGTAGCTTGGAATACTCGATCTAAAAGAGAACCCTAAACCCTATATGAGCCCTCAATTTGGAATCTTGAAAATAAATATGTGGTTCATATTAATGTTGAATAAAAAATGGGGTTTGAATAAAAAAAATCATTTTAATATGGTTTCATATGACCCACATATTTATTTTCAAGATTCCAAATGGAGAGCCCAGATAGGGTTTAAGCCGTAGGGGTGTTCATCGGATCGGATTACGAGTTATTCGGATTTGAATTTTTTTTGCACATATTCGAACCCAACCCGACATGAATTGTTTCGAATCTCATCCGACCCGAATCAAACAAACAACCCGAATAAAGCTGGATAAAAATTTCCTGCTTTTTTGTTTTTGTTTCGGCTATTTATTTTCCTATATTTGGTTCCTAAAATTAAACATTTACAAGTTTAAATCCATAATATAACACTTCAAAGTTCAAAAACGATCACAAATCAATAATATAGTCTATATAAATTCCATGATTCATAAAAAAAACATCTAAACAACCCGAATAACTCAAAATTAATAATGGTCCATTAGTTGTTAATTGGATTATTCGGATACCCAAATAACCCGAACAACCCGAATTGCAAAAACCAAAAATCCGAACCCGACCCAAATATCCGAATAGCTTTTTCGGTTTCGGATACGCTTCGGGTTTCTTTTTTTTTTCGGATTTTGGATTTCAGGTTTTTTGAACACCCCTAGTTTAGGGTTTTCTCTTTTAAGATCGAGTTTCACATGATGCAAACTCATACGCAAATTGCAATATATACAAGGATGGATCTTTTAAGGGGCCTGGGGGTGCCCCGAACCCTGCCGTTTTTCCATTTAGAATGGTCAATATAGTAGTATTTCATTGAAAAATTTTATAGGTATTGAGTCCGGCCTCCTCCAATTTTCTTCTTAAAAATCCTTAGGGCCCCTCGGGTTAAAAAAAATACTTAATTTGAACTACTCTTTTAACAATATGTTTAACGGTTAAAAAAAAACAGAGAGAATTTTCAACAATGAAAACATTTAAGAATCGTCTTTGTAATAAGATGTCAAATGAGTTCCTTGTGGATTCCATGTTGATTTACACTGAAAAAGAAATTGCTGAGAAGCTTGGTTCAGAGTCTATAATCAATGAATTCAAATAGCATAAAAGTTGTCGGGCTGTGTTGCAATTCTTCTTCCGGTACTCATCCTTTCATCTTAAACATTTTATGTCTTCTTTGTTAAAAACATTTGTTGTGTGTTTGGTATGAAGGAATGGAATGGACGGGGAATAAAATGGACAGAGGAATGAAATGGACAAGGGAAAGAAATATATTATTACCATTCCATTGTCATGTTTGGTTACCTCATGGAATAAAATGATTCATTATTTCATGTTGTTTGGTAGACATGAGAAGATGAATAAATGTAATACAATTTATGGCTCGAGTCATGGTTCTAATCATTGTTCAAATCATAGGTCGGGTCGTGGGTCAGATCATGTGTCATGGGTCTAGTCATGCTTCATCAGTCGATTCATTGGTCGGTTATTGTTTGGCTCATGGGTCGTGTCATGGGGCAGTTCATGCATCAGGTCATAGTTTGTTTTGTGGATCAGGTCATGGATTGGTTCACGTGACAGATCATAGTTCAGATCATGGTTTGGTTCATTGGTTGGGAGATTTTTTGAGTTATGAGTTGGGTAATTGTTTGAGTCATGGATCGGGTCATGGTCCGGAACATGGTTGGGTCATGTATTTGATTATGGGTCGGATCATAGTTCAAATCATGGTTCGTGTCATGGTTCAGGTCATGGGTCGAGTCATGGTTCGGGTCATGGGTCAGGTCAAGGGTTGGGTCATGGTTTGGTTCATGGGTCGTGTCATTGGTTGGATCATTCCTTCAAGAGAAGGAATGAAAAAAAAATAACCCTACTCTAAGGAATAAAAATCATCAAAAGTGAAGGAATCACATTCCTTATGGAATAGTACATTCCATTCTTATGTGGTAACCAAACACGTTTCTTTCCATTCCATCGTAATAACTCATTTCATTCATGCATACTAAATGCTACCTTAGTTTTTTAAGTGCAGCTAAAATTAGGTATTTAAAGGTTTTTAAATGTTTGACCCGACCCGAATTGCCAACCTGAGTATATAATCGAACATAGTGATAGGGAAAAAAATCCAGGCCCGTGAATTTTCGGCCCCTATGAATTTTTTTTCAAGCTCCGTCAATGAATATATATACATATATGTGTGTGTATTAATCTGGTTTGATAAAAAAAATATTGGTTTTGCACCTGCAGTTGATCGATCATTGGAACCTGCATGGTTGAAAACGGGAAGTCTAGGTGTCTTCATTGTATTGAGTAATCATGAAATATCATAACTTGATGCACTTGAGGCAGCACACTAAAAAGTCATCCTGAACTAAGTAAAGTTTGGGTTTGGGAACCATATCCTGTACAATTGTACATTCAGCCCATATTACTGTCCCCAAAAAAAACAATACAATGGTTATCTTTTGGATCACCCATGGCTATAAACAAGGAATAATTTCACTTGTATCCTTTTAGAAGTTCAATTTTCATACTCATACTTCAGAAATTTTACGATTATCACATTATCCTTTCAAAATACTAGAAATATATAATTTTTGTTTCATGACAGATAAAACAAAATCAGTTACATATAACAACTTGTTTCACTAAATAAAGATATTAAAAACAATAAAAAATATATATATATATTACTGTGATTCACTAAACTACCAAAGTGCTTAGTGTTTCACTGAACCAGATTGTTAAAAACACCTGTCTTAGTATTATTTACTATGGAATAAATAATATGAAATTTTTTAATAATTCAAGACGGCAAACATAATATTTTTTTCAATAAGAAAGCATATATACCAATCTTTTAACTATAATTAGGTATATGAACTACCCTGATAAACATATATTGGTGATCAGCTGATATGTTTACATTCAGTCATAAAAAATGGCACACCATTGTTGACTAGTAGCAGTTGTAGATACAAACTGAAGAAATTAATCTTCCGTAATGTGAGTACAGACAAAAACACTGACAAAATTCTAATCTCATAAATATCATCTTAAACAAAACAAACCAGTGAGGGTTGATAATTTAGATGTCATGGCTGTTGACGAGGCCATATGTTTAGCTGAATTTGAGTTATACTAACTACAAAGTCTACCAACAACGAATACTAAATAACGAAATTTACATGGTATCCCCTACCACATAACTTTAAACACCTTCTAAAAAAAGTCCTGAGTCATAATTATAAATTCTGTGTGTCATTATCAGAACTCCCTTTTGTAATTTCCAGAGAGTGAAAGTGCAATCATCATTCCACACACACAAAAAAAAAAAACAATTAAGGCAGTGGTTGACCATATTTTAATAGAGGTTAAAAAATTTAAAACATTCTTCAAATATATACTAGCACCACCAGCAGACAGAATCTATTTGCATTCCATCAAAAATCAACCAGAGGTGAAATAAAAATAAGTGTGACTTTATCTCATTTGAAGATAAACTATGTAGCCCTGATAAGCTAAGATAAAAATTAAAAATAGTAATTAACTAATTATATTGTGGTAAAGTGGTAGCAGCTAAATTAAATAAATCAACATTTCAACAGTTTATGGCATACCACCATATGCAGCATTGGCAGCTGCAGACATAAGCAATGGAGGAACCTGCCAAAACAAGAGATCTATAAGAGTGGTAAAGTTTATTTTGAAACACAACATAATTATAATTATTAAGAAGTTTATAATAGACTGAAGGAAATAGATTATAAACATTAGAAGAAGTATCCCAATGACAGACAGAAGCCACTTTGGTCCTTTGGCATGCTACTAAATATATGATATTCCTGATATGAACAGCATAATCTCCATTTGGGGCACCACCAAGATTGAACCCCCACCGTTTTGGCCGGGAAAGAGAACACCTTACCATTCCAACTGTCCCTTTGGGACTGCTATGAATAACTAAACATGAGTTAAACTTAATACGGGACTTAAATAACCACCGCCTTTGTCGAGAATGAATTACTAATATAGCAGTGTTTAAACCAGAAAAAACACTTAGCACTCCACCTAAACCACAGCCAGCCAAGTTAAATACACAAAACAAATGAGATTAGTCAGTGGACAGAAGTGCATGCCATACTTACACAGGATGCTCTCATTATACATTGTTTTAGTCTAATTGAAGTTAAAAAAGATAATATAATAGTCATTTGGTGATAAGAAAAGGAGATGAAGAAATATGTGACAGACAAATATTAATCGTCTCAACCATTGTTGATGGTTTAAGAAAGATACATTGTTTATATTTTGGGCAAAGATAACGTAATCAACATGATAACAAGCGTACCAGTATAATGAGTAATAAAATCATTTTGTGAGGGACTGAGGGCAGTACTGAAAACGTGGGGCAGTACAATGGCATTTGTATCTATTTTGCCTCTTTCAGGGCTTGAAACAAAATCTTCAATTTTAACAAATGCCCTTTTGGGTTGTCTCAAAACAAAATATGTATTTTCCTTTTGAGTTAAGTTGCAATCAAGGTTTACTATTTTGTCCATTGGAAAATGGTAATCAATACTATTATGAATAGCATAAATATAAACAGGCCAAAGTATCTAACCCAACCCAAATGCATGGAAATTCCAAACCCATATATAAAGAGGAAGAGCGAAACTATTAGGCGATAGAAAATGTTATAATTGTCTAGTCTTCGTTTTCCTATCTTTCTCTGAGCTTCCCATCCCCTTCTATATTGTATTCACTGCCTTGTAATTAATTTGAGAATCATTAACAAAAATCACACAGGTTACTTTTGAATTGATTCTAATTTCTACTATGTCAAAATCGGGTCACAACAAATACATATTTACATAACCCTGATTTTGAAATTTGAACCACCACAGTTTTCTATTTTTATCCTTATTAAGGGTCGTTTTATTTGAGCTGGGGACTCCTTCGGAGCAGCCTCTCTATCCCAATTGGGATAGGGGTAAGGTTTGTCTTCATCCTTCCCCCCCAGACCCTACTAAAGAGTGGGAATAAACTAGGTAAGTTTGTTTGTTTGTTTGTTAAGGTTCGTTTTGTATATTTGACCAACAATCAAACTCTCGTCAAACTTTGTCTCAAATCAAGCATTGAGTTTATTTCCAGGAGCCAGGAAGAGGGCTTAGCTAAAGTTAACAATGCAGTTCTGTTTAAAAAAGACAGCTAACAGAGATCATGCTCATTACCTAATGAGCAATGCCTTTTTTTTGGTAATTATCCCTTGATTTTTTCAATGTAGCTAACCCAGCATTTCTATGTCTAGCATGACAAACCTGCCACTTATTACTTAATTGAAAGTGCAACTGCACAAATACAGCAACAACTTCTTAAGATCATAAAACTGGAAGTGTGAGCACTGAACAATAGGGACTTGTTTTTATGAGGCGCATCTAAGGCATGAGGCGTGAGGTGCATGCGGGAAAACAATTCAAGGCCTTGAGGCCTTATGAATATTGAGTTCAAATTTAATCAACATTGGTCAAGATCGAGATATGTAAGAGGGAAATGTATAAACAACCAATGGGATTAAGAGATTATGAATTGTTTGCATTATCAAAAAAGGCCAATACATTGTAGATAGAATTTACTTTGTTGTATATAGAGCAATGCCTTGCGTACGTGAGTCTCTTGCCTCATACCTCACGTCTCCAGCCTTGGCATATGAGGCCCAAACACCTCAGAGCACCTCCAGCTTTTTAAAACCAAGACTAGGAAGCCTAAAAGCTGCCACTACAACATAAAGTGCAGTATTCCTTGATCAGGTTTCTTCTAACAGGTAAATATGGTGCTATTCAAATGGCTGGTCACTGCTTATACGTGTAGAATCAAGATAGAGCTTTAAATTCAAATCCTATGCCAATGATTTTCAGTAACACAAATCTGGCATGGAGTAGCAATTAGTAACTTTGCAGACATTTCAGGCTTTCAGCCCCTACCAACAGCAAATCTCAAACTCCTTACACGTGTAGATTAATCACGATAAAGTACTCTACCAGCTTAGATTAACCTGATCAAATCAGAATTCAATTCTCCACGAACGCACATAATTATACGAGTCATAAAAAACACGATCAAACAATAGAAATACGACAACTTATGCATAACATTAAGCGAATGAAGGAAGAAGCATGGGCGTCATGTAAAACTGGAGTAATTGAATGATCAAACAACTCAAAATCATGTTATGCAGTCGTATCAAATCCTAGAATCATATAAATTGAACGATTCAACGAATAACCGAAAAACAAACAACTTACCGAGTTCGATTTCAATGGAGAGATACAACTGGGGCATCGAGGGGTACCAAGGGCAGGTTTAATGATGGGCACACGGTACAGATTCTCCGTTTGCAGATTCCCTTCGCTAAATTCATGAGTCACCATCACACACATTGCCGGTCCTGCATCGACATTCGACACCATCGTTGCCGGAACGACTACCGCAATCGAGTAGACAGTCGAATATCGTTTTTTATTTTTATCAGTGTTTTTTTTCAAAGGATTTTTAACTCGTAATCACTCGTGTGTTAAATACGCCAAAAAAACAGAAAAAACCTAACTTAGAATCGAACAAATCAAAAAAACCGAACCAAACTAATAATCGAAAAAAAAAAAACTATAACTGAATTTTTCGGTTCAACTTTGGTTTTTTATATTCCAAAAACAAGAAAAATCGAACTGAACCGATATTTAATCTTGTTTAAAAATTAGCATATATATCACTATTTTTATACCTATTTAATGGGATGGAACACAGACAAAAAGTATATCATTGGGATGATAAAAATTTGAATTATATGAACTCTACCATCTTAAAAGATGATAAAGATTATAATTATTGCATATTTAATTATTTACTTTTAAACTTTTTTTAATTGCAATAAAATGATGATAATAATTTAGTTATACTATAATTAGTTGATTTTCGATAAATTAATTTATGAATTATCCGTTGTTAAACATGTTTGTGTTTTCAATATTGGGTGATAGAGAGAACAAAACAATAACAAAAAAAAAACCAGAAATTTGAAACTGAACCGAAACTTACAAAAAAAAAAAAAAAAAAAAACCGAATGGTCCGTAATAACTAAAAGCAATTATGTCGGTTTCGGTCTCGGTTTTACCGAACCCAACCGAGCACATCCCTAGATACGGATCCCAATTGGTTCAAATTCAGGTTGGAAGAAATTTAAAAATAGTCTAAGAATAAAATAGAATAATATTGATGTTAAAAAAAAAATTGGTTGGTTTGATTTTCACAGTAAGAAATGCTCTTTGATTCTTTAAAATTTAAAATCACTATCAAATGATTTCTAGCACTGAATAAAATGTTAGTGGTGTTAGGATTTTCTTTGAGCAGTTTAATCTTTGTTGTGGTTATACCTATCTACAATAAACAACGAAACTATGTGGCAACATTTTGACTCACTAATTTGCAACATTATGATTCATGGCAAATGGTTCAAACAAAACACGGTAAATAAATGTTATGTTGTTTTTTTAGGCGAATTAAAACTTTGATTTAAAAAATATATATATACAAAAAATATATTGCAAGGTGGTGAATCATACTCTTGCTCAGATCAAACAACAATCAGAAGGGTGTTAGAGCAAGTGCAGGAGGTGCGACCGTACAGGGCCATTTTTTCGGGGCCCTAATTTTTTAAAAAAAGATTGTTATATTATATATATTAATTTTTTTACAACAACACATAATTTACATTCCAACTATTTAAATATATTAACTCATTTACGAATTTTATAAAATCATAAAGAAAAACTTGTTACTTAAACATTTGACCAAGTAACTTATTACAATTTAAAATTTAGGTAAAAAACATATTAACTCACTTCATATTTAGTTACAAACTAATTATCACACACGCACACATAGGGGCTCATTTTTAACATTCGCATAAGGCACCTAATTTCTCAGAGACGGCCCTAACAACAATGTCAGGTGACAAAAATACCTAGAACGTCAACGTAAATGTGGTTTAGCTAGGATACGGTTGCAAGATGCATGATTCAAAAGAATTTGTCGTTCGACTACTTTGGCTACTCACGTAAGTTATTATACTTTTGTATACGAGTGTCTTAAAACTAAATCCGGTTCGGTAATTTTTTCGTTTTTTGCTCACCCTTAGAAACAAATCACCCGCGGTAATACCATGAAAGTCATGTAAACATAGACTAATTGCATATGCAAACTCAATAATCAAAATTAATAAAAGAGAATTTGTCAGAATTTGTCAGTGCTAATGATTGGGGACTTATACGAGGCGTATAGACCTATACGCGACTCTATACGTGACCAATCATTGGGTGTCAGTACCAATGATTGGGGACCTATACTAGTAGTATAGACCTATACGCGGGGCTATACGTCACGTATAGATCTATACGAGGCGTATAGGGTCGGTGAGGGTGTTGAATTAAAAAAGAGGGGTGTGTGAATAACCAATCCCTTAGTTAAATTATAAATAGAAAGACAAAAGAATTAGAAACAACACGTGTTTTTTTTTCTAAATATTTTCACGAAACAATACTATCAACATAAACAACAAAAATAAAAATTTTATTCATTAATCTCAAAAAATAATACCAAAACCTCAACAACTTAACATGAAATTAAAACAAAATAAATTTTCAAAGAGTTACAAGAATCTAGTAATGAAGAACATAAACATTAAACTCCACAACAGCATCACCATTGTTCATATTAAAACTATGAGTTCTTGCTTCTGCGTATCCACGTGCAAATCGGAAAAGCCCACTTCCTCCAACCACCGGCATCTCTCTAACCGCCGACATAACCGTATTCCGGCCCAAAATAGCCAATGAGCTACCATTATACTTCCCTTCAACAAACACATAGTTCATAGCCATCAACAACCCCATTTCATTCAAGCTAGCCGACGTATACATCCCTTGTGCTCGGCCCACAAGCCTTGAGGTTCGTTCCGGGCCCATGGTCAATGGGTTGTCGATCATGGTGATGTCCCCAAACCCAGTGGCAGCAGTGCGGTTGGTTCGGGTGGCTTCAACGATCCTAATCGCGGTAGCATTTGGCCCGCTAACGATGTCGTGAAAGTAGAATCGAAAATGGCTTAGTTTTTCTTTTCTTAAACCAAACGATCGTTGCGACAGTTTTCTTGAAAACTGTTGGGATTCGACGGTGGCGAGGAACGATGTAAGAAGAATGGTGAAGATGATGATAGCATTTTTTGATGAATGGTTAGCCATTGTTGAATCTTGAAAGGGAAGTGTGTATGATGTAAGGAAGAAAGTGTAGGGTTTTTTGTGAGATGTGCATTTTGGGTGTTGGTTTATAAGCAAAAATAAAAGTTTCTGGAAGGCTTTTTTGTGTCTAAAATCAAAGTTGGAAAAATTTGCATTCAAATATTTCAGCGTGTATGGAAAGCAGGGAATAAGTCGTGTTCAATTAATTTATATTATTTTTATTTAACTTTTCTTTTTAATAATATATTTAATTTGAATACATGGAAATTGACTCATATCGTACGACATGATCAATATTACATCTAAACGACCAAGTTGTATCAGGTCACACTAGTCATTTCTGTTCTTATATAGGCTCTATCATTGGATAATATTGTATTAGTGTTTTTCCGCTGGTTTTGGTCTCATTTTTTACGTTAGTGACACCCTATTGTTACTTGATATAGCCAACAATTATTATTATTCTTTTAAGTAACAATCGACAAAAAATCAGGATACATCACATATGACATAAACTCTAAGATTTAGAAGCTTAAGGTTGAATTAATATTTAAAAAGTCTATAAGTGAAACTTAAAATTTTGAAAGTTATGATAAGTTAGAAGTGATCGATACCAAATTGTCATTGACTATTCTAATTAAGTAGTAATATAATTTCAATATTTGATTTTTAAAATTTAAATAGCTCAGGAAGCTGAATTTCAATTGTTTAAATATGTTAGTTTTTTTAATATGCATGTAGAATTTAATTATTGTCATATATATATATATATATATATATATATATATATATATATATATATATATATATATATGAAACATATTAAGGAAGATTGAACTATCAAATCAGTAATTTATAAAACTTAATTACTTAAACACCCAACCAACATTGAAAGACACATTTCTTGAACAAAACTTTATTAATTACATTGTAGTTTTCTACAATGTTTATATCGTCAAAGTAAATTAATCAGATTTTAAGCACCCTAAAAAAAGTTTTTTGCACTGTGTTGGAATTAACATTTGGGTCAAACGTGTGAAAGCCGGTGGAAGCTCCCTTTAAATGGGGTTGTACTTTATTTGGACCCACTGAGAAGCGTTAGGTGACAACAAATGCATTAGACTTTCTCCATTGTTATTTATTGTCGTTATACAAGAATTTTGGAGCCGCCACATGCGAATATGTCGCATTGTAATCACTAAGATCTTAACAATTGTGTACTCATATGTTTATATTAGCAACGTTTCATGTGTGTATATAATGTATATATGTGCCGGTCCTCGAGTAACAAAAATAAAATTACACTGATTTTAATGGTATTTTACTTAATTTTTGTATAAATGACGTTAAAAGCGTTTGGTTGGTTTGTTAATCAAGTTTCAGGAGCCGGAAGCAGGGGCATATGTAATAAGGTGAGACCGATGTCTCCAAACAACATCGTTTTTCAACGTATATGGACATTTATGAACAGTGTTTTCAAGTGACAACATTGGATTTCGGACTAGTGACATCAGTGGTTGTAACGGCTAGTGTTGAAATAACTTTTTCTTTAATGAAACATGTGAAAATAGAATTACGTAAGAAGATGATAGGTGAGTGCTTAAATGATATTTGTACTTGTTATGTTGAAAAAGAGCTATTCCAACAAGTTTCAGTCGAATATGTAACGCAACATTTTCAAAAGACGAAAACTTGTAGGGAACAACTATAAACATATTCTTTTTAATTTGTAAAACTATTAAATTTATATTATGTGTTTTTTAATTCTATTCACTATTTGAATTGATCGGTTTTTATTATGTGACGAGCATTATCTTACCCGAACGGTAGAACCGAGTCGAAAAATTTTAAGTTCAGTACTGTAAAATAAAATTAGAGCATACAAATATGTGACAATTGCGTTCGAAGAATTACGTCATCAAATGAATGAGCAAATTTGATCGTGCTTGAAATCCACGTTGGGTTGACAATCGAAATTATTACAGGATGATAGTACGCAAGAAATGGTGAACGTGGGCGAAAACCGTGCGCGAAACGGAGTTACGGATTTTCCGGAATCGCGAAACGAAGATTTGATCGAAAAATGGACGAAATTACCCTGGGGCGGTACGCCCCGGGCCACACGCTCGATTGTGGCGGTACGCCCAGAACACGAAAATATCTGGAAGCTCAGTAGAGGCCGCGCGGTATGCCCCAGCCCCCTGTTTGGCTTGGGGCGATGCGCCTGGACGTCAGCAAATCGGCAAATTGCTTAAAAAGTCAGATTTCATCTAGAACATCATCATTTCTTCTTCCTCTCGACGTCTCTACCCTCCCAGACGAAAATCAGCTCTTCCAATCCATCAAACCTTCATTTCGAAGACTTTTGAACGTGTAGATCATACCACGGAACGTTTCTGCAAGTCCGGATCGATGTTCTACGCGAAGAACTACGTCTGAAGAGGTAACGACTCATTTTAACCTTCTAGTCTGATAATGATTGATTAAATCTTGTTTTTGAACGTAATGATATAGTTAGGGTTGTTGATTATTGCCTAGATGATGGCTATGATTGATTATAAACGAAAAACACGATGTTTTAACGGGTAAATCCTTGTTTTGATCTGTTGTAATGCTCGGTTTGCATGAAATCATAACAATGGTTATAATGGTTTAAACCATTTGATTGTGACAATGTAGGTGATTAGTTTGATTAATCTATGACATGCAACGTGAAATCCAAGTGTTTCAAACTAAACACAATCATTAACATACTCACTGGAACGATTATCTGATGTTTATGATAACAGTCAGATTAGTATGTTAAACATGGTTATTAAACATATTCTAATACTACATTGTGATATTTCATTATATTTGGGTAATCAATAACAAGGATTAATCATTCCTAAGCCATTAATCTATCTAGGAACTGTTTTAGCATTATAATCAACAACATTAACTATTTGGTTAATCCGACATTATTCTGATTAATCAAACATGTCATCAACTTCATATTATGAATCTGAATCAGTATAGGTTCCTACATTATCATACATTGTATGATATGACATTAAAATAAATAATTAAATATTAAACATCAGTTTGATGGCTGTTAAGACAATGTCTTTGACATTGGACGTTCAGAAAGATATAATCAGTAAGTTAAACTATAAATAACTAATTTAACATAAATAAATGCAGAATCATCATATTATTACCAGTTTGTGTGATATTCTGCTATCAGTAAGATATCAGGTGAGTTCCGTACAACCCCTTTTATTTTTAATCTTTTATAAACATCGGGGAACAATGTTGAACTTTTATTGAACATATGATATGTATCATTGTTATCTGCGTGATTTCATGTGATTGTTGAGAACTTGTGGATTTCACGAGATTTTGCCTGGAGAACAAGAACACTATCACAGTATCAAAAGTCCTCATTTTTGAACTGTATCTAGTGAACCCATGAGGGACCGAACAGGAAACAATGACAGTATAATCGGCTGACAACCCATTTGCCGGGAGCTGCAACTCCCCTTGGTGTAAATGTTTGTTATCTGTTTTTAGACTGCTTAATGTTGTGATAGACATTAAGATAATGAGGCATTAAGATGTTACCGACGGGTGGTATCATATAGAACAAGAACGTCATAAAGGAACTAGATACGGGTCCCGTGGTTATCTTGAACTGAACATTTTGAGAACTTGTATTACATATCATATCATATTGTCGAACTTGAACTGTATGATCTCACCAGCTTTGTGCTGACATTTTAAACTTAAACATTTTTGCAGGAAAACAGTGACTATCGGGTGAGGATGCACTTCATACATTTGTAATTAAATAAATCAGATTGTGTAATAAACCTAGTTGTAATGTTGGATGTAATTACGACACCCTTAGTAATGTATTTCTTTTAAGTTAATCTGTGTGCTGTAATATACTAATATCAGTTCAAGTAAGTCACACCTCATCTCTGAGACATCACCACTATGCTTCCGCAACCATATCAGAATGACGAGTGACATCATCTCAGGTGACGAGAGGTGGGGGTGTGACAAAATACAATGCCATCGTTAGAAAAAAAAATTCTAGATCTGCCACTGGCTAGAAGTCTTATTTAAAGCAACATCTTTATTTCTAAATGGCAAAGGAAAGATTGTTTACATGTTACCCTCTTCAAACTTTACTTTATCTTTTGCTAATGATAAAATAATAAGTATTGTGTAACATCAATGTATATCGGGTTGTCCGTACATTGTACGATTGTAATGTTACGACCTGATATGATTATTATTATTAATGATGGTACATTATTTGATGTTACTACTGATATTGGTATACATATTGAGAACATATTAATATATGCCTAAACCATGGGAAGTTTAGTTGAAATACAACTAAACAGGACCATAGAGTGTATTGCAGTTATTTCAGATGAAATGATTATTGATTCGGAATGAAAGGAATTAGGAGTTGTTATAGTTTGGTTGCTAAACATAGTCGACACATGGTTTATTGAAATAGCGGTGGGACAGTGTTGCGGAGGTTGCGATCTACCCCTGCATATGCCCTATACATATGCATATTTCGGTCTATCATGGATGTGTCAGTGATATGGTTTAGTGGGGTTTTGGATTGGGATTTATAATAGTAAAGATAATTATATAATGGAAATGATATTGGAAATAGTTACGCGATGGTGAGGTTACGAACATGATTTGAACGCAAATATTGATTCAGAAATATTAACTTAATAATGTATTCGCGTGGGTGACGATTCACATGAATATAATTATTAGGAATAATATTCTGAAACGATATTCCATAAATCATAAATCGAATCGAAATACTTTACGAGCATCGGATTCGGAATGGTGACGATCTTTACGAATACGTACGCGAGTAACGCGTTTCAACGAGATAACGAAATAATACTTAACGATATTAAATGAATAGATGGAAACTAATAATATTTATTAGGAATCACAACCTAAAACAAATCCGAGTAAGACATTTTATTTAAACGGTTAATTTAACGAAAGCAAACGAAGCATTTTATCTAAACGAACTTATTTATTTATATGGAATATGTTTTAAATGGGTTACGAATAAAAACCGAGCATTTAATAAATTATATCGCGAAATAAACGAGACCAAGCACACGGGAAAGACGTGGGGTATAAAAGGTAGAACCTACTTCTTCTTCTTCATTTTTCATCTTCTTACTCTCTCTCTAGAACACAATTCCGTCACCTCTCTCTCTCTCTAACTTCTCTCTACGATATCTCGCTCGTTACTCAACAGATTTGCGAGATCTTGGTGTCCAGACGACCGCATGATCAAGGAGAACACAAACCCACGAAGAAATCCTACGTTGGACTGATATTTCGAGGTAAAAACCATGTTTTACTTTCTGTGTTTTGATTCTAGAGAACCCGACATTCAATATTGTGTTCACTAGGGTTTTGGGATGGTAAACACTTAGAATGAACTAGTATGAGGGTATGGGAGCTATGGATAAACCTGTAACAACCTAGGATTGAGATTCCTAGACGTGAACAGCAGGTTCGTTTAGAACCATTGCTGATCGAGACACAGGGTTCGTGAGGGGTGTGTAGACGAACCTTTTGTCAGCCATACCATCTGCCAACCGAACCTAGGGTTTCTTCTAGCATCTGGCCGAACCTCTGACCACGAAAACCTGCTGTGTGGCGAACCTATCTCTTAAACGAACCTAGGAGTGGGGGAAATAGAAGGGCAGCGAGCCTTTGGTGGTGGATCCTTGTTTCAGCCGAACCCTTGGGATAGAGCCGAAGCTTCCCTTTGGCCGAACCTTCATGGGCCGCGAATCCATTTGCTGAGCCACGAACCTATCACCACGAACCTGAGTCCCAAACCTTTGTGCTAAACGAACCCTTGCTGGTCACCGAACCCTAGACTACTTAGGACCATGGGCACCGAACCTTAGTGTTGAAGCCGAACCTATGTGTTTCTCCTATAGGTTCGCTGCTATAACATGGAATAAACTCAAAAATTTGCTCAATCATAGTTGGGGGGCCTAGAATTAGCAAACATGAAGATAATTAAAAATCATTTATGCATGAGGGTTTAAGAATCACTACCTTTTCCTTAATAAAATAAGTTTGGAAATTATGAGATTTTTAATTGATAGAAATGATTGATGGGAATAAATTTAACATGATTCTTTAAACTTAAAATTTGAGTTTTAATAACTTAAATTGTGGTATAGGTAAGTAATCATGCATGCATGCACTATGAATGTATCTATAAAGGTTTATAAGTATAATATCTTTACAACTTTTATGACCATGAATCATTAATTGAAAGATCATCATATGTAAGATAATGCACACTAATGAATTTGAATTATCCTTAAGAGATGATAAATAATAAAATCTTAAGTGAAACAACTTAACTTAGATTAAATTAACTAAGTTAATGAATACTTGAGACTTTAAAAATGAACATGTATAGACACCTAATGATCCTGAATTACATATACTCATGAACACAAATACACGATGAATACAGGTTATTGAGTTGCTTTTGAGTTCTCTTACGTGAGCGCGCATCATACGAAAACACTGAATTTAAGGACTCAGGTGAGTTCTCATAACCTCCTTTTAAACTGTTTTGTTTTAAACTCGGAGGTGAAACATGTATACCAATATTTAAATATTATTTTGATAACACATGGGTGATACGTGTTTATCAATATGATATTCACATTATGGGATTATCATTGTTTATGGATTTTCTCTGATTACTATAACTCCGTGTAACATTGTTGTGGACTTCGGTTATCGACAAAGATTACACGTATTGCCACTTGGATTATCACAACTCCATGAATTGTTACTGTTGACTTCGGTCAACTGAAACGATTGCATGTATTGTCACGTGGGTTGCTTCCACTCCATGGATCATGTCTTTAACTTCTGTTAATCACGTTAATTCCATGTATTGTCACTTATACTAATTGAGAATATTGATGATTGAGATTGGTTGATCGAACATATGATTGATTATCTATGAATTATTGATATATGTGATTATGTGGTTGGTTAGGTGTTTGTTTATGTGATTGGATTATGTGTTTGGATGTTTTGTTGGATTATCTTGCAGGTACTCATGTGGAATTTCTCATCGAACTATCAACTTTTATAATCATTTTATTAAACCTTTTTAAATATAAAAACTTATGATTACTCATCAACTACTTCGTAGTTGATACTTGATTTTTACATGTTTCAGGAAACGAAGACAAGTAAGTAGGGCAGGATAGCTCTACACTCTTTTGGGACATCATCACGTCGGATCTTGGACTTAGCTAAATAACTGAAATTATGGCGATTAGAATTTAGTTAGATAGCTAAATCTATTTTGTATTTGATGTAACTAATTCATGATAAACATGATTTTTGTGTAATTAATTTGGTTGATTAATTGATATGTGATGATTTAATTTACTTGTCCACGAGCTTTTGAACAATCTACACATCCCTCGTGGCATCCCGACGTTTCCGCCATCGATCGGGGTGTTACATATTGTCACGTTGTCACACCACGGGCCGGCGGGAACGGATCGGGTTTTCCCGTCGGGCGGAAGGTTCCCGGGGCGCGATATCTTGAGTGATAATCGAATGATCAGATTGTTTACATAGCACATGATAAATAAATGAGAAATACTAATACATCCATGATATAGAATTACAAAATTAAATTACAATGTATCGTTCATAATTTAATCAAGTAAATCTACTAAAAAGAATCAATGTAACTATATCTTGTGACTGTACAAGATATACAAAAGATGAATCATTGTTTAGTCAACAAAAGTATGCAACATCAAAAGTAGCTAGGTCTTCTAAAAGTCCATTAGTTAGTCCATGCATAATAGTAGCTACACCTGTTCATCTCCTGAGAAAACATGTATTTAAACAAAGTCAACACTAGGTTGGTGAATTCATAAGTATGTTAATTGATAACCTTGATTCATTCACATGCACAATCACAATGTTCATAATGTTACTTGTATGTTATCTATTTCACATGTTCTCCCAATGGCTTCTCAATAGTTATATTCACAAATATTATATCATCCTAGTAGTGATGCTTATATATAGGGCATATGTAAGGGAATTAAGCCCTAGCCAACATCCCACCACATCACTACTAGAACTCCACACTACTTGCAATACAACTATTGATTTCCATTCCCATTCCTCATGTTTGTCTCATTATTGATCACCTGTGATAGTATGAATAGAATAATATGATGACAGCGTTGTAGTAATCAAACCGAAGTATTGATAACCATTATATGTAATAAGGATATTAGATTTACTTAATCTGTTCCTTGTATTATTCTATTGTCTGTGGGTTAACTGTTGTTTCACTTTTAATAATTAAAAGTGTTAGTTAACTGTTTGTCATTTGTTCTCCTCTTGCAGTGCATAGAGCCTAAAAGGAATCAATTGCAATCCTCACGTAATCAGATTGCAATGCATCTGATTTACCTATATCACCGTGTGTTCCCATAGCCTTCATCGAAACTGTTACTAGTAATATGGCATGATAGAAAATAAATTCCTCAGTCTACTAGTCCACAAGTAACGATGGATGATGTACATCTATGTTATCACTGTTCTCCATGTGGGAATGTTCTCCATGTGATTAACAAAGTTGAATAAGAACTTGTCTTATTACATTATGTTAATCATGTTTGAATGATGTTGTTATCATGAAGTTACGTTATCATGATTATCATTCAATGTGATCCATATGCTCACCATGTAATCCTTAAGCCGTAGTAAGAACAAGTCTTATTACCCTTAAGTGATGCAGATGGTGGTTATCCAATGCTCTATACTATTCACATAGTATGTTTTTAAGTTGTAACTAAGTGTTATAAGTACTTGACTTATCACACTGAGTCAATTAGAACGTGGAATGATATTAAGAAGATGTTTTATCTTCTAATCACTCATATGTGGTGTTGTGTCATCATGTTTCACTGTAGTAGTTCTCATTGCTTGTTTGTGTATGAATTGTCTCAATGTTTGTTCATGTAGGAATAACTAAGTGTTATAAGATAAAATCTTACAACTATGTTATTCAAATGTGTTAATGATTATGAAATTATATTATCATATTCATCTGAGTTTTCCCTGTTATCTCATGATCATACAAGCATGCATACAATGATAAGCGATAATAAACAATTTAATATTATATAAATCAAAGTATAAATAACATGTTAAGCAAAACTTTTAAACAAATAAAAGTAAACATGTTTCTCAGCCCCGAGAGTTTAAAATCAGTAAAGATTAAAGAAAAGGGGCATATGAACTCACCTTATGTATGAAGTGGTTGATTTAGCTTAAAAGAAGAAATGCACGCGCTCTTGTTGGTGCTTGAGTTTGTTTTCGCTATCCTGTATTATTTACACGTTGTTTGTAACTTGTGAGTATGATTCTTGAGTATATGTTTGCGTGTGTTTGTGTTAATCTAGTTCAGTTAACCGTTATTGGTCTTGGTCTTCGTTCGGCCCTTGTTTCAATTATCATAGATTATTATTCCACTTAACTCATTGGGTTTGGGTTAGCTCACTTTGTTATGAATTTTATGCTCAATCTTAGCTCAATGCCTTAATAGTAAAAGTTCTATATGTAGAACTTAGATGTTAGATTAAAACCATGATCCTTTAGCATACATTAAATGAACCTTGTACTATCCTTGTTCCCTTGTCTATTACCATAAAATCATGTGTCATTGTTTTCTCAAAGGAAAGGTTCTAACTTTATTGACATCATTAAGCAAATTCCCTTGCCACCTTTGTGTTCATTTTAGTAAATCCCTGCATGTCAACTATGAGTTTGATTTGTGTTGCTTGTTCATCATTTTTGAGTTAAGTGGGCCGAATAGTTACGTGGGCCGAACTAATGATTCCTTTGGGCCGAACAATGAGGTTGGCCCAAAGGAACCATCTAGATCGCGTGGGCCATCTTACATGAAGTTTGACCTAAACGTGAGCCGACTCTAGTGCACTTGGGCCGCTTAAATCACATGGGCCGAAGATAGGTCCAATTTCATAGTTGGTGGGTCGTAGCAACCTAAGTGGCCTGTATGGGGTCAACCGACTGGACCGAGATGTTTAATTGGGCTGAGGATAACAAGATGGCTGCTCATTGATTTCAGCCGAGCAAGACATGGCTTCCACTCCATGGCAGCGAACTTATAGGCTGCCATGGTCGAAGGTTCGGTTCATTTAGGTGAATGGGGTTTGTGGCCCATGGTTCGGCTGAGTTGGGACCTGCATGTGAAGGTAGGTTCGGCCATGGTGTCACAGAAGGGTTCGGCTAGTATGTTCGCATGAGGGGTTCGGTGAGGGTGAGCGTTTGGCTGATAAGGTTCGGTGATGCACACTCAAGGTCCGGCAATCTCTGGTTTGTATAAAGGTTCATCGAGATGGCCATGCAAGAAAAAGGTTCGTGTAGCCTTGGCTGTTTCGGGGTTCATGATGTTGTCATTCACAGGTTCGGTACTGCCATGGTTCGGCTAGGATGTTCGGCAGCAACAGGGTTCGGCTGAGCAACAAAGGGTTCGGTGATGGTTTGCTGGTTCGGCCAAAGGGGTTCGGGGATGAAAGGTTCAGCCCCGATGATGTTGGTTCGCTGCATAGTTAGGTTCATGGCTTCATGTTTCGAGGAGGGTTCGTCTGCATGGGCGAAGCTTGCAGGTTCGTCGTCATAGATTCGTCAGAGGAGGGTTTGGTGCTGGAGGTTTGTTAATCACAGGAGGGTTCGGCTTGTGTGTGTGTGTTCGGTGGCCTAACAGGTTCGGCCAGCTGATTGAATCCCACGAACCCTGTGTGCTCCGAATCCTCCCCCAGCTCGAGCCCTCGGTCCAGTCCTATCCATGGTGATGTTTCGCCCAGATCGGTTGGTCGTGATGTAAGGTGTGAGTGTAGTA
The DNA here is from genome assembly GCA_009363875.1 of Mikania micrantha. Lineage (NCBI taxonomy): Eukaryota > Viridiplantae > Streptophyta > Magnoliopsida > Asterales > Asteraceae > Mikania > Mikania micrantha. The sequence continues at coordinate 3,849,815 of CM018692.1, forward strand.
GGGTTTTACACCGATTGAGTGCATATGTCAACAAAACCCGAAAAACCCTATTTTCCCGAATGTTTCAAGCTCCATACCTCATTTTTCAATGGTTAAAACTCCAGATCTTCTGTACTTCTAGGTAGAGGAGTTCGGGAGCTACGCGTGGCCACCAAGAACGCGCGATTTGGCCAAGAAACGAGCAAGATACGCGCTTGTGAAGCTTGAACTTTCTAGAGAGAGAGAAGGTGCGGGATTTTGAACTAGAGAGAGAAAGAGCTGGTCAAGAATGAGGAAAAACACCTCATTTAGTGTTTTTATACTCGGGGTGGTGTTCGGGTTCGTTTCGGTTGCTCGGTTCGCGTTTTCATCGAGTGTCCGGAATTTTACGCGTAAATTATATGAAATAAATAAAAGAAGTTAAATTAATTATTTTGATGAGTTTCAAAATTGTAAAATGTTATTTATTTTATTTTATTAATTTACTTGTCGTCCGTGTCGTGTTTCGTTTTCGTTTCATCGGATCGCGTCACCATCGCGCGTATTCGTTCAAATCGTCATTCGAACGAACACGACGATGGTTTTGCTTTCCGACTTTTGTTTTCTACTTTCCAGTCATTATTTCAGAACGTTAAACTCACAGCTATGTTTGTGTGAATCGTCACCCACGCAAACACACTGTCAGTTCGTTATTCTGAAACAACACTGTAAATTATGTTTGAATTGTCTTTCCTCACTGTCGGACTCAACTAAACATCCTGTTTTCACATTGAATTGTCGGCCATCAGATTCCTGTCATCTATGGATATCATATCGCAACCGATTTGTTCTTGTTATTTGTATAAACACTGTTATTTCTCATGATCCGTTGTGTTAATTGTACTTAGGTTTTCACTTAAATACACACAACTAATGTTTCAAATGTATGTTGTACTTACAGTATTTAAGTTTACACAAAAATACGTACAACTGTTTCTTGTATTTAGAATTCTGTTGATACAAGTACTGTTTATACACATGTAATTACACATAGTTACTGTAGAAAGTACACGTACCGTACGGACTTGCTGACCTAGTCATGTACTAGTTGTCACAGTCTCCCCTTGTTAAAGAAATTTCGTTCCGAAATTTAAGCATAAAGGTCGGGTTTTACTTCTCGAACAGGTAGGGATACTTTGCTTTCATGTTGTCCTCGCGCTCCCAAGTAAATTCTGGTCCACGCTTGGAGTTCCATCGAACCTTTACAATAGGGATACGGATTCGTTTCAGTTTCTTAACTTCACGTTCCATAATCTCTACAGGTTCTTCAATGAAGTGTAGTTGCTCATCGATTTGTATCTCTCCCAATGGTATGATCAACGATTCATCTGCTACGCACCTCTTGAGATTTGATACATGAAACACATCGTGTACTCCACGGAGCTCATCAGGGAGTCTGAGTCTGTATGCCACAGGACCTATGCGTTGAGTAATCTCAAACGGTCCGACATACCTAGGTGCCAGCTTGCATTTAGCCCCAAAACGAACTATGCCTTTCCATGGAGACACTTTCAACATAACTCAGTCACCCACATCGAATTCCAAAGGCTTGCGTCGTTTGTCTGCGTAGCTCTTTTGACGGCTACGTGTTGCTTGTAATCATTGTTGTATCTGGGCTATCTTATCAGTAGTTTCCTGAATAAGTTCAGGTCCAGTTATTCTGTTGTCTCCCACTTCGGTCCAACAAATTGGAGACCGACATTTCCTACCATAGAGTGCTTCAAAAGGAGCACATCCGATGCTGCTGTGGTAGCTATTGTTGTAGGAGAACTCAATGAGTGGTAGATGAGTATCCCAACTTCCACCGAAGTCTATAATGCATGTCCTCAACATATCTTCTAGGGTTTGAATGGTGCGCTCGCTTTGTCCATCCGTTTGTGGATGATAAGCGGTGCTCAAGTTAACACTTGTCCCTAAGGATTGTTGCAATGATTGCCAGAACTGCAAAGTAAATCGACTGTCCCGGTCTGAAATAATAGACAATGGCACCCCGTGCCTTACTACTATCTCATCAATGTATAGTCTCGCTAGTTTCTCCATCTTGTATGTCTATCTGATCGGCAAGAAGTGTGCGAACTTGGTCAATCTATTAATGATGACCCAAATCGAATCATGTCTGCTGGAAGTGCGGGGTAGCTTGGTAATGAAATCCATAGCTATCTGTTCCCACTTCCATTGTGGTATCTCAGGTTGTTCCAGCAAACCCGAAGGCTTCTGGTGTTCAGCTTTGACTTTGGCACAGGTGATGTATTTGCCAACATAAGTGGCAACATCTTTCTTCATACCCGGCCACCAATAAAACGATATAAGATCTTGGTACATCTTATCGGCACCAGGATGAATTGAGTAACGTGTCTTGTGTGCCTCGTTAAGTATGAGTGTTCGGAATTCGTCTACTGCTGGAATCCAAACACGATCCAGGTAATAGATAACTCCATCCTGTTTTGTCTTGAAGTGTTTCTCGGCTCCACAATCGAGCTCGCGTTTCAGGTTGTCTCTTGCCACTGCTTCTTGTTGTGCTTGTACAATGTGATCTCTTAGACTTGTTTGCACGGTCATTCCCATTGCTCGTACGCGCAGGGTTTGATTCTTTCCTTCCGGCTCAAAGCATCTGCAACAACATTTGCTTTGCCCGGATGGTATTTGATCACACAATCGTAATCGTTCAGGAGCTCAACCCAACGTCTCTGTCTCATGTTAAGCTCCTTCTGATCAAATATATGTTGTAAACTCTTGTGATATGTAAAAAGATAGTGCATTTGGTACCATACAGGTAATGTCTCCAAATCTTTAAAGCAAATACAACAGCTCCCAGTTCGAGATCGTGTGTCGTGTAATTCTTCTCGTGTATCTTCAGCTGACTTGAGGCATAAGCAATGACTTTGTCTCGTTGCATTAAAACACATCCGAGTCCCTGATGGGAAGCATCACAATATACTACAAAGTCATCATTGCCTTCTGAGAGTGTTAAGATTGGAGCATTGCACAATCTTTGTTTTAGTGTCTGGAATGCCTCCTCTTGTTTCTGAGTCCACACAAAAGGTTCAGTCTTCTGTGTGAGCTTGGTGAGAGGCAAAGCTATCTTAGAAAAATTCGAGATGAATCTCCTGTAATAACCCGCCAATCCCAAAAATGATCTGATCTCTGTCGGTGTTGTAGGCACATCCTAGTTCTTGATTGCTTCAATCTTGGCAGGATCCACGTGAATACCATTACTGTTAATCACGTGACCCAAGAACTGAACTTCTTTTAACCAGAATTCACACATGGAGAATTTGACATAGAGTCGTTATTCCTTCAGAAGTTCCAAGACTGTTTTGAGGTGTTGCTCAAGTTCTTTCTCATTCTTTGAATAAATCAGTATATCATCGATAAAGACGATAACGAACTGATCTAAGTACGGCTTGCACACCCGGTTCATTAAAACCATGAACACTGCCGGTGCGTTCGTCAATCCGAATGGCATCACCATGAACTCGTAGTGACCATATCGGGTATGAAAGGCCGTCTTTGGTATATCTCTTCTTGTATCCGGAGCTGATGATAACCTGATCTCATGTCTATATTTGAAAAGTATTGTGCTCCCTGCAACTGATCAAACAAATCATCAATCCTCGGTAACGGGTACCGATTCTTGATGGTGAGTTTATTAAGCTCTCTGTAATCAATGCACATCCTGAAAGATCTATCATTCTTCTTAACAAAAAGAACCGGAGCTCCCCACGGGGAAAAGCTCGGTCGGATGAATCCTTTATCGAGTAGTTCTTGTAGTTGATTGGACAGCTCCTGCATTTCTGATGGTGCAAGTCTATAAGGAGACTTAGCTACAGGAGTCGCTCCCGGAATCAAATCGATTCGAAACTGCACCGATCTCTCGGGTGGCAGTCCCAGTTTCGGTTTCAGTTTCGGGTTTCGACCAGTTCCAACCGGTTTTTGACCGGTTCCGGGTCAGGTTTTGGCCGGATACAAGTGGAAACAGTTCCGGTTTTCCGGGTTTCGGTTCTAACTTGTCTGAAAAACCGTACCCATTCGTACCCACTGGTTCCAGTTCCGGTTCGGGTTGTAGGTTCCGCTTTTTTTGCCCACCTCTAGGCACTACTGCTGAGGACTAGTTTTAACTTTTAACGTATTGGATTAGCCACTAAGCCACAGAAACTTGAACTTTGTCCATTCGGCCCAACTTAACAAGCTTCAATCCACATATATTTTACGGCCCAGAATCCAGGCCTGATAATTAGAAACCCTAATCGAATTCCCAGCCCTCATATTAAAGCGACATATTTAGGGTTTCGACGTTTTCGCCCACACACAGCAACCTCAATCGATCGTCATTATCGGATCGAGATCTTCTGAAAAAGATGCCGGCCGGACATGGATTGAGGTCAAGAACTAGAGATTTGTTCGCAAGAGGATTCAGGAAGAAGGGTACTATTCATCTATCAACCTACCTGAGAACCTATCATGTTGGCGATTATGTCGATATCAAGGTGAACGGAGCCGTGCACAAAGGCATGCCGCATAAGTTCTACCATGGTCGCACAGGTCAGGTCTGGAACGTTACCAAACGCGCCATTGGTGTCGAAATGAACAAGCAGGTCAACATTTTATCATTTCTGGTTATAGTAACTGATACAGTGCATTTAGTTTGTTATTTAAAATTATGTGATCTACATTTGATGTTTTGTTTTATGTGGTTTCGTTAGTCATAAACTCGGTGTTGGAAATTTGTATAAGATTCAGTTTTAAGAGAAGCGGTTTGATTAAGAATTCAAGTTTTGTTCACTTCGTGTGAAATCGTATGATTTAGTTGCAAAATTGGTTACTAGAGAAGTGAATGGTTTAGCACTAGATTAGTTTAATTGGTTTGAAAATTGTGTTTTGTTAAGAATCGATTGGATCAGCTGTTTTGTTCATCTGGCCAAAGAGTTGGTTGTTTGATTTGTGTGGATAGATGTGTATGCTTTCTTGAAGCTAACAAGATCATTAGATGATGCATATGATTTTTGCAAAAACAAGGGTATCAAGTATCAACCTTGTTAATAAATTTCAGTTTTTAGAGCTTATGATATTTGACAGTACATTATGTTTAAAGCTTAATTTTGTTTTCCATAATGTATTTTATGACATCTATATGCGGTGTTCTAAGGATTTTGACTGAGAGCTGCCTAGCCTAGTTGTGACATTTGCCTATGTGTTATGCTGTTTTCTGTATCATCTAATTTAATAAGCTGCTGATTATAAATTAACATTTTAAAATAGTGTTGGCTGTTAATTATTGTGGTACTAAGGAATGTCATATTCTTTTTATTTCTGCTATTTTGCATTCTATGTGATATGCTTAAATTAATTTTGTTATTTCTTTGCTTTATTGGTATTTCATAACTTGACTACGACTGTCCTTGTGGATTATAATTTTTTTCTCAAATCTTTTTCAGAATTAGTTATTGTTTTTATTGTAATCTTAACTGTCATAATTGCTAAATCGTTTTTTTTTTTAATTTGTCAAGAGAAAGCATTTTAACTCATTTTTATTACTTTTAAGAACGTTGGTTGCTTAAATTAATTTAATATGCATTGTTCTTGTAGTTTAAAGTTTAGTTGGAAGATTAAAGAAAAAGCAAAAAAGGAAACAGCAGAACATATTAAAGGGGTTCAAAGTTGTTTAAAATAATTTCATATACATGGTTCTGTTAGTTCAAAGTTTTATAGTTCTTTCAAAACACTAAAAGGCACCATCTTTATTCATTTATCAGTGATTTAAACATTTTTTTATTATCACTATTTTATGTTGAAAACATTTATAAAAACACTTTTATCACTGCCAACTATCTCAACACATGATTTTTTGGTTTATTTTGTAAACACATTATTGTTTTTTTTTAACTGATTAGATTTATTTACTGATTTTGTTATCATACTCAGAGTATTAAATTTAAGGCATTCTCTTATGTTTCACCCTATTCTAAAATTTTGATGGTTATTTTTCAAAAATGTTCTAATAATAATAAATTTGATTACCCAGGTTGGCAACAGAATCATTAAAAAGAGAATCCATGTGCGCATTGAGCATGTGATGCCATCCCGGTGCACAGAAGAGTTCAAGCAAAGGATTAAAAAGAACGATCAACTCAAAGCGGAAGCCAAGGCCAAGGGTGTGGTTATTAGCACCAAAAGACAACCTTTGGGTCCTAAACCAGGGTTTATGGTTGAAGGTACAACTTTAGAGACAGTTACTCCCATCCCATACGATGTTGTCAATGATCTCAAGGGTGGATACTAGGTTATGTCTTGTCTTTTTGTGTCCATTTTTGTTCAACATTTTGGAACACTTTACCCTTTGATTGTGTTTTGCTTATCATCTATAATCCAGACGCATGTTGGTTTTTTGTGTGTGTTCTATTTTAGTTTGATTATGTTCATTAACAATTATGAAGAAGGTTGATTAGAGTATTCACATCAAGGAAGAATATAACGTGTGTAGTGGGATGCCATGTTAGAAGAATACATTCTTTACTACAAAAATCTTTTTAAAGTTGTCACGTAAGAAAAACATTTTATCTCATAAAACTCCAAGATTTAAAATACTTGAAAATGTAATATTGTCGTTTTTATTATGTTTAAATAATATTTTTTTAGCATTGTTTCTTCCAATTCCAAAACCCTAATTCTCAAGTTCATTTCTCAATTTGTAGTTACATACTATGCTTTATAATTATTAGAATAGGCGAAAACATCACGGTAAAAATTTGGCATGATAAGAAACTTGCATAAAAACCCAAATTATGGATCGTGGGTCAAACAAATCGAAAAATTCTCATGCTCTACTTTATTCTTGGTAATAATCTTGAAGAAGGTTGGGTTCGATTACAAGATGATAAAGATGTGAACAAGATGATGCTCATAGTCAAGGATAATTTCAAATAGATTATTATTCTTTAATTACTAGTCAACAATACAACAATTTTTTATATGTTATTTATACTATTGCTTTTGTTTACCATGCAACTGATTTATTTTTTTTGCTTGCCTCATCTATCTAACTGTGGTTAAAGCATATTTTAGTGGTGGGATAAAGCTTATGAACCAAATGGTCCTGAGTTTTAGTCCTACGAAAGGATATTTTTAAACTATTGAGTTTTCTCAAGAACTGGTGACTTGGTGGTTGACATGATCGGGGTGGTACTATTAGTGGAACGATGATATTTCAGTAAAAATTTAACTAGTTAAAGATTTTGTTCGACATTCTTTACGTAAATGGTTCATCTTTTGTTTGACTTCTATATACAAATAGTTCATATTTTAATTGAATTAAAAATTATGTGGCAATGATGCTCAACAAATTCTAATTGTTTCTTGAATATTATAGGGCAATGATGTTTCTATTTTGGTTAATACTTTGTTTGAAAACCTTACATACTGCAAGTGTTATGTGTTAACTAGTTAGGATATCAATTGTATTATCAAACAAATATTACATTTGACTTGAGTGGTAAAAATACAATTAAATGGTAATGACAACACTAAGGGGCTGTTTGTTTTTTGAAAAAAGGTCTGCGAAACCTCTTTTGTCTGCACCTCGCAGACCAAGGAAAGATGTAGGGTGTTTGTTTTTTCGCAGACATTTCATTAAAAAACGTCTGCGAGACCTCTTCTTGGAGAAGACATGGACCAACATCTTCTAACATCTTCCCAATCTCTTCTCACTTCTTCAACCCAAGCTCTCCACCGCCACCTCCACAGCCGGCCTCCCCATCGACACCTCCACAGATGGCCTCCTCCACAGCCGCTTCCCCCACCGCCGAGCCTCCCCACTGCCGTCACCCTTCAAAGTCGCGCCCCCCCACCGTCGCATCTAGGGTTCGCCCCTTTCATTGTGTCGCGCCCCCTCCACCGTCGCATCTAGGGTTCACCGTTGCCTCCCACCGCCTTCACGAACGACGCCCACCTCCACCGTCGCATCTAGGGTTCGCCCTCGCCCCTCAATCGACCGCAAATCCTCAACAGACTTCTCAATCGGCTGTTCAATCGACTCCTGGTTCGATCGGAGGAAAGGGGAGACGATCGAAACCCTAGTCGCGGTCTCCTCCTCCTCCTCTGCCTCTAGTTCCTTCGATCGACTGCAGTGGTGGACGGTGGTGGCTCAACGGTAGGTGGAGGAGGACGATCGGAGATGAAGACGGTGGTGGACGGTGGTGACTGGTCGACGGTGGGGTTGGGGAAGACTGAAAAGGTTATTGTTAGAAGAGGTTTTTGAAAAAAAAACACCCTCAAAACCTCTTCTTGCAGAGGTTTGGTCCACCTCTTCTATAAAAGAGGTGTGCAGACGTGGTCCGCAGACCGCAGACGTTTTACCTCTTCAAAAACAAACACCACCTAACTATTCCAATAGCTTTGTTTTTTTTTTTTAAGTTAAAATTCAACATTGTCGGCTTCATTTTCAAACATATGTTATCTTCCTCTAGCATCATCTCCTTTACTTCCAAAGTTTATAATCTTCATCTCTAATGCCTTTGTTCACTTCAAGCATCTAGGGTGTGCATGGCGCGGTTTCAGTATGGTTAATGATCATTTTCATAACCGGTACCTCGTGTAATTCTATATCCATATCCATAACCGATTGATCAGTAAACCATTAATCGGTTAACTTCCAGTTACGGTTCAGTTTCAGTTAATAATGAAATTGTTGAAAAACTTGTAAATAAACTTGTGAATTTGAGATATATTAATGATAAAAATATAAGTAAAACTCTTATGATTTTGAAATGATTGTGAATGAGTGAACAAAAAGTAAAACTATATAAAAAACTAATTTCTGGATACATTTAGTCTCAAGACATGTAACTCATAATATTTTCATCAAATAAAAAATATACCTAAGATTTTATGCTTAACTTGCATTATAATTTCTTGAAAAAAAAGGAACACACACACACACCTAGAAATATTAAAAATAACAAATATTCAATAATGGGTTTGGTTAGGTTAAGGTCAGTTAATGACTTGGCTTAACCATAACCATAATCGAATGGGCCGGTTAATGGCTTGGCTTAGGGGCTGTTTGGTAGCCACTTAATAGGTCTGAATGGGTCTGAATCTGAACCATTCAAATTCAGACCGTTTGTTTGAGACGTCTGAACGAAAAAAAACATCTGAATGGAGGTCTGAACCATTCAGATCTTGAACCAAGTCTGAATGGCTCTGAATGGAGAAAATGGTGTTCTTTCCCGTCTTCCTTCCCGTTGGCTTCGTCCTCGCTCAACCCTAGCGCCGCTCGACCCCTCCCCCCGCTACTGCACCGCCGCTCGACCCCACCGCCTACTGCACTGCCCCTCGACCCCACCGCCGGCCGCATCACATCCCACAGCCGACCGACGCCGATGGTTCGATTGCGGACTTTCAAATGCTCGACAGAGGTTCAGATGGTTCGATTGCGGCGGGGGATTGATGGTTCGACCGATTAATGCTCGACGGAGGTTCAGATGGTTTGATTGCGGCGGGGGATCGATGGTTCGACCGATTGATGCTAGACGGAGGTTGCGTCTGGTTCGACCGATTGATGCTCGACTGATGGTTGAAGGAGGTCGATGGTGATGGGGATGAGTTGTTGAGGTCGACGACATGATGCAAAGGCGGCGACGGGAGGCTGGGGCGGTGACCGGAGGCGGCGACGGCGAGGGAAGAATCGGGGATGCTAAAACCGTGGGTTTGACCGACGGGCGACGGGGTGTGTTTATTTTTTTTAGGGTTTTTCAATTAAAAGGTATTTTTCATTCAGATGTTAAAACAAACACTACCACTTAATGGTTCAGACCCTCTTAACCATTCAGACATCTTAACCATTCAGATCTTAATGATTCAGACACAACCAAACGGCCCCTTAACCATAACCGTTGGTTAAAATCGGTTTCGATTAAAATCAGTTATGGTTCGGGATGTTTATTAGTTTTTTTATTATGGTTATAAAGCATCTTACAATTTCTTTGTTTAACAAGTAGAAGATTCATATTTTTTTTACAGATAAAAAAAAACACTTGCAGCCCAACCTCTAATATGAATAGTAAGAAAATAAGATACAAAATGATGGAGGGCATGAAACAAAAAAGATCACAAAAACTTAGAGGTGATAGAGGGCAAGTGGGCAACCATAAAGTTCATGCTCATGTCTTGTACTTTGACTTACATCAACTCGACAAATTGCAAATTTGTAACTATGTCAAGACTACGTTACACATTTCCATCTATTTATACTTATAGTTTTTGGTTTGTTGCTTGTAACAGAGGCCGACAATGAAGAAGTATTCATTTGGATACTATGATTAGTCAAACAATCGAACAATTTGACTTTGGTACAAAATTAAGGTTTTGTTCAAATAAGATATAATAAAAAAAAACACAATTTTTTGCAAAAAAAAAAAATTTAAGATTTTTTGGTCAATTGCCATCTATACTTTTAAAGCCATGTAATAAAAATTGAAATGGTCATAGGGTCTATTAGTGAGGGATATGGTGAGAAAGTTGGAAGTGATGGTGAAAAGATTACGAGAGTTTTAGTTATTTTTGGTAGTTAATTGTATTAATAATGGTCTTGCTGGTTTAATTAAATTGGAGCTTTGGTATTCAAAGTTAGAAAATTACAAATTTAGTTCAAATATTTTTCCAGAAAGTTACATACATGATACTTGATTGGATGTTTGGTCCAGTTAAAAAATTGCAAATTTAATAAAAACATTTATCAAAATTCAAAAGGTTACACACATTGTCCATATGGTTTGGTCAAATTGCATTTTGGTCCCAAACATTGAAAAATTAAAAAGTTAGTCCAAACATTTGTGAGAGAAATTCATAAATTGATCAAAACATAGAGACCATTTATGTAATCATTTTGCAAATGTTTGAAGTAAGTTCGCAATTTTCAATCATGGTGACCAAAACATGTAACTTGACAAAAACAAATGTTTGAACTAAAGTTGTATTTTTTTAACTTTAAAGACCAAACATGCAATTTAATCAAATAACAAAGACTATTTATGCGAGTAACTCTTTTTTTATGCATAATGTTAATATCTTATTTTATTATTAATATTTTTATTTTTCTTAAATTTTCCACTCTGGAAAGGCTTAAAGTTTGTTGGTGTCGACAAATCCTCATCTTTTTCGCTTTCGCTCAATACACAGACGACAAACCGACCCAATCTATCGGAATCGAACGAAGACACACACCAAAACCACCACGTAAACACACACATTTCTTAATCTCCCTGCTGGGTTTAGGGTTTCAGGATTGATCTCAGTAAAAATGTCTCAAACTGGAAAATTAATGCCCAATCTCGACCAAAACAGTACAAAGATCCTTAATCTTACCGTTCTTCAGAGGATGGATCCTTACATCGAGGAGATCTTAATCACTGCCGCTCATGTCACCTTCTACGAATTCAACGTCGAGCTCAATCAATGGGTTTGCGTTTCTTTCTTTATGATTCGTCAAATTTTGACTAACTGTTAGTTGTTCATAGTTAATTATGTTTCCAATTCTTAATAGCTAGGTTTTTTAGGGTAAATTCAGGATTTGAATTGTTTTGGGTATTTGTAATCGTTATCTGATTAACATAATGCAATGTTGTGGACTTGTGGTTTGGTTAACATATGCTCCTATTGCAACTGTGATTGATTATATGAATCTACAGACCAAAGTACGAAGTATTCTAGACGCAATCTCTCTTAAGGTTATGGTATTGTTAATTAACTTTAGTAGTGTTTGATATAGTTGTACAAAAATATAGTTTTAAACATGCAAACAATTTTGGGAATTGGGATTGATGATTAATTGAGGAGTTTGAGATGTTAGGATTTGTAAAAAAATGTGAAAATATTGCATACTAATCCTATATTAAGGATCAACAGATCTGGATGAGATGTGGAAACGTCATTGAAGGTTTCACGTCATTACTGTGAAGTGTGGACTGTGCATATACAATGTTTCCGTCAATTTTGCCATTTTAATTTTATCTTTTAAGTTGCAATAATCTCAAATATGCTTCGGTGCTTTAGTTGGATGTTCATATCTTCCCAAATTTTTGAGCTAAAATTGGGACATGGAATGGGTTTACTTAATAATATATTCGTATTGCAAAGTTTTATGGTAACCTGATGTGATTTGAGTGAGTTAAAAGAAAATTACAGTGATGATATGTAGGCATGCTACCTGCAAAGGGAAAGCTCTAAAGTCTAAACCAAAAATGAACTTCTTCAAAAGAAAATACTTGTGACAAACATCTCTTTTCAGTTATATAGTATCTAATCTGACTCATAACTAGATTTCTCATATTATATATGAACATTTAATCCTTAGACTTAAAAAATATATTACAACATTACATATTGAACCCTTTCATTTATGCAATTTTAGAAATTACGAGTAATTCTATGTATCATAAGTAAGCCCCAAAATATAGTTTGATCTTTGAGTGGAACCCACTAGGTTCTTGTAACATGGGTAGCAGCACCTATCATGGCATGCCACAGAGCAAAGAATAACAGATACATTTTTATAAGTGATGTTGACATTTAGATACTATTGAAGTTATAGAGAGAAGTTTAGTCAGAGAGATTTTGCATATTTCTGTGTATATATCTTTAATTTGAACCTAATATATAATTTGAACCTAATATATGCTCATAAGCGATACTTTGCACCTATCTCATGAGAGGGTTATTTTTGTAACATATGTTCGAGCTTCTTTTTATTATATGTTTCTTCTTTTGTTTTTCAGAGTCGCAAGGATGTTGAAGGGTCTCTGTTTGTGGTCAAGAGGTAGTAGTTAATAATGCATATAATGTTTTCTTGTTAATTTATATATCTTTTGTATCAACTGTAATTACCAAGGGACCTAAGTTTATTATGACCAGTCACATCTGATTTTACTTCATAAGTAAATGACATTGTGCTCATATTATAATGTAGAAATAAAAACAAGTCTGGAGATTAGTTGCTTTTCTGTGGAGAATGTGAACTTACCAATCTATTATATTGTCTTCTTCACTGTAATTGCAGGAATGCTCAACCAAGATTTCAATTTATAGTAATGAATCGACGAAATACAGGCAGGCTTCCTTTAGTATTTGTTACATTTTTTTGTTTTTTCATTTCACTGGATGACACTGGTATAAATTTAACCAGAAACATAAAAAAATTTACAATCCTCACCTATAAGTCTTTAAAAATCGCAAATAAGTGTGTACAGTTAGCTAGTTTGGTGTAGTGGATGATAATTGTCTATCTTGCAGTACAATAATCAATTCAGATAGGTGTTATACATTTATGATCTTTGACAAATGTTTTTTTTTTTGTTATTAGCAGAAAACCTTGTGGAGAATCTGTTAGGAGATTTTGAGTTTGAACTTCAAGTTCCATATCTGCTGTACCGAAATGCTTCTCAAGAAGTCAATGGCATTTGGTTCTACAACACACGCGAGTGTGAGGATGTCGCAAACCTTTTTACTAGGTGCTTATAATTTCTATGCTACATATATTCACTATTTTCAATTGTCAATATTTAGATGCATGATACCTATTACTTGAATGGACAATAATGAATAAATTCTAGTCACTTGTAAGTAGTAGCTTTTGTAGCTTTTAGTATGTGGTAAGTTCAGCAAATACTCTATATTTGTGTTGTATCAGTCATTGATTTATCAGATGGTCATAATTCTCATCAATAATTTTGTTCCTTGATACATCTTAATGTAGTTTGCATTAAATAAACTTGTTTCATCATCACTCCTTTTTTCCCTACAGGATACTTGGTGCATATTCAAAGGTTCCCTCGAAGCAGAAAGTTAACAAAAGGTAGTGTAGTATTATGTTTAGCTTCTACATGTAATTTAATATGTTTATGGTAGATTATTCTTTTTTCGCAATATCAGATACAAAAATGATATATCTGTTTAATTAGGATTAGTAACTTTAGACATTAGGCAGCTGAAGGAAAGAGCTTTTATATTTATTATCTTTTGAGCTACATTTTCCTTAAACCATAAGTTGGAACAAAATATTTTTTCTATGGATTGGGTTGACCCAAAACAATTTTTGTCAATTTAAAAAAAAAAATCATAAATAATTCACGAGCCATATATGATAGCTTAAGACATATTTTTCAATATATAATATTTTAATTAAATGATTTAAGAGCTAAAATGCACCTGTTTGACCTGTTTCTTTTTTAGCTAACATATGTAATTTCTTCATTTGACCCATATGATATAAATATAGCTTGAATAAACCTCTAATTCTCAGTTCTTTTTTGTCACAATAACCTAGTAGTATATTATGTCTATTTTTTTAATTTATGTTTTGTTGTGTAGTGAGTTTGAAGAACTTGAAGCGGTACCTACCTCTGCTGTAATTGAAGGACCACTGGAGCCAGGGTTGATCACTTCTCGGAGTAAAGATGTCCCTGAAGATTCCTCATTTGTCAACTTCTTTAGTGTATGTATCTATCCGTACTTATCTTTAGTTTCTATTTGCTGCATAATGTATGCAAAGTATGTGATTATATGCTCTTACTTATAAGTGGAATCTGTGGTGGTAAAACAGGGTGTAGAATTGTAGATGATAGTTTTTGAATGTGCTTTTGTTATTTGAAGTTGTAAATTGTGATAATTAAATTTAGGTTAATACCTTAAGGAAAAACAACCTGCTTCTCATTTAGTCATTTTGCATAAAAAAAATTCCCTCTACTGAACTTTGACATATTGAAGTGCCCAAACTTTTTTAAGATATACAAACCTGTGAAACATCCTAATGACAAATGCCGGTAGCCCGGTACTGGCATAATCAGCACACACACATGGATGATGGATGCCACCTTTTATTTTGCAAACATGGATGCCACATGGACTCTTTTTATTGCCAGAAAGGGTGTCTAAATGACATCCACATCAGCAGAAAGGCTTGTGTGACATCCAAGTATGTGCTGAGCAAGCAAGTAGGTTGGTATGAACTCAACAACTTTAGGGGTCAATTGTCAAAATTTGGTTGAGAGTTTTCCACGCAAAATGAGAAATTATGTTATTTTTCTATTGAACAAAAAAGACATTTTGTGGGAAAAATTGAGATAGTAGTGTAAATTGGGAGCAAAGTTGCCCAGTTATTTTCAGAGTCTAAATCTACTTAATCTAAAGATTAAAAACTGGTTACTATAACTTCATGTGAGTATATACAGGCAATCTGTTCCGAAACACATATCCAAACGACCCTGAGAGCATTTTTATTTGCTGTAATGTGAAACTGATTGGAAAGTGGTTTCAATCTGTGACGTGTCATGTGAGCGCTCGACCCCATGGATGATATGCGTGTTTCTTAATATATGATTTATTTTTTTATATTAAAATTTTTCAATGCAGACTGCTATGAATTTGGGACATAATAATAATACTCAAAATCCAGTTAACTCCATACAGCATTATCATAATTCAACAGCAATTCCTTTATCTTCTCGTGAAGCCCCTTCACTAGTGGTCAACAATCCATCATTGCAGATACCCTCATCCGCCACACCAATGCCGCAACATGACAGTGTTGACCAGGTCAACAGCGTCAACCACTCTACCAATCTTATTAAACCTCTTTCTTTCTTTACACCATCTTCTTCTTCTTCTTCTTCTTCCATTCCATTGATGAGACAGCCTTCAACACCTGTGCCAGTTGCTGCCCTGCAGCCACCACTAAATGTACAAAGAAGTGTCGGTGGTCCTTTGCTTCAGCCATTCCCACCACCCACACCACCAGCATCACTCACTCCATCCGCTGCTTCTGGTTCATTTTATGGACCGTTGACCAGAGAAAAAGTCAGGGATGCTCTGGTATTGCTTTCACAGGTAATAAAGTTTTTTTTTCCTAAAAGCAGTTTGTTTTACCTAAGTACCATGTGGCCTTGTATCGTAGTGGCATTGGCAATTGTCCCCCCCCCCCCCCCGGCAAAAGTGGTGTGGGTCAAATCCCTGCAGGTGCAACTGGGATGGGTTGGGTGTTAGAATGGGTTGGGATGAGATTTAAAATTTTGCACTTATGGATCATAAGTTTTACATGCTGACTACCTCTTCTAAATTGCCTTGTTGCAAAAGTTAGGTTGTTATGTTCTTTATATGGTTTTGTTATTAGATTTAATTCTTTAATGGGCTTGTCTGACTCGTGTTCTAAGGGCACATGTTAAGAAACATTAATTGAAGATAAATACGATTATCAACTGACCTTAATTATGGTGTATATGTTCAAATGATGTTCTTTGACATATTCCCTTAGGTTTTTTAAGTTAGACAAACCCTTTTACTATTTATAAAAATGATGGAAGGAAAAAGGTCTTGGCATGTCAATTCAATCTGGTGTGTTTTGTCCCAGAAGTTTTCAACATATTTCGAGTTTTAACCCACAAATACACGTTTTGACTCGTTGTTGCACCCATACGAACCTTAAACTTTTACAAAAGAATGTTGACAACCTCTCCTTAATCGTCTTGTTACAAAAGTTATATTATTGTTTTACTGGTATAGTTTTGTAATTTATTTATATCTTTAGCTAATTATCAAATTTACGACCCGGTAAGTTACTATAATTTCTTAATTTTTTAGACCCTTTTCTTTAAAGTACAATTGGGTTACCACCACCTAATTTTGTGCTGTAACAAACTGCTGATTGATATCCCTTCTACGGTTTTACCCTCTGCTATAAGGTTTCTTGTTTTTGGTCTTTTCAAGAAAATATTGAAGTTTTTTGCAAGTAATCAAAAAACTACCGACAATAATAGATACTGCAAGCAACTGTTTTTCTGGATAATTATTATAATTTATTTATTTATTTATTTTTTTGCGTTCTAATATTTGAGTTCTCAAAATTACTTTTTTATATGCAGGATAACCAGTTTATCGACATGTTCTACCATGCTTTACTTAAAGTACACCAGTCATAGCATGGAGGAACAACTCCCAGAAACATTGTTTGTAGATTTTGAAGATTTTTATGTTGGCTTGGAACACAAGGTTTAATATAGTTCTATTGTTGGGATTTCAAGTTATATATCTAAGAAAGCAATCCTTTTTTACACTAATACTTGTAATGTTACTTGTGGTTGATCTCTGTTCCTCTAAAATACTCACAATCTCACATAGAGTTGCGTAGAAGACGAAGTAGTACAAGAGTGACTCCTCTGGTTCAGATTCATCTCAACGGTGATGTACTCTTTTCTTCTCTTGTAGAGATCATGAAATGCAACTACAAGAAACTTGTTAGAGGGTCCTGGAGCTTGAGCTCCAAGGGCACTCCAAGCTTAAGTCGATATGTGTTTAAGATGTATGAAACATTAGCATAACTGCACATAAGTATAAAGATGACATGAGACTTGAGAGGCTAATATAGTGAGTAGAGAGAATGGGGAGTATGAGAGTTATGAGAAGATCAGTAAAATGTATTGAGTTATAGTGTAGAGAATTTAGATGATTCTTTCGTTGATGGTGGTAGTGATATTTATGGCGTTTTTGACTTGGGTTTCCAGACAACCATTCTGATTCTGAGTAACTTGCAATGAACATTTAAATTTATGACTCCTCTAACTTTGATATCATTTCTTTTTTAGGGCAAAAGATTTCTGAATGCTTTTAGTCTCTTAGTTGACTGTAATTTCTTTCTATGTACAGTGTTTTATTGTTATATTTGTTTTAGAGTTTGGCTTTATGATCCTTGTCGTTTCGTATTCAGTCTTTTATTTGTTATTAATCACCAAAGAGGCATTGCCTCAATGGTACCTCAAGATTCTTCCAAATGAGAGGTCTTGAGTTCAAATCCCTCCCGCAGCGAAAAAGCGGTCTGGGGGAGGGGGGTCAGGGGGTTTTCCCAGTGAGGTTTCCTCCTGGGGTGGTTGTGGTGGCTCATTGGAGGTCCAGGTAACTAGACCTTGGTGACATGGTCTGAAAACAATGGGTTCACACGATTGAGACCTTCGCCGTTCAAAAAAAATGTTATTAATCAATGACCTTATGTCGTGTTTGACTTCTTGTTTCTTAAATAGTTTTTAATTGTTAAACTTGTTAGGTGTTCCTTAGCTTACCATCAAGGTTAGTGTGTCAGAGGCGGTTTATTTAGTTATTTATTAGATTGCTTTTGTTATGTTTTGACTTGTCTTATGATATTGGGCTGTTATGTTAAGTGTTACATTTGATCCTCCTATTTCGAGTTGCGGCTCGTGTGTGTCACAAGGGTTTGTTGCGGCTTGCTTGTTCTCCTTTGTTTCTCCCAGAGTTAAACTTAACCTCCAAAACCTTCTTATTAAAGCCAAGCTCGTGGGCACGTCGAAAGTGTGTTGCGCCTTATTGCTTTGTGAGTGCTATCACAATTAATTGGCATTTTAGGGTCACTTCTGTTTTGGATCTCTAAAAGGTTGCATGTAGTCATGAGGCTTCTAGTGTTAAACTTTCACTTGTGCACATGTGAGACATCGATTCACATGTTGCATCAAATTAAACTTCATGGTCGACCACCAGTAGTTTCCTAGCAGATCTTGAGATATCTTTGTGGCTCCTGTGTGAATAGAGTCTCAAGATCCTCGATCAAATGTTGCCATTTCGTTGCACATGTATCCAAGCGAACTGTGACTTAATTCCAAACTTGTTCTCACCCAAATTATTTACTTGTTTCGAATATCATTTTGAATCTTTCAAATCCTTGTTCTTAGCTGGTTCAAGAAGTCTAATGTTATTATCAAACTATATGATTTCACCCATATAGGAAGATGTTCCTCCTTATGACTGAAAGTGTCGACCACCATGTTAGCTTTGCTTGGATGATATAGTATCTTACAATCATGTCCCTTTAATAACTCAAGCCATTTGTGTCGTCTCATGTTGAGGTCTTTTTATTTGAAGAAATACTTCAAACTCTTATGTTCAGCGTCAATGGTACACTTAACTAGTTAATCACATACACGTAATGGCTTCATATCTTTATAGAAACACCATATCAAACAATTTAAAATCAAGTGCGAGATGGATAACTAGCCTCATGGTTTTCAATTTGCATGAGCATACATCACAAATCTAGGTAGGAAGCATCTAAATATACTACTTCATCTTTATTCTTTGCTGCAAGGTCAAGATGGGAATTTGAGACTTTGCACATCTTTTCTTTAGTTCTTTGAATGCTTGTGTTTGGGTTGGAGCACAGTCATATTTTGCCTCTTTCATGGTTATCTTTATCATAAACGATACTATTTTGAAGAAGTCTTGAATAAACATTTTATAGTTCATGCCAATCCTAATAAACCACAAACTTCTGTAGGTGTTTCATCACATAAATGGGTCTATGTATTGTTGGGTCAATCATGGTCCCATTTGTATTTATCATGTAGCATAAGTATTACATTTTATATATGCTAGAACACGCATTGGAACAACTTTAATACAACTGCTCTTTCCTTTAGTGTCTTTAATATTTTTTTAAAAGGATACGTGCCTTCATTCTTCGAGTAGATTAGCATGTCATCGATGAACACAATAAATATCCTATCTAACATTGGATGGCATACTGTATTCATCAAGTGCATGAATGCTTCATAAGTGTTTGTCAAGCTGAAAAACATGATGCGGGACATGTAGTGCCCATGACGTGTGTTTGTCAAGCTGAAGAACATGACGAGGGACATGTAGTGCCCATGACGTGTTTGAAATGTCTTCTTTGGCATGTCACTCTCCAACTATGCTTCATAAGTGTTTGTCAAGCTGAAGAACATGACGAGGGACATGTAGTGCCCATGACGTGTGTTTGTCAAGCTGAAGAACATGACGAGGGACATGTAATGCCCATGACGTGTTTGAAATGTCTTCTTTGGCATGTCACTCTCCAACTATGCTTTGCACTCCTGATGCATCAACTTTCCAGCCTTGATAATCGAAATCATTGAGAGCAAATGCCATAATATCTTGCTATAATATGTTGTGAATAGACTATCGTTAGGGCTTTTATGAATCATATTTTTCTCACAGATTATTTGAACTTTGTTGGTAGCTAGCCACTACATTCCAGTACTCTGTCAAATTCTCCTAAGGTCATGAGAAACAACATCGCGGGAAATTTGTGGTCATTTATGTGTATGTGTAAATTCATATTTGTTTAAGAGTTGACACCAGTGTAAATTTTTTATCTAAAAACTTTTACTGGTTAAAGATATAAACCTTTACATCGGTATTAACTCCTAAGCACATGTGAGTTTATACTTACACATAAAAGAAAACATATTGTACATGGGTAACAACAACAATAATAAAATAAATAAAGATTTAAATTGATCTTGGCAGGTTATCACAAATTATTGTTGTAAGGGTAAGCTATTATATGTTCATAATCCTATACACACACATTAACTGAACTAAATACCAAAGGGCTTATAGCCTAATGATACCCTATTGACTTCCTGAATAAAAGGTCTTGGGTTTGAGTCTAACCTGGAACAAAAAAAATCTTTATGTTGAGTTAGGGGTTTTCCCAGTTTGGGTTTCCTCCTAAATGGTGGTGTCAATGTGCCCATTTAAACAGTTGTACTTGACGTTAGCTGTTAAAAACAATGAACTAAATAAAATAGAAGAAAATTACTTTTATGAGCATTGAATCATGTGTACATAAATGATTCCTTTTAAGTTTTAAACAATTTGTCGGTTCTTAATTGAATAGATTTTTTTTTGAACGGCTAATGAGGGCTCAGCGGCATGCCTCTTCATAGCCCAAATGGATCCTCGGACCCAACAACCTACGCGCTGTGACCACAGTCGGCTACCAACTCCCCGGTATCTAAAGCCCAAGTGTTGGCGAGCGCTGAATCGAGCAAATCCACCTGCTCCTCAGGAGGAAACTCACTATGTAATAAAACCCCTACTGACCGTTTTGATCAGGATTTGAACACATGATCTCACCAAGCCTAAGCTTTATGAGAATCATGAAGTGCTAGTTGAGCTACAAGCTTATTGGCTCTTAATTGAATAGATATAAGGGATTTAGGGAGGGATAGAGATGTTTAATTAAAAGATTATAAATAAGTTGTCACTAGTCAAAATTATATTAGAAATTTACTTTTTAATTTTTATTTAAAAATAAATGAAATAAGTTTTCAAGAAATCAACATATTCCATTAGATTTTCGCATATTTTGCGTATCGAAAAAAGATTTTCGTGATCAACTTTAAAAATAAAATTATATCGCGTCTTTTTATATTCAGGATCTGATTACACCGGCCACGACCCACCCGCAAAAACTGAAACGAAAACCATCCATCACGACCCGGTGAGTCGATCCTCATCCTTACCTTTTTTAACACCACAATCTTTCTTCTCACGACGTGGCTCGTCGCCGTTCGCTCCTCCGCCGATCGCTCCATTTGTTCCGGAATCATAATTCTTCGCCGGCGAAACATTGATATATTCTTATATGATCAATGGCAATTTCTCAACCGCACGCTGTTCCTACTGTTTGTTGCTCCCGTTCTAACACCTTAACAAAGTAAGTAATCTATGAGTAATTATCTAGCTGTTTACTTGTAATTGCTTGTTAATCTTCTCCAGTCCCGTTATGATAAGTGGAAGTCTGCACGGAATGATTTTGATGTTAATTTAGAGTGCGTAAATTTGAATTGTAGTCGGATGATTGGATCATGGAAATATTTTCTGCGTAGAATTTTTGTTTGGTGAGGGTTAAGTTATAACCTAGATGTCTTTGAATCTTTGATTACAATTTCATCATATGTCCTTGTATTAGCTACTTTTACTTAAGCAGTTGATAATGATACTGGTTTTTATCGTATTGTCTGCTAGAAGTGAGGTAGATTATAATTGAAGGCTCTTGCATCATGATTATCTTTATTGAGCGTTGCTATTACAACAGTCTCTTTTAAACAGAGTTGGTGATGTGATATAATTATGAGAAACATTAACGTTCTAATATCATACACTTTGCAGATCTCTGAATCCATGGATTTCATTTAAACATTCCAGAACCTGCCTTTTTCGCAACAAGGTTTATTCAAGGAAAAGATTCCGTGTAAATTTTTGTGTATTAGATGATGGGTCTTTTGGTCCCAATTCCACATCAGTAGATTCTCAATTATCCTATTTGACCTATCACAAGATAAGAAGAACAAAACATATTTTGCCATTTGCTTCTGCTGATGATGGTATAACAGTCAATGGTAGTTCTCAAGTAAGTACTAGTGGAGATGTTGAAGAAATGAGGGTCAAGCTTGATGAGTCGTTGAAAAATGAAGAATATAATAGTGCACTTATACAATCATTGCATGATGCTGCAAGGGTATATGAGCTTGCCATTAAAGAGCAGAGCTCTACATCTAAGTTATCATGGTTCTCAACTGCCTGGCTTGGTATCGACCAAAATGCTTGGGTTAAGGCTTTATCTTATCAGGTTGGTTCTGATTATTCTTGTGATTTTTGCACCTCATGTCCCTGCTAGAGACAAATAAATATATTCATAAATGAGTACATATGCAATTTTTATGTGATTTTAGATGTGCTATGATACATGTATCAATCTTATGTACATATGGCACATCTCCTTTTCCCGTATCATGTCAAGTGAAATTGTTGTCGATTAACTTCTGATTTATTGTTTTAAGCGTGGTTTGTATGTTGAACCGTTAGAATATTAGCAATGAAATATGCTTGTGCATGTATTCTAATGAATTCTGATTTTAAGCATGACATATTAACCATGTGTTCTAATGAATTCTGATGTAGATACTAACATCATAAGATTTCCATTGCTGATGAGCCACTATACAATTCATTGTGGAATGAAATATTCACAGGTGAAGCTAGGAAGTTAACTCAAAGGGTCCATAGAGAAGTGACCGCCATACACTGAAATAGAATTATGATTTTTTGATATTTGGGAGGAATAACCAATTTGAACTTTGCTATGTTACTGTACATGCTTATGGTGAGACCAAAATGAGAATTAATAGCTGCAGGCAATTTCTGTGTTCTGTGCATTTTGCTAGTATTTAAGTTTGGTGTAACCTATTAAAACACGGGGTTTACTCGTATTGTGTAACCTGCCAGACCTGAGGTAGAAATTCTTGTGTACAAAGACCAAACTTCCATTTATGATATTGGGCTAAATGGATAATATAGTTTTTCTACGGATCGTGGGTCAGCAGATAGATTAGCGGGTCATGTGTCATTTTGGATGGATCATCAGTAGTTTGTAGGTTAATATGATTTGCCAAGAGTTGACCAATTGATATGATGAGGATGTGGAATGTTGGATACACACAGGTGTGTTGGGATAACTGAGGAACATGCAGGAGTTTATGTGAACAACTTAGTGTTTTGTTTGTCTTTCTTTCAAGTATCTAAGCAGTTTGTTTTCATAAAAATAGTATGTTGTTTTTCTCCTCCATTTTTTTTGTTATTGCTGCTTTGAGTTTAAGATAAACCAGAAAATCACTCTGATCTCTTGATCTGTCCTTGCTTTTTTGTGCAACTGTACTCTGATTAACCAGTTACCAGCCTGTGAGATATCATCTCGTGTGTTCATTACTGTTAGCAGCATGTGAGATATCATCTTGTGAATTGTGATTATAATTATATATCTTACAAATTTGTGATTATAATCTGTTGGGTTGGCTGTTCTGCTCAGTTATGATATTCCTCATGGGTTCTATTAATTATGACATAAAGCTAACACCTTCTAATAACTTCAGGCTTCAGTGTATTCATTACTGTTAGCAGCATGTGAGATATCATCTCGTGGAGACAGAAGAGACCGAGACATCAATGTGTTTGTTCAAAGGAGGTGTGCATTTTGCCTATTTTTTTTTACTTCTTGGATGTCTCATGTCTGCATGAGGAAATAATAGATGCAGCTAACTTTATTTTGTTCCATATAAAGTCAATGAGATGCCTTTGTGTAATTCAGTTTAGATTTTACTATGCATTCATCAAACAATGGAAGTTACAAAATACAAGATAGATGGGAATAAATCTTTTATAATCAATGTGTGTTTCAGTTTGATAATATAGTTTTTGGACAGTTTGACTTAGGTTGGTTTTGTGTTGTCGCACTCTAAGCTCCAACTATATTTATCTAAAAATAGCAACCAGCATGAATGGAATTGGTAAGCCAGCTACCATGAGTTTTTGCTACTGGGACTAATGAGCTATTGAAATATGATCAAGGGAATTTATTTTATCCCTTTTTTTCCATCTTATCTCTGCAGTTTGTTAATCTTACTATATTAAAACGTCATTCTTTGTTTCATTTTGGAGAATTCGATTCTCAGAAAGTATGCATGTTGTGTATATATGTTTTCTTTTGTTTATTAAAATTATCTCCAAATCTAGCTTACTTAATCTGACTATAACTGTTATGCAGTCTGTCACGGCATTCTGCTCCCTTAGAAAGTGTAATCCGTGATGCACTGTTAGACAAGCAGCCAGAACTTTATGACTGGTTTTGGTCTGAGCAAGTGCCATCTGTAGTGTCAAGTTTTGTCAATTATTTTGAGAAAGATCAACGATTTGCTGCTGCTACTGGAGTGTAAGTAGCTTCCTCATATACACAGTGCAATTTTCAGGTTTAGATTAGGGGTGGCAAGATGTGGGATTGGGTAATGGGCCAAAGTGGATACTTTCTTATTATGGGTCAAAACAGGTCGGACAGGATAAGTTGACCCACAACAACTTTTATATCTTTTGAATTTTAAGACTACAATATAAATAAGTTTAGGTGTTGAATATGGATAAGAAAAATTCTATTGTTTCAATAAAAATTACTTTTTTGAATTAACAATTAGAGAAGTTGTATTGTATGCCTCGGAAACACTTTGAGCAAATTTCAACCTGTTCAAACTGTTTTCTTTTTAGTTCAAATTCTGTTTCGACATGTTTGAGATAAAAGATAGTCAGGTCAAGGTTGCCCCTTCGATTTTACATCACGCTGACTTGCTTCTTTCTCCAGGCTCAGAAAAGGCACGCCCTTGAATTCAGGGGATGCGAGTGACAAATCATTGCTCCTGTTTGCCTTGAGTTGCATTGCTGCAATAACAAAACTGGGACCTACTAAAGTTTCTTGCACGCAGTTTTATTCTGTTCTTCCGGAGTTAACTGGTAGATTGATGAACATGCTGGTCGAATTTGTTCCTATTCGCGCAGCTTATAGTTCCATTAAAGAAATTGGTCTGCGCAGAGAATTTTTGGTTCACTTTGGACCTCGAGCTGCAGCATGTAGAGTGAAAGATGATCAAGGCACGGAAGAGGTTATATTTTGGGTTAGTCTTGTACAAAAGCAGTTGCAACAGGCTATTGATAGAGAGAGAATATGGTCAAGATTGACAACCTGTGAAAGTATTGAGGTAAAAAACTAAAAATTCCAAAGGTTTTATATTGTTCCAGAGCCATATAACCATCTAAAAGCAGTTCATACTATTAGTTATGCCATTGTGCATCTTGAAATTTGTGGTGGTTATTTGTTTTGTATATTGAAAATTCCTATTAATGTTGTCCCTTTGTTTTAAGCAATTTTCCGGCATTAATATCAACATTAGTCGTGTTACATAGTTTAACTTGATTATTATGCCTGCAGGTTTTAGATAAAGATTTGACCATTTTTGGATTTTTTATTGCTCTGGGAAGGAGGACTCAGTCATTTCTATCTGCAAATAACTTTGAGTCAGTTCCTAAACCCATTGAAGGATTGATCAGGTAAAGTTTTTGGACGATAAATTTGAATTTTCAAAATTTGAATTTAAATCTGATAATTTTCTGTCTTCAAAGCAGGTATCTTATTGGTGGCAGTGTGCTATACTATCCTCAGCTTTCATCAATAAGCTCATATCAACTGTATGTAGAGGTTAGCGTATTTCGATTAATCAAATGTATTTACAAAATTAGATTTGCAAAATTCTTACATTTGAAAACATGTCATAGGTTGTATGTGAAGAGTTGGATTGGCTTCCATTCTACCAAGGAAACTTTGATACTCAAAAACGCTTACATGGCCATAAAAGTAAAAAAGGTCCTCCAAATGAGGGAGCTATCCCTATTGTTTTAGATGTCTGTTCACACTGGATTCAGAGCTTTATTAAATATAGTAAATGGCTAGAGAACCCTTCCAATGTTAAGGCTGCAAGATTCCTTTCTAGAGGGTATGTCATCTATTTCTTTGAAGATTTAAAATAAAATTGGGCTCTAAGTGAGATAATTTAAGTTTTATATTTCTTTTTTCAGGCATAAGATTTTACAGGAATCTATGGAAGAATTAGGCATACCCAAGTAAGTAGAATGCCAATCTCCGCTATGTTTTTATAAATAAGTGCGTTTTTGTGGTGATTTTAAAATCATCACTTGGACATGCTACCAGGAAGGAAATCTATATGTGAAAACTTGATAAGAAACGAAATATTACGGTCTACTTCTTTAATGATCAAAACATGAAAATATATAGACAAAGTAAGCCAATCCTGTTTGCAATCTAATTCCTGTCTATCCTACTATAAGATTATCCTCAAGATAATAGTTTGATCATATCACCTCGACTAGTACTTTATCTAGAAATTAAATACTTGATTAATGCATCTTAAAAACAACTTAATGATAAAAACTCTAACAACCTGGAAAATGAACTCCAATGCTATCTTTCAAAAATTGAAAAGGCATTTTACATTGAGTTTTCCATCTACTATAAAACCCATCGTTTACAGGATGATAGGATATGAAAATGTTAATGCAGGAAGCTGATGACTGAAAGAAGTACCACAAATGGTTTTGTGCTTACTCGTTCAGAAGGTTACACCCCATTAAAAAAAGAACTAGATTCTTTTGACAAGGTATCTTTGTTTTTAATAAGTCAAGTTGAAAGTCTCCATTTCCTAATATTCTTTGTCTTCAGTGTGGTTAATTATTGTATTTTCTGGTCAATTTGAAATTTTGAACCCTAGTAATGGTAGATGATCACGGTATATAAATCCTAGTTTTAGATATCTAAAGAATGCAACAAACACAAGCTAGATGACACTGGTTTAGGGTTCAAACCAATTACCAAGACCATTCACTTGGATTTTGTGGGCGAGAAGTATTAATAATCCTATAACCTCACACACTTGTGTGGTGTAGTGTGTGTGTTTGTTAAAGGTATTATTGGTTTCTTTCTTGAAATGCATTATGTTCTAGAAATTTTGGCTCAATGACATCTAATTTCTTCTTCTCCCCTCTATCTTTCTTCTGAAGTTGCATCTTGTTTGGCAAAAAGAAAATCATTTTTCTTGGTATTTTTTTTCCTTGTCTTATGAAAATGGAATATGTTTCTTTTTTGTGAAGACTTGTGAATGGTATTTTATTTAGGCATTGGAGAGTGTTGATGAAGCCCTTTTAAGACTTGAGGAATTACTTCAAGAGTTACATGTATCCAGCTCCAGTTCTGGAAAGGAGCATCTAAAAGCCGCTTGTTCCGATCTTGAGAAAATGAGGAAACTTAAAAAAGAGGCTGAATTTCTTGAGGCATCTTTTAGAGCCAAGGCTGATTCTCTTCAGCAGGTACTTATATTTATGTGTGTATATATTTATGTATGTATATTACTAATAACAAATCACCTTTATAATGATGCTACCTTGTGATGAAGAGGTATAGAACAAAACTAGGGAAAATGACAATTCAAGCTTTTAGTTAATAGAATGTTCCAAAATTTGCAAGTAATGATTGGTGAAATAATTGCATAAAAGGTGTTAGAATGTTTATATTGGATTACTAGTTAAATACAAAGAGGCCAAACATATCATTTTTAACAAATAGAAAACTCAAAGCTGCTAATAAATATTTGACTAATAAACTAGACAGTCAGGATGGTCAACTTGCCTCATCAATTTTTTTTAAGAAATGGGGTGACTGAACCTTTTTTGTGTTAATATGTTCATGGATCTTTTCTACACATTGAATTGTTATTCTTTCAGTATTTTCTCTTGAAAAGCCAGATTCACTACTCAAATATTTACATGTTACTGTCCTGTGGGAAAGTTATTTTGTGGCAATACTAATGCAATATCACATTCAAAATCAAAACTTGAGTATACCCTATATTTCTTAGCACACACCTATGACTTAAATCATTTATGAAGACTCTCTGTATATTGACTTGTTTGTATCTAGGGAGATGATGATGGTCTTTCGGAGTCTTCTGTTAGGAACAACAGACAATCTGTTGGCAAGAAAAGTGATAGTTCTAATATAGACATGGATATATCTAGCAGGTATTATCATTCACTAAAATGAAGAGCAGTTAGCATAAGACTTGTTTCATACTTCTTGAATTTTATTTATTTTATCTTCCTCTTATGCTCTATAGTAAACCTAAAGGCCTGTGGAGCTTTTTGGTACGTCGTCCAAGCCCACCTCCTGACCTCCAATCAGAACCTGCCTACCAAAGTGTATGCCTCAGAATTATATCTATGATGATCTGTTTTTAGTTTCTTTTGCATAAGATACAAACATTCTTTCTTATTTGTCCAGTTTCAGTGATTGTTCTTTTCCGTTCTTGTGAGTCCTTGAAAGTGTTGGACTTAATCAGGTTTGTTCAAATGAAACCAAAATGGGTCAGGGGTCAAAGTTTGGAGTCGGTTTAGATTTGATTGTTTAGGTTTGTCACCGTTGTTTTTGACATTGTTTTTTGATTGGCATTATATAGTGTGTGGTAAGTTTTGAAGATAAGGATAATAGTTTTCAAAGACAGAATTTGGAGGCTTGGTAATGAAGGTAGTTGTTTATTATAAATAGGAGTCTTAGGATATTGTAATTTGTGTGCTTTGGTATTATTAATACAAAACAGTTGGAAATTGGTTCTTCCTAAACGCCTGTGTGATTTATTTTTTGTTTTGATTTTATTGTGCCAAGAAAAAATGGTTTTGCGTCCTGTTTGGGTCGTTTTGTACCCTTAATTTTTAATAAGTTAATATAAAAGATTTATACATTATTTAAGCACTTCTATATAGAAGAATTCATCTTTAAAATCAACTTCTTGGTTACACATAGAGGTGCACAAACCGGTTAACCGATTTTGAAATAACCGAACCGGTTAACCGGTCAAAGTCTAGCAACCGGTTTTTACCAATAACCGGTTCGGTTAATAACCGGTTTTTCAAGATCTAAAACCGAAACCGATATATAACCGAAACCGGTTAACCGCAAAATAACCGATTTTTTCCCAAGTTGGACCAGTTAACCGGTTTGGTCACTTAAAACTTCAAACCGGTCCTAAACCGCCGGTTTTTTCAAAAACCTAAAACCTATTCCAATAACCGGTTTAAAAACCGGTTACGAACCGGTACCGGTTCGGTTAACCGGTTTTTTTGTGCATGTCTAGTTACACTCATATAAATGTTGTCTTGTCTTATGTATCCTTTGACAAATATGGGTAGTTCTAAGTTCAGATTTTATAAAGAAATCTAAGGATTTTATTTGTGTAATCAATGGAAAGGCCAGTCTATTTGGAGTATCGATGATGATATGCTTGTATGTTCTCTAAAATACCCGTTAGTAGGCTGGTCCAATTTGTTTCAAGTCATGTTTGTTATTTGCCAGATAAATGTGTTCGGCATGTTGTAGTTAAATAGATATATGTCCAAATTTTAATTTTGT
Organism: Mikania micrantha; assembly: GCA_009363875.1. Classification (NCBI taxonomy): domain Eukaryota; kingdom Viridiplantae; phylum Streptophyta; class Magnoliopsida; order Asterales; family Asteraceae; genus Mikania; species Mikania micrantha. The sequence continues at coordinate 3,879,507 of CM018692.1, forward strand.
TCTTTCCTATTTTCTCACTTCTATTTTTGGCAACCCGCAATATTTATTTAAGATGCAAGTTGTATTGAATCATATTTATGCAGGATGATACAGGTGTATTGGAATCAGATGAAATCCAGAGGTTTGAATCATTAAGAAATGAACTGATAGAACTTGAAAGGCGAGTTGAAAGAAGTGCTAAACGCTCTGAGAGTGAAGAGGTTCTCTTGTTTATTTTAATTTTTTTTTTTGAGCTATTTTTTTATCTTCTGTTTCAAGTGCAAACTTACCAAAAAATATAGTAAGGATTCTAAATCCTCAATTGCTCATGTATATGGTCTAAGTAACCAGAGGGCTAAGATTTATTACTGCTGAATAATATGACATAAGGAGAGCAAGATATGAGAGTTAGTTGGATTGGTAATAGGCAAAATTTGTTTGAATCAAAACTTAATAACTTATATTTGCATGTCAAAATGGGTTAGCTGAGCCGCCACACCTATATTTCCTTTTTAAGTTTGTTAAATTATATCAATGTATCTGGATTGTTACTGAACTATATTATTATTAGAGTAAATTACTGATATGGTCCCTGTGGCATGTTAGTATTTCACTCTTGGTCCGTAGGTTTCATAAATTACCCATATGGTCCCAAACTTTAGACATTTGTAACACATATAGTTCTTAGGTCACTAATTTACCCTCACATACTTGACCAAATTACTCTTACATAAGGACTAGGACTATATGTGCCACAAATGTTTAAAATTTTGGACCATATTAGTAATTTATGAAACCTAGGGAGACCAGGAGTGAAATAATAACAAAGCACAAGGACCATCTCGGTAATTTACTCTTATTATTATAATTATCTATTGTTTAGGTCATATATTTAGCGTCTTACCGATTTTTGACCCTGTGGAACCTTTCAAACTATTTCATTTTTAGCTAGGTTTTTGTATTTAAGTATTTAACTGTTTGACTTATTATCAATCAAATACAACTATAATTATTCCATAATCATGTTAATATGGCCACCTGTAATATTATGGCTGGTTGCTTCAAAGGAATTGATATGACAATGTAATGTTTTCATTTAGCATAAGATTTTAGTAGTTCAATGGAATTTTGTTCATTTAACTATTATTCTGTTTTTTTTCCTGCCCGTGTCATTCTAGAGTTTTTTTTGTCCATAACAAAATCAATGTTCTTCTCTCGTCCTTCATTATGAATTTGAGTCATACTTGTTTGCTTTTTTATTTTGTTTAGGAGGATATTGAAATAGCCGCCGACAATTTTACTAATTATTCTAAAGATGCTGAAGGTGTTCAATCGGTAAAGGTGCAGGAGAAAGAGGATATCATTGGAAGGTCCATAAGCAAATTTAAAGGAACGACCACGGTAAATATTTCCTCTGAAGTTGGTAATGAGAATATTATTAATAGCAACTTTTTTTGGTACAGAAACTAAAGACTCTCTAACCCTTATTTATAATAAAACTAAAACTTGATCTCCAAGCAAACATAATCTAACCTAATTGTAATCTAAATTAAATTCTAAGTAATAACCTAAATATACTGACTTAAATAAACCAAACAAAAACAATTATATAAACTCTCTAATTTATTAGTCTAACTATTAAATAATTACAAGATTAATGCAACATCCATATTCTCATAAATTTTATCATATATTATGATGTAATATAAGTGGAAATTTTGACTTTTACACTGCAAATGGGTCGATTGGGGCTTTGTTTATTTCAAAAGGTTCGAATTAAAATATTTAGCTAAACAAATCAAATGCTTTGAAAGTCCCTGTTGTTTACTCTAGTTTTGAATTATCGTTGTAAATTTGTAATCATGTAGTTTTTTTTACTCATGATGAACACATCGACTATTTATATAAAAAACTAAAAATGCACAAAATAGCAGGTCAAACCTGACCTGGATTTTTTTGAGCAGTGCTAAAAACAATTGATTTAACCTGTTAGCAAATGTCCAGAATTTTTGTAATCATATTTGACAGTTGTTTATAAAAATTAAAACCTCAGGATGAAAAGTGTTTTGGCCCAATCCAACCTGACTGGATCTTTACAAAATTATCATTATACCTCATTAACCAAACCACCCATTTTGCTATTTTTAGCCTGTACCTCTATATAAACTCTGCAAAAATTTAATTTTCAAAAATTTCTTGATTACATTTCATAAATTATTTGTCAACCCTTGTAATACTTGGTGGCTGATTATATTGTATCTATAAGCAGGATGTGTTGCAGGGTACTCAACTTCTAGCCATAGATGTTGCTGCAGCAACAGGATTACTTAGAAGGGTCATTATAGGGGATGAATTGACTGACAAAGAAAAGCAAGCTCTCAAAAGAACATTAACTGATCTGGCATCAGTAATTCCAATCGGCTTTCTCATGTTATTACCTGTGAGTTCCATATCCTTCTGATAATTTATAAGTGGCTTTCTTGAGCCACTTAATTTTCTTTTTATTATAATTTTTTTTACCATGGAAAACCACTAACATGGTAAACCCCAGCCCCCCCAACACACACACACACACACACAAGCCTCCCACCCCCACCTCGGAGGTTGTCCCACTTAGTTTTGGGTCACTTATTTTATATCTCTTGCGGTTCAAAGGAGCAAAATGAAAAATAAGCAACCTAAAGATGTTGGAGAGAATGATTTGAAGCTATATCTTTAGTGCATATATTTTATCTCTTGATCTCTTGCGGTTCAAATGAGCAAAATTAAAAATAGTGAAGCTATCTTTAGCTCATCCTTATTTGTGAATGGGTCGCTTGTGTTTTTTCTAAGGTTCAAATGAACAAAATGCATAATAAGTAACTTAGAGGTCAGACTTCAGAGAAAACGAGTTGAAAGTCACTCAGTGCATCCCTAAAAGTATTTTGTTTTTAGAGTAATAATGTCATTGAAATAATAAAAAAAATATGATCATATCTGTGGCACTAATTATTTATGAGAAAGTTGTTGATTTTGGAGTTTAAGCTTTCTAGGTTGACCCAACCTGCCTTACTCACTCATTTTGTCACTCTAGCTAACTGGTCATTTTGTCACTCTGGATAAAAGTGACAATACCTTTATTTGCAGATGCTAATTAATCACCCTATGAGCTTAAAAGCAGATACCAAACCTTCTTTCTGATTTCTGTCTCCCAATTTGCATTTTATACTGTGCGTTCTTTCTGATTTCTATTTCCCAATTTATATTTTACACTGTGCATCTATTACAATTTAGGATCAAATTAATAGAGAAACTAAGAAATCGTTATTTCTTTAATTTTCTCTGGAGTTGTGATTTTTAACTTATTTTTACTTTACTATCTAACATTCATGCCCCATTTGCGATGCACGCGTATAATGTACATATGTGTGGGTCCTTAAGGGGCAAAAGTAAAAATTGGACTAATGTTATTTTACTTATTTTGTGAAAATAACGTTAAAAGCGTTGTAATGATCAACTTCAAACGATAACTTTGTGCCGAGGACTCCTTTGGAGCAGCCTCTCTATCCCAACTAAGATAGGGGTAAGGTTTGTGTAATTGTGTCCATCTTTCCACACCCCCAGACCCTACTGAATAGTAGGACTATACTGGGTAAGTTTGTTTGTTTGTTATCTAACATTCAAACCGATAAAATTGAAAGAATTAGCTTGAAAAGAAAAGCACATCAAATGGACTGAAACTCATCCATGGTATATTTTCAAAGCACGAGGCCTCCAAAATTGTTTTATTAAAGGATAAATTTGTAATTAAACTTAGAGGTGGGAAAAACCGTTTTCTGGGCTGAAGCTGAGTTAGAAACTGACACAAACCTGATGTTTAAACCGGTTTGGGTTGGAACCGAACCGCTGGTTTAAAATCGGTTTGGATTGCTGCCCTTTTAACTAGTATGGAGAAACCAGGTTGGTGGAACTGGTCAACTGGTTGTACATTTTTTCTAACGTTATAAAACTGTTATATGAACATTCATAAATGTTATGCGAGTGTTTCTGGGATTTTTTTGACCATTTTACCCCGCTATAAAAACCGGTTTGCACCTTAACTGGTTTCTCCAATAGCTTGTTTTGACCAACTTTGTGAGCAGCGTGTGAATTTGATTCATTATTCTCAGCAATCTACTGAAGCAACTTCAATCTGATAGGGTTCATACTTATATTCATCTGTTAGTATTAATTAGCAGTTATGGTATGTTATAGATAAGGGTAATTTGGTAATATTAATATTACCAAATTACCCTTATCTATAACATACCATAACTGCTAATTAATACTAACAGATGAATATAAGTACGAACCCTATCACAATCCTTGTTAAAACCGCTTATTCAATTTCTTATTTAGAGATGATGAATTGATCTCCTGGTTTGACAGGACTTGATAAGAATGGATAGTTTTAGAAAGAAAAAAGGGAAAAAGGCCTTTATGTAGTCAAACTTGACACAAAAATGTTAGCCTCGAGCGTTTTGGGCCAGCCTGACTCAACCCATTTCAACCGGTACAAAATTTCATTATCATCATCATATTCGGTATATCCTATTATTAGCAAAGCTAAGATAGGGTCTGAGGAGGGTAGGATGTAGACAACCATATCTCTACCCCATAGGAATAGAGAAACTGCTTTCAATGAGACACCCGGTTCATGATACCTGATTAACCAACCAACCCAATGCTTTTAACGTTATTTTCACAAAAATTAGGTAAAATAACCATAAAATTAATGCAAGTTTACTTTTGCCTCTCGAGGGCCGACACATATATACATTTTATACTGCAAACCAGTACAAAATTTGCATGTCTCAATTCAATCTGTTAACTTGTTTCTCAGCCTAATTCCTACCTGATGTGTATTTGTGATGTAGGTCACTGCAGTTGGGCATGCAGCAATGTTGGCTGCGATTCAGCGATACGTTCCGTCACTAGTGATTACTTCATCTCTTGCTTAAATTCCCTTTTCTTTTTATTTACATTTAAACATATATTTTTATAATCTAATTTATTTATTTATGGTTTTTGAAGATACCATCTACATATGGACCTGAAAGACTGGACCTTTTAAGGCAGCTGGAAAAGGTCAAAGAAATGGAGACCACAGAACCAATCCCCCAAGAGTCGGCTGATTGAACTCAGCCTGAAAAAATTTCTAACCATCACACTACTGATAATATTGAATCATGGAAAATTAATCAAGTCCCTCTTTTCATCTTGATCTGATTCTGAAACTGTTGGATATTAGGTGAGCATAAACTTCAGTTTATATCCAAATGGGTTAAGCAAAAGAATTTGACTAAAAAAAACAGGTTAAACAAGTCAAACAGGCTGAAAGCCATCCAAAGTGTATTCACAGGCATAAAAACCATCAAAATTGTTTTGTAAAAAAGGTTGTATTATCTTTGTTATTCTACAGTTTTATTACTCATACTTTGACACACTTTTTGTGTATATAGTCAAATAAGGATAAATATGTACATGTGACCCGCATTTTAAGTTGCACATTTTTGTTTTGCAGTTTGGATACGTTGGACACACACGCACACACAAAGGGTTCAGCTTTCTAGGTTGCTGTGCAGCCTGTTTGTATTTGTTTCCTTGTTTACACATAGCAAACCACAACAGGTGTTTTTTTCTATGAAAAGGCTGTCTGTAATGCATCCGTTTATAAACTACCAAGGAAATAGGTGTATGCTTTCATTGAAAGTTCAGTTTTGTGTGATTTGCCATGAATGACAGTGGGGTGGTGGTTTTTATTTATTTATTTATTTATTTATTTATTTATTTATTTATTTAATATTATTTTTAAAACGGATCAACTATTTTTGTTTTCGCTATCTTTAGTAGAGTATAAGATGATTTTACTGTAAAGTTGGTTCAAACAGAAAACACAAGGTAAGCTTTATCAAATAACTAGCAGTCTGATTTTATTTTTTTGTAAACTTGTTACTTTTAAATTTTAGCGTTTCAATAAAAATAGGTTGCTATTTTAGTTTTATCTTTAAATTAAAATAATTAAATAAAGAAAGCTGTTTTGGTAATTACTGTGCTTAAAGAAAGTTATTTATATCGTGATTTAATACTTTCACCTCTCAAGTCTTAACGGCTCGATTGAACAAAAGCCCAATTTTGATAGAAGTCCGTCTTAACTCGTCTAAGTTGATTCTATTAGAAATTAGAATGACCATTATGATTTATGAGTTCAGTTTGACTCGTCCCAGTTTAATCAGAACTCTTGTGAGTTATGACCACCACTTTGTCGCATAGGGATGACAATATGTCGGGTTTGGGACGGCCCTATATCCGATTATAAAAACTTGTCTTATACTCGACCCAAAACCCATCGGGTATGTACTTGTCGAGTATCGGGTATACCTATGTGTTTTGGATATACTTGTCCGTTTGCTAAATATAACCAAACAAACAAACATACCCAGAGAAAATCCCACTATTAAGTAGGGTCTGGGGGTTTGCTAAATATAACCAATGAGAATAAATGAATTAAATCATATCAGATATGTATCGGGTAACTAATAATTAATTTATTTTTTTTCATAACCAGAAAATATATATTAAATATGTCAATAACAAATTGTTAATTATATCAAATATTATGACAATTAAAAGTGCTATAAGTCGATCAACATCGGGTAATTGGGTCGGGTAAACAGGTGTATGAACAAATTTCATACCTATGAAAATTTTAAAAATTAATCACATACCCGACCCAATATCCATCAGGTTCAAGAATACCCATATCATATGTTGCAGTTTCAGGTAAAACCGTCAGGCTCGGGTTTCTTTAACCTCACTGCTGCGGCAACACAAGTTGCTAAAAGAAATTTCTTATATGGACAAATCATCATATCCAGATGTACAAATTTACAGTATTAAAAAACTTCAACCCAATATTATATGAACTAGTTTTATTCATCTCACGCGTTGCGACGGATTACCACAGTACACTCTCAAAAATGAGTATTATATATCATTTGCAAAAGCATAAGTAATAAGTTACATAACTAAATCAAGTCTCTCATCAAGAACTTTAGACAAATTTTTATAAAAACATAAAATCATACAAAATCCTCACAAATATGTTATAAAATATCAGAAAAAATTAATCACCAAAATCCATATCCCGCAACCAACCATTTGAATTAAAAAAAAACTCAAATCTCTGAACAAATATCTCAAATTTAAGAACCTTATTTGTGCTTACTACTTTTCAAAGTTAAAAATTCTTGATGTTCCAAGTTTAAATTTTCAAAACGTCACTACATGGATCAGACACTTAAATAATATAATATATAATATTATATATAATAAAATAATAAATGGGGCCCAAATATATAATAATTATATTATACTATCAAATATCTCAAATTTAAGAACCTTATTTATGCTTATTATTTTTCAAAGTTAAAATTTTCTGATGATCCAGGTTTAAATTTTCAAAACATCACTACATGGATCAGACACTTAAATAATATAATATATAATAATATATATAATAAAATAATAAATGGGGCCGAATTATATAATAATAATAATATTATACTATTCTTTTTTCATGGGTTTTAATTATATATAGTAATTTTAAACTTCAATTTCGCCTACATGAAGTGCCGGACCAAACCGTTGAACCAATTGCTAATTTGGTTTAGAAGCTCAATTCGCTAAATTAGACTAAAAACCAATTCCCAGATCATAGACAAATGGAGATTTCTCCCTGGCTAATTCCCACATCTAATCCAAGTCCTAAAGCAACTATTTTTACATGAGCATTTAAGGCTTTTGCCAACTAATTTCTTTAAATATTCTACCTTGACATAATGACATTGCTAATTGCCTAATTTGATTGTATTCCTTAAAAAAAAAAACAAACATACACAGCATATTCTCACTTTTCAGTAGGGTTTGCAGGGAAAAGATTGATACAAACTTTACCACTATCCCAATTGGAATGAAGATGCTGCTCCGATTGTTTGTAAGCCAGACACTCACAATTTTGAACCCCTGACTCTAGTGATATGTGTAAGCATATCACAAGAATTATAATCAAACAATATATTACAGTTTTTAAACAAGATGTTAAGGTCAATGACGACTCAAACGTTTTAGGTACCCAAGGCGAGTATAAATAGAGGCCCTATAACTTTTTTCCTAAACGACCAACTAATCAACCGCCGGGTACTCCGTACGCTACCCTCAATGGTTAAAGGATGCCCAAGCTGGCCGCTAGCCCAGACGGACGGAGCCCATAGCCCACCAGCCACCAATTCCTGGGGAAAACCCAACCCCAGCACCCGCCAAAAGGCACGACGGTGGAAGGTCGGTAAAACCGGGTGGGATCAAGAATCGAACCCATGACCTGAGTCTTTTATCACTTCCCTCATACCCCTCCATTTTACCATGAGGACAAGACATCATTTGTAAACTATTTACAAACTAAATAAATATCAAATAACTATTTAAATTAATCAAATGCCAAATCAAGTATGAACTTTAAGTGACTACATACATTAATCAAATCTTTAGAAGATCCTAAGTATAAACTATTTACAAACTAATTAAGTCTCAAATAAATATTAAACTATGTAATCAAACCAACCAAAATTCTAAAAATGAATAAGTGATGTATGTTATTAACTACTTAAAATCTACTTTCAAGCTAATTATTAACCTAGATAAAATAACATTAAAGAGTTAATTGATGGTAATAATTAAACTTAGAGGTTCCAATAATTTAGCAGCCCTAGACTTATGTCTTATTTTCCCTTAATGTGAGCCGTACATCAACATTAAATATTGCAAAGCTAGGTTGACAAATGACAACAACTATGTTATGGTATACACAAGTATGTATTTTTTTTATCTAGTTTATTTATTTGATTATTTATTTTTTATTATTATTTTTGGGAGGGAGGGAGGGGGGGGGGGTAACTATATATATATTTTTATCAACAATAAACCAGTAGTTTCTCGGGACCTATCCCCATTAGTAATATTTAGGTAACATATCTGATTTCTTAAAGAGGCTATGCTTTTGAGATGTATCACACTCTTTTACCTAACTCGAACCCAAGAGATTATATAAAAAAAGTCAAAGAAATATGTATCCTAATAAGCATTCAAGATTCATATGGTGTTAAAGTATAACTAAAGTTTATATGTTGATGAGATGCATTACAATCTTTTACCTACCTTTACCAGTTTCTTCTTTCATTAATCATTATAGTAATGGTTATGTCTTTAACATCTATTTTCAGATTAGGTTAAACCTATATCAAATTATCTCATTCATACAAGAGAAATTAGAAGAAGGAATATATTTACTTACCCAATGGTTAAGATTCACCCAATATGATAAATTTATGATCTAAATTTAGAAATCCATTACCAATTTAGGAAGAATTATATAAATCAATTTTAGAAAGATGATGAACTCCTTCTCCAGGTATCAACACACCAATCTTCTTATAATATTTGACCAAAAGATCACTTTTTCCTCCATTGACCTTCATTTATGTTACCTTTACTTATTGATAATTTTAGTCCCTTCATAGTTATTTGTTTATTTTTAAGTTTAAATTAGACTTAAATAGGTTAGTCCACTATACTTATAATAACCAAAAAAATAAAAATAAATAAATAATAAAATTAAACTGTTATAAAAGTTTAAAATAAAATATATAAACAATAACGATAAGTTAAGTACCGAAAATCCGAATTATTTTGAGAATTTAATTAATTAAATTTATAAATTTTTACTCGATTATTATAAATAAACAACGAAACATATAATCTGATCATACCTAACGTTTATAATAAGCTAAAATCCTATTTTAGTATTAGTTGATTAAATTCGCAGCACCTAATTAAATATCACTCGACTAGCATTCGCAACTGAATTTAACTAAAGTAAGAACTGACTTAGAAATGAACCCATACCCAAACCATATTATAATTCTATTTATTATGAAATATATATATAAATCTTCTGCAAGATTCTTAGCCGACTTCCCAAATAAACATATATATATATTGAAGGTTCTACATCCAAAACTTTGAATTCGTTTATCCTTTGCTGGTCGGTACATCCATATCCACGCACAAGAAAACGAAGCAATATTTGGTGGTTGGAGTTATTGACCATCGCAGCCACAAAACACCACCAAAGACACCGCGCACCGCTGTCACAACTGAGTAGTATCCGCAAGTTCCGATAAGGTAAAATCCAGTCATTTAGTGTGTTCTGATTATGCGCAGAACTGATTCATCGTTGCCACCTTAGTAACCATCGGTTTAGAAATCACCGATGGTTTTATTTCAGTTCGAACGATGTTTCGCTGAGGACGTAAAACATTTTAGTCGATGTTGAATAATATATGTACATCACGACTGAGAAGGGAGTTGTATACATACGCATGTTTATACGGGTTGTAAGAACAAAAATTTGAATTTACGTTAACTATTCTAAGCAAGTAGGAACCAATTTTTCATTCTTTTGAAAAAGAATGAGTATATGTATACAATATATATGTATATATATGCGTATAAGAACAACCCATAAAAGCTTACTGTAATGAGAACTTAGAAATGAAAATGGAGAAGAAAAGACATTGAACAATTGAGTTAAAGATTCAAACAAGTTAACAATTTGAGTTGTAGATGGATTGGTTAAAACATATTGGGTTGGATTTGGAGCTCTCGAGTTCTAGTCCATTCTGGCGCATGCTTTTAATATATATGTATATATTTTTATTGTTTTAAGTATTTACTGAAAGTAATTGTTAACTCCGTATAACTCAGTATAGATACAAGCATAAACAATATGTGAGATTAACAACTATAAGATTTGTTTTACTGGTTTGAATCAAAGTTAGGTTTGAGAGGTTATAGGTTCAAGACTCTTTTATTTTTATTTTGGTTTTTAAGTTCATTTTTATAAAACCATTTTAATAATTTTTAGGATTCAGTTACTGTTTAAAAATAGAAATAAATAAATAATTGATAGTGTGTTCAACCAGGTAAATCTTGAAAATCCGATTCAAGAGATCACGAGTTTGAGTCCTATTTGAACCAAGTTTTTGATTATTTCATCATAAAATCGCGTAAATCGTAACCGTTATGATCAAGAATGTTAGAAAAAAAAATCCAACTTACAAAATTAAAGAATATTTACAAATGTTAATCAACGAGTTTGTTAAAGAAACCAATTCGACCAGGTTAACATTAAAAGGTCTAAATTATCAACAATCTAACCAATTACATATAAGTATTTTAAATTGTTTAAACTAACATGGATTTAAACAAAACACAGATTTCTGAATCATCGAAAAATTGGACTACGTGCGTATTTATCTGATTATTTGCTGAGGTAATTGCTAAGGCTAAGGTACGGATTCCGTTTATTTAAATCATAGTATTTTCTGCTCTGTAATCTGGGTCTGTAAATCGTTTCGGTAATCATTAAATTTTGTTTCTGTATTGTTTGATTTCTGATTAACACGATATGATATCGTGTTTCCCTGTTTCGTTTATCATGCAATAAATCTAAATTATGTTGTACTCATTATTGCATGATCCAATTATGAGATTATATGGTAGTTTATCTACCCTACTGAACCTACTGAACTTTTTGAAACTGTATTCTGTTACCCGAGCATGTCCTTACCTGTAAGGATGACTACAGGCCCATTATGGCGGCAACCATAATGTGGAACCATCCGTGACGGTTAGTTGAGTTCACGGCGTCTCCATAAGTACTCTGATAGTACACTGTGCACCTACTGAATTCTGGGGAGGCGTATGGACTGGTCCTAGGATAATTTTAAACTGTACTTTCTGATTCTGGGGGATAGTGACGCGTATGCCAACACTAACTGTCTCATGTGTCTGGTAAGCGGGAGTAGCTACCCGTGAACCTTACACTTTTGTATGTACAGTCGGCTCGTGGTATATTCTGTAATAATCTAATTCTGACTTACAATAAAACCTGTGTTATTGTTTTTGAAAGGCTATATTTTATCAAAATCATACCACTGATTACTGTTCTGATCCTGTTACTGCTCTGTTAGTGATTTCTGTTTCGGACCATTATTCTGATTATTTTTCACCACCTTCTTAATTTCTGATTATATTTCATATGAATTTACATATATTTTTTTTTACCACATTCTGAACTTATTTATTACCGTTGTTTATCCGTTACTGAGCATTCTTTGGCTCAGCCGTATTTGTTTTTTTGTGGTGTTTATCTGTATTGTGTAGGTAATCAAGGAGACCAGGTGGGGAACTTTTGAGAGTAAAATCGGAGCTAAATCTGAAAATTTCTGTTACTGTAGTAAACGTAATAATCAATACTTAAAACTTAAATATTTGTTTTGTTATGTTTAATTATCAACTTAAGAATTATGTATTTATGTTTTAAATACATTTGGGATTGTTGCATTTACTTCTGATTCCGTATACGTGACACGTCAACCCTGAACCGGGTTGGGGTGTCGCAATACTAGTTAATTACGTAACTAAAGTTACTCCACGAATTATTGTTAACTATAGGTGAATAGGCTTTCCATTTCATTAATAACAATATTTTATGATTGTGAGAAAACGGATTATTACAATTCATTAAAGTCACTTAATTTTTTTAACTATAAAAACTACTAAAATTGAAATATTGTTTACTTGTTCTATAACTTCTTATAATTATAATGTTGAGTAAAATGAAATTGAAGTTGATCATTAAATGAAACATACATGAAACTCTCAGGTTATTCTGTTACAACTAATGAATACATTTTAAGTCTCATCACCAGGGTAAATCGGTAAAAGGCCACCTACGCCCGTGAAATACAGATAGCGTTGGTGGCCTGAAATAATGTATTGTTCCAAATAAGATTTGTACCCATGACTTCACATTAAAAAGCCATAAGATTGCATTCTCTCAAACTAATTGACCTCAGACTCATTGGAAAACTATAGGTTTGCCTCCTCCAAATCATTGGATAGTTATATATAGCATACAAAAAAATTACTTCAAATAAAAAGAAGAGTAAATTGCTGAGATTGTACATGTGGTTTGTTACAATTTGACACTTAGTGCCTATGTTTCATAAATGACTTATATGACTATATGGTCTCAAACTTTTAAATCTTTATAATAAATACAGTTCATATGTCTGATTTTGGTGAGGAGTAAAAGAATTGTTTGTGTCGAGGGCTATGAAATGGTGTCAATCATGACCGTTGTCTAGGCAGTAGTTCTTCCACTTGTATCATCGTTCACCACCTCTTCGTCTCATGTCACTTCCCATGCCTACACCCACGCTTCTCGTGTCGCATTTGTGCCTCTGCCACTTTGATATTCTACGTAAGGCGGTATTATATATATATATTTATATAGGGGAAGGCTCCTAAGAAAACTAGGTAAATGAAGAAAACTAAAAAAACCAAGATCTAACCCTTAATTATATAAATTAATAGTTTAGATTAAAAATGACAGAATTGTAATTAATAGTAGATTGTAATTTAATCAAATAAATGCTGGAGAATATTGTAAATTACATGTAGTCGTGGGTTTTAGAACGGTTCAACAAATTAACTAGTATTAATGTGACAGAGACATTTATTTTGGAAACTTCCTCCTCAAAATCAGAAGTCGTATCTCGTTCAATTCCACACGCTTTGTTGACGACAAATTGATTACGAATGATTGTGGAGAGCGTCTGATTGCGAACAGTAATGTATCTGTTGCATATTTTGTTTGAATGTGAAGATTGTATTCAGTGGTTTATTCCGAATGCAGTTCGTTTTCTCGAATTTTCTATGGTTTCTTGTGATAACCGGTTATTATTATGCATTTGATGCGTGTTTGATGATTATGTGTTTGTATTTATGTAAAAAGTTCATACTATTTGTTGATTACATATATGTAATGGTTGTGTAAATACTATAAAATATTTAATATTTGAGTATGATAACATATATGTAATCAATTTGGGTGTGATAACATATATGTAATCATTCTGGTTATTGGGATGCTTTGCTCTTTTTCAGTCACATAGCCGGTTATTATTATGCATTTGATGCGTGTTTGATGATTATGTGTTTGTATTTATGTAAAAATGTCATACTATTTGTTGATTACATATATGTAATGGCTGTGTATATGTCATAAAATATCTAATATTTGAGTATGATAACATATATGTAATCAACTTGGGTGTGATAACATATATGTAATCATTCTGGTTATTTGGATGCTCTGCTCTTTTTCAGTCACATAACCGGTTATTATTATGCATTTGATGCGTGTTTGATTATTATGTGTTTGTATTTATGTAAAAAGTTCATACTATTTGTTGATTACATATATGTAATGGCTGTGTAAATGTTATAAAATATCTAATATTTGAGTATGATAACATATATGTAATCAACTTGGGTGTGATAACATATATGAACTTTATACAAATTCAGAGACGCCTATTAGTAATGTGTTATTAGCAATTGAATCAAAATAACTGTATATGTGAATGTATTCCCTTGTGATTGTTGCCAAAATGGATATTGTTTAATGTTAATATGTAAAATATTCGAACCCTGCGGGACCCTATAGTTAATTGCATATTCTGACTCAAGTTTTCTGGTTAGCTTGAATTCTGACACATATGTAATAAAAGATGTGATTATTTAAAAAATTTTAATATTAATTATTAAATATACCCTATAGTTTTTGTAAACTTTATTAACATGTTAAGTGATTACGCGTATTAGATGATGTTTATGTAAACCTTATAAGCATGTTAGGGGTTGTTTGTTTGCATCTGAATGGCATTAAGAGGTTATCTCTGAATGGTTCATAACCTCTTAACCATTCAGAGGTTATGAACTATTACCAACATATTAACCATTCAGACTTAAGGATATTTTTTAACCATTCACAAGCTATTAATCATTAAGAGGTAGCCTCTGAATGAGATTAAGAGGCTACCAAACAGGGCCTTAGTTGATAAAAACCCTATATAAGCAGATGATGTTAAATTTTGTTTATTAAATAAGTATCTCTTATTCATTATATATTTAACAGGTTGGTTGCTAAAAAAAATACAATTTTTGATTATGACATGTGTATGTTTTTTGTTGATTCAATCGCACTACGTAACAAAAAATAAATCAATTTCAAGTTTTGATTATGCCATATGTATGTTTTTTGTTTCCTGCGATTATGAAAAAATAAAGTAGTGAATAATTAATTTGCTTTTCATATTTTGGGTAATTGAAAACTGAAAAATAAATATGAAATACATTCCAAAAATATATAGTTGTTAAATTACTAAGTTAACCTTTTTAATTAAATTAAATGAAAAATTAAAGAAATGTTTTGATTGGTTAATAGTAGTTTTCTAGGTTTTCTTGGTATCTAGGAGTTTTCTCATGATCCCTCCCCTATTTATATATATAGGAGATGATTCAAAATAAAACTACTCAGTTTAGAGAAAACTAAGGAAAAATCATACTAATCAATCAATTTTTAAAAAAAAATTCATGATTTTTTATTATTAGCTTAAAATGTTATAAACAAATTTTTTTTTATAAATATATGTAGATCACGAAGTTAGGTTTATGTAACCTATAAATTAAGTTACATATATGTAACTCATTTATGTAGAGTACAAATCTAACCTTATAATAAAACAAAATGTAAAACAAAAAAACGAAATTGATTTATAGTAATTGTGATTAGTTTTTAAGTTTTCTCCAAAATGAATGTTTTAATTGGTTGGGTTCATTAAGAAGAGAATTTTGTCTAGTAGAAACTAACACCCCAACCTGATTAGGACTGAAGTGTCACTTATACGGAGATCAGAATTAATGCAACAATCCAAAATAGATTAAAATATAATTAAATTCTAACATAGGTCAACCAAAGTCATAATAAAATCTTATGATAAATCTCATTACGTTATTTGTATAGTTAATTCTTCTAAATCTCTTTTAATTACTGTTGTTTATCCGTTACTGAGCATTCTTTGGCTCAGCCGTATTTGTTTTTGTGGTGTTTATATGTATTGTATAGATAATCCAGGGAATCAGACAGGGAATTGAGGAAAGAGATCCAAGAGATTATCAAGAATTAACTATACAAATAATGTAATGAGATTTATCATAAGATTTTATTATGACTTTGGTTGACCTATGTTAGACTTTAATTATATTTTAATCTATTTTGGATTGTTGCATTAATTCTGATCTCCATATAAGTGACACGTCAGCCCTAATCAGGCGTTAATCCGGTACAAAAAAACAAAATCTAGCAAAAAAATAAAAATTCGGTGCAAAAGATAAAAAACCAATACAAAAAACCAAAATCTAGTTAAAAAAAAACAATATAAAAAGTTTTCTAACATTTGTTTAAAGTGACAACGCCCTAAAACAAGGGAATATAAACAGTAGGCTAACGTACCTGCTCTACGAACGATCGAACTGCAACAAAGTATTAAGTTATTATATAAACTAAGGTTGTTCCAGCCACGCACTGCGGCGGCTTATCACAGAACACTCATGAAAACAAATATTATATATCATTTGCGGAAGCATAAATTACATAACAAAATCAAATATCTCATCACGAACTCTATACAAGTTTATCATAAAAACATAAAATCTTACAAAACCTATACAAATACGTAGGGGTGTTCACGGTTCGGTTCGAAACCGTGAAACCACCCAAACCGGTCATCGGTTCAGTTTCACGGTCGGTTTTTCTAAACATTTGGTCGGTCGGTTTCGAAAGTTCGAAACCGTAATGAACGGTTTGGTTTATGTTTTTTGCCAAAAACCGGACCGGACCATATGTATATATATGTATGTATGTGTGTTATGTATGCATTTTAATTTGTATATACTATTTAGTTAAGTTATTGGTTGTTTGGCTAGTACTTGACGTTTTATAACTTTGGAAAGCAAGCTGATTGTTTTTGGACTTGCTGGTTTATTTTTGGATATCATGCTTTCTAGAAAAATTTTGTATTTGATAACAGGTTTTGTAATAGTAAATATTTTTTACTTCTTGTATTTTATAAAGGTTTTGTAATGTTTTTTTACACAGTTATAATTTTGGATAAGTTAGTGATATAAGTTTTTTTATTTTTATTTTTTGCAAAAGTAGCCTTTATATCTTATTTTTTTAACATGCCAAAACCGAAACCAAACCATTTATTACGGTTTGGTTTGGTTTTTATTTTTAACGGTTCGGTTTTGGTTTTCAATATTCAAAAACCGTTATTCACGGTTCGGTTTATGGTTTAACCTAAAAACCGTAAAAAATGGACCGTGAACACCCCTACAAATACGTTACGAAAATAATAGAAAAAATTACCCACAAAATTCTTCTATCCATCAACCAATTGGTTGAATTAAAAAAAAAAACCGCAAATATTTAAGCAAACACCGATTTTGTATGAGAACAAATAAATCACTGTTACCTTCTCTAAACATCACCGAAACCTTAGAAAAGACTACGTTTTTCTTTCACTGCATATATAATTGTTACTATTTAAATTAACACACACACACACTATTTTCAATATAATATATATAGCATATTATATATTAATAGTCATTATATATTAATAGTCAAAGAAAAAACAAAAAAAAATACTATTCCTTTTGGTTGCCTTTTAATTATATAGTATAATTACTATTAATTAATTAATAAATTAAAACAAATAGTAGTTTTCTAGCAGTGCATATTTCTACGTACGTGGCTTAGTACGAGTATTTTCAACAGTCTGAAGAACGAACATGAAACATGAACAAACTATAAGAACCATTTGTGTAAAAGTCTATAAAATGTTATCCTGACGCCTCAAATTTTAAACTTTAAAGTTTATTCTCATATGATATATTTTTGCAAAATAACTTTCGTTCATTTGTTAAAAAAATTATAATATTAGGTTATATATTGATTGTAACGTAATCCTACGATGAATAATGAGACTAACACAATTAAAAAATATTGATACCGTTATACAACTATTTTGTTTTGATTTATTAAGTTATAACAACTTCATATCTCATTTTTATGTGCATAACTAAATTAATGTCATTGATATTTTGCTCAAAATTAAGTTTATAAACACGTCGTATCACATGATATTGCCTTTTGGATTCCTTGTATACATTCTTGTTTTTATGTCAATCCACTTTGGCTTCATACATTTCTTTTAGTTGTATCAGAATGCTATATTGTGCGGATTTTAATCGTACTGGTGATATAAGTAGGTAATTTACTAATTTTTCACGTTATAATAAATTTAAGTAAAAAGATGACCGTAACCACGTTATCTTGTCCATGCGTCTTAAGTAATCGAACCCACAAGTAGGCATTGTCTTTTCTGGATAGGATGGGTAACGACAACGTGGGATGGTTACCCTCAAAACCCAAAATCATGGTCATTTATTTCTTCTTCAACCGTTTGTCACCCCATATTATATACTAGCTTTAAAGGCATTAATGTCCTCAATAATTCATAAATTATAAATGTATATTTAAAAATAGATTTAGAGAAAGAATTTTGTATGATCTAACAATCATATAAACTACCAATAATCTTATGGTTCAATGGTGTGGAGAAGAGGAATAGGGCTTGAGCTTCTTGAGGTCTTAGGTTCTAATTTTGATTCTGAAAGATTTAGCATAGTGGTGGGTTTCCTCCTGAATTAGTAAGATATAGGTGATGTGGTTGTTGTATGAGTTTTCCTTTGAAGACATGACAGTCAATCGACTACTGTCATAAAAAAAAGTCATATAAACTGGCGGTGGTTAGGGCCTAATGGTAATAATCTAACAACTGTGTATAATTGACTATATTTTTTATAACGGATATTTTTAGTGATTGTATATGATGCCTCTAATGATAGTTTTAATTTCAACGCGTATTTTTGTTTGATTCATGGGAAAAAACAGTTTACAAAAATGATGGGTAAAAAATAATGATAAAATAGATGGGTAAACAATTAAAGAATGATAAAAAAAAGATGAGCAAAAAAGAAATAGTAAAAAAAGGAGGTAAAAACTAGTAAAGAAAGGGGAAGAAGAAGAAAAGAAGGATAAAGAAAATAGCAAAAAGAAACAATAAAAGAAGTTAAAAGATAGATGAAAAAAATAGTTTGAACCTGAAACAATATAAGCTAATAATTGTATGGTAAATCACATGTTATTTAAACTTGTATTTAAAAATGTTTTTTTTTAAACGGAAGTAATAGACATATTTTATATTTATTATTTATTGTAAAATAATTATGCAAAAGTGATAAGTATAATTCCCATGTATATAGGAATCTGTTTAGGGATTTACTGTATCATATATCCAAGGGAAATCAATGGAAGGATTCATTCAGAAAAATAGATTACATATTCTTTCATGGTATCATTCCGGCAACCCTAAATCCCTTGCCTTCGATCATGTCGCCTACCTTCTCCGATTTCCCTCTCTTCTCATGGATCCCAAACTTCATCCTGAAATCACAGTATCCAACATTAAAAATTTTATCCCGATCACCCTTGAGATGGAGACTGGTCAATATGTTTCATGGTCTGAGCTCTTCAAAATCCATTGTAGAGCTTTCCAGGTTTTTGACCATCTCCACCCTAAACCTCCGGCGGCTACAACATAAATGGAAGGATTCATTCAGAAAAATATATTATATATTCTTTCAGGAAGCTAGAAATGGACCAATAGTTATTTTAATTTCTTTACAACTTGATGGTTCTTAAATCTTAATTAATATATTTTCTGTTTTGAAAAAAAAATATAAGATTATTAAGACTTGGAATAGATAAACCTTTCTAACAAACACATGAACATTTACCCTTGTCTTAATTAAGGACCACCATCACATTAAGTATCATTTCCTTAAAAGAGTCCATTCACCAACTCTCGTCAAATAAATAAAGAAATTTGATAAAGAATTTTCAACCTGAGATTTAAGACTATCAAAGAAAATCTCAAGTTTATTGATGTCAAGTGAATGCATTGAAATTAGTGACCAATGTTTTTATTACTTTAGGAGTAAATTACGGTTTTGTCCCATTTGTTTAAGTGTTTTAATTATTTCAACATAAAATATAATCTTTTATCCATGTAGCCCTTGTGATATAAAAAACTATCGGTTCAATCCATATGGTTTAAACAATTAGCTTTTTGGCCCCCAACCATAGTTAGGTTTGAGAGTCAAAACCGTTAGAATAGTTAGGTTTGGAGGCCAACACCGTTAGTTGTTTAAACCACACGGGCTATCCACCACCCTTCCCTCGGCACTCTCCTTAATTATGTCCGTCAACCAAACGTACCGGTTTATGCCTGCAAAACTCAACAACTCAATGTTATGTGCCACCCACTGAATCCAAGGCAAAATCAAAGGGAGATCCCAAGCATACGGAAGTGGTCCAAGTCAATGATGTTTAATTTTAGAAGTGATAAACCTTTTAATTATTTTACCAATTTGCTATAATAAAGGATTGGTTGGGTTGATTGCCTTCCATTTTCCACGTAATGTTAGTATCTTGATTGAATTGTAATGATTCCTTGTATCTCCATATAAGGAGGACTTTTGATTTGAGAAGGATAGGCAAGAATTATTACTACCTTCGTCTCTTATTTTCTTTCTAAACTCCTCTCTTAATTCTACTCTGTTGATTAACCGATCGATCCACATCAGTGGTATCAGAGCGGTCTTGATCCAATGGAAACTCGGAAGAAATCTCTTGAACAATTTCAGCAAGAAACTCAAGAAAATTTCGAAAAATTCACATTCTTGATAGAGAAATTGTTAACGGAAGTTCAATCTCTTAAAGAAAAGGTGCCGTCCAACTCTTCGGGAACGAATGAAGGACGGATTGTTGTCACCGGAGGTGGGGGGAAGCCATACTTGAAACTCCATTTTCCCCGATTTAACGGAGAGGAACCCACGGGGTGGATCTATCAAGCCGAGCAATACTTTGATTTCCAGAAAGTAGCACCAGAAGATCAGGTACAATTGGCATCTTTTCATTTAGATGGCATTGCGCTTCAATGGCATCGTTGGTTTTCAAAAACCAAAGGCCCGATGACGTGGTCGGAATTCACTACCGCGTTGTTGAGTCGGTTTGGACCAACAGATTATGAGGAGCCCTCTGAGTCTTTTCACCGGCTTAAACAACTCACAACTGTTGCCACATATATCGAAGCCTTCGAACGGTTGTCTCACCGTGTTGACGGTTTATCAGAACCGTTCCTTGTAGGTTGTTTTATTGGTGGGTTGAAGGAAGAAATTCGCTTGGAGGTGAAGCTCAAAAAGCCTCGTTCTTTAGTTGAAGCAATGGGGTTGGCAAGGTTGGTGGAAGAGAAGTTGACTTTACAACGTAAAGTTTTTGTTCCTCAGAAGTCTCACGGTTTGAATACATTTTCTAGGAACACTTCCAGCCCAGGAATATTGGGACCGGGACCCACACCTCGTTTAACTTTTCCCTCACCCAACCCGATCCGTCGCCTTTCAAATACGGAGGCCAAGGAACGGCGTGAAAAAGGACTATGTTACTACTGTGATGAACGATATGCACCGGGACATAAATGTTCCAAGCCACAATTGTTTATGATTAGCGATACAACAGAAGTCGAGCAGGAACACTCAGAAGAGGTTCCGGAGGTGCAACAACCCGAAGAAACACCGGCCGAAATTTCGTTCCATGCGATTTCGGGTACCATCCTACCACAAACCCTACGCTTGTCAGGTCGCATAAAAAATAAAGAAGTTGTTGTTTTGGTAGATGGAGGAAGTACTCACAATTTTATTGATCAAGCTTTAGTGGATCGATTTGGACTTGTTGTTAACCATGATGTTAATTTTGAGGTGGTTGTGGCTAATCGAGAAAAATTGGTATGCACAGGAAGGGTGAAAGACCTTTCCATTATCATTCAAGGATATACAATAGCTACAGATTTTTTTGTTCTACCAGTTGCGGCTTGTCCAATTGTGTTAGGAGTCCAGTGGTTGAAAACCTTAGGACCGGTTGAAATTGATTTCCAAAATCTTACTCTTGGGTTCCAATTAGCTGGTTCATATCATAAATTACAAGGTTTGAAAGGGACAGACTTGGTTGCTTTAAAATCAAAAGAATGTATGGGGCTGAATGGAGTAGCAATGCTTTTTCAAATTAGTCCAATTTTCAATCAGCCACTCCATGATCATAAACCGTGTTCGGCTATCCAATTGGTTCTAACCGAATTTGCTGAAGTTTTTCAAGAACCCAGGGGGCTACCTCCTAGGCGTTCCCAGGACCACAGCATACCATTGTTACCCGGTTCTAGACCTGTTAGTTCCCGGCCGTACCGTCAACCGTACTATCAAAAAAATGAGATTGAAAGACAGGTGAAGGAGTTACTCCAACAGGGGTTAATACGTCCTAGTCACAGTCCTTTTTCATCACCGGTATTACTTGTTAAAAAATCGGATGGTACTTGGAGGTTTTGTGTTGACTATCGAGCAATAAATGATATTACCGTTAAGGATAAATATCCTATTCCGATTATCGATGAACTTCTCGATGAACTCTTTGGTGCAACAATTTTCTCTAAACTTGATCTTCGGTCGGGATACCATCAGATACGTGTAACAGAAGGAGACATTCAAAAGACGGCATTTCGGACGCATGAGGGACACTATGAATTCGTCGTGATGCCTTTTGGTCTTACCAATGCTCCGGCTACTTTTCAATGTCTCATGAATGATCTTTTCCGACAATATCTTCGTAAGTTTGTATTGGTGTTTTTTGACGATATATTGGTTTACTCTCGGTCCATTGATGAACATGTAAATCATTTAAGGCTGGTCTTAAAAATTCTGCATACTAATCAGCTCTTTGCAAAATCATCTAAATGTTGTTTTGGGGTGAAGCAAGTGAATTATTTGGGTCATGTGATTAGTCCTAAGGGTGTTTCAGTAGAAAGGGAAAAGATTGAAGCGATATTATCTTGGCCGGTTCCTACTAATGCCCAAGGTGTACGTGGGTTTTTGGGTCTCGCCGGATATTATAGGAAGTTTATTAAAGGATTTGGAAGTATGGCTGCCCCACTACATAAACTCGTCGGAAAGGGACCCTTTGTATGGGATGAGGCTGCTGCTAATTCATTTGAATCATTAAAAACCGCTCTCACCTCCGCACCGACTTTGGGCTTGCCAGATTGGTGTCAACCATTTACCATTGAGTGTGATGCAAGTGGAGTGGGTATCGGTGCTGTTCTAACTCAAAACGGTAAACCACTTGCCTACTTTAGTGCGCCTCTAAAGGGTGTTATGTTATCATGGTCCACATACGAAAAGGAGATGCTCGCGGTTGTTAAAGCGGTGCGTAAGTGGCGTCCTTATTTGTTGGGAAGAAGGTTTGTAGTTAAGACCGACCATCTAAGCTTAAAGTACCTACTTGAGCAACGCATCACGACCCCGGCTCAAGCAAGATGGCTACCCAAGCTTTTGGGATATGATTATAAAATTGAGTATAAACCGGGAGTTACTAATCGAGGGGCTGATGCTTTGTCTCGATGTTATGAACTCCAATTTATATCTCTCTCACATCCTTCTACCACTTTATGGGCTGACATCCAACGAGAAGTTAATCTGGATCCTTATTATGGTAAATTACCCACCTCATTGCATGCAAGCTCAAAGAGGAGGATTTTAAAAAGAGATGGTGTGTGGTTTCGTGATGGTTCAATCATATTAAGCCCATCTTCTCCTTTATTACCTACTGTATTAAAGCTAGGCCATTCATCACCAGAAGGTGGTCATTTTGGTCTTCATAAGACATTGACAAAAATAAGAAGTAACTTTTGGTGGGAGGGACTAAAATCCTCGGTGAAGAAGCATATAAAGGAGTGCCAAACTTGCCAACGATTCAAATCAGATAGCATGAAACCGGCAGGCCTGTTACAGCCACTGCCGATTCCTAAACAGGTGTGGGAAGATATAAGCATGGATTTTATAGAAGGGCTACCGATTTCTAATGGGTTTTCTGTGATCATGGTGGTGGTTGATCGATTATCAAAGTATGCACACTTTATATCCCTCCGTCATCCATTTACTGCAGAAACTGTTGCTCGTGAATTTGTGAATTCCATTGTACGGTTACACGGATTTCCCTCTACGGTGGTAAGTGACCGTGATAAAGTCTTCATTAGCACTTTTTGGCAAACTCTTTTTAAATTGCAGGGAACAGTTTTGTGTATGAGCTCAAGCTATCACCCACAAACAGACGGTCAGACAGAAGTAGTTAACCGAACGTTAGAGCAATACTTGAGATGTTTCACAGGTGACAAACCAAAAAAGTGGAATGATTGGTTACCATGGGCAGAATACAGTTACAACACATCAATCCACACTTCTACTAAGATGATGCCTTTTCAGATCGTATATGGCCGGCTACCACCTAAGTTGATTCCATATGTTCCGGGTACAACGCAGGTTCAAGAGGTGGATACGTATCTAAATGACCGAGATGAAGTTTTAAGGCAGCTACGTTCTAACCTCCTCATAGCCCAAAATCGGATGAAAGTAAATACGGATCGCCGCCGTCGGGAATTAGAATTCAGTGTGGGTGACCTGGTTTACATTAAACTACAACCCTATCGCCAATCTAGCGTGGTCAAACGTGCTTCAACAAAGCTTGGTCCACGTTTTTTTGGCCCGTACAAAGTTTTGAAGAGAGTGGGATCGGTAGCTTACCAGGTGGCGTTACCTCCGGGCTCTCTTATACACGACGTCTTCCATGTGAGTTTACTGCGTCGTTTTGTTGGGACAACACCAGATATTGCTCCTGTGACAAAGAATGAACCAGTGGTTTCACCAAATATTATGCAACCGGAACGAATTCTTGAAGAACGGGTTGTTCAGAAGGGTAAATACCGGCCAAAACAGGAGCTACTTGTTAAATGGCGAGGTCGCCCGCTAGAGGAGGCAACTTGGGAGACTAAGTGGCGTTTCATTCGAGCTTATCCAGATTTTCACCTTGAGGACAAGGTGTCTGCAAGGGGGGTGGAATGTTATGTGCCACCCACTGAATCCAAGGCAAAATCAAAGGGAGATCCCAAGCATACGGAAGTGGTCCAAGTCAATGATGTTTAATTTTAGAAGTGATAAACCTTTTAATTATTTTACCAATTTGCTATAATAAAGGATTGGTTGGGTTGATTGCCTTCCATTTTCCACGTAATGTTAGTATCTTGATTGAATTGTAATGATTCCTTGTATCTCCATATAAGGAGGACTTTTGATTTGAGAAGGATAGGCAAGAATTATTACTACCTTCGTCTCTTATTTTCTTTCTAAACTCCTCTCTTAATTCTACTCTGTTGATTAACCGATCGATCCACATCAGTGGTACTTGGAGGTTTTGTGTTGACTATCGAGCAATAAATGATATTACCGTTAAGGATAAATATCCTATTCCGATTATCGATGAACTTCTCGATGAACTCTTTGGTGCAACAATTTTCTCTAAACTTGATCTTCGGTCGGGATACCATCAGATACGTGTAACAGAAGGAGACATTCAAAAGACGGCATTTCGGACGCATGAGGGACACTATGAATTCGTCGTGATGCCTTTTGGTCTTACCAATGCTCCGGCTACTTTTCAATGTCTCATGAATGATCTTTTCCGACAATATCTTCGTAAGTTTGTATTGGTGTATGGGAACCCTATGGAATATGTTAACTCTCGCCCTCCCCCATTGGTTCAGAACTCGAGATTAAGCTCAAAATTTCTGTCCTCACCTGGTATCCATTAAAGTATCAGCAGTAAGACTTAAATCTTGGTCTCCAAGGAGAAAGAACCAACCTTTAACCACTAGACTAACTTTGCTAGATCTATTCCCTATATTTATTTTCAAGTATCAACAGTGAGACTTAAATCTTGAATATTTTCCCTATATATATATATATATATATATATATATATATATGGCATGAAATTTTTGATAACCCTCATCTTTTGTTACAACTCATTAACCATCATCCAATGGTTACTTTAAAAATGTAAGTGTATAGGATGGTGACACATGTCAGATTCCTTTTTTTTTCTTTTTTTTAATATAAAGGGCATTTAAGACATTTGTTATTTAAGTAAAGTTTACCCCAATTTTTTTAAACCTTCATAACTTTTTTATACTATATTATTTTTTTAAAAAAATTGCACCATTATACTCGTCTCATTTTTCTCTTTAATTTCGTTATAGTCTCGACTAGTTTTTTTTTATGTAATGTATTTGCATCATTGTAACGAGCTTAAAGATAGCAAATTAATTAGAAATTTTTTCTAACAATGGTAAATTACAGTAATGTAACAAAAAATGAAGTAATGTAACACAAAATGAAGTAATTTACAATGACATAATTAACGGTGACGTAACACATTATTTTATTTTTTTCTCTAACAATGATAATTACAATGATAAATTACCGTGATGTAAATAGAACACATTATTTTGATTTTTTTCTCTCACAATGATAATTATAGTGATGTAATTTATCATTGTTCGAAAAAAATTTAAACTAATTTGTTGTCAATGTAAATTACATCACTGTAATTTAAACCAAATTCACCGAAAAAAACCGAAACCGAATTTTACGTCAATGATAATTACAATGATGTAATAGAACACATTATTTTGATTTTTTTCTCTCACAATGATAATTATAGTGATGTAATTTATCATTGTTCGAAAAAAATTTAAATTAATTTGTTGTCAATGTAAATTACATCACTGTAATTTAAACCAAATTCACCGAAAAAAACCGAAACCGAATTTTATGTCAATGTAAATTACATCACGATAAATTACGTCAATGTAAATTACATCACGATAAATTACGTCAATGTAAATTACATCACTGTAATTTATCATTTTTAAAAAAAATTCAAATAAATTTGTTATATTTAACCTCGTTACAATGATGTAAATATAGGGCATTTAAAAAAAGTAAAAAAAATTAGTCGAGACTATAACGGAATTAAAGAGAAAAATGAGACGAATATAATGGTGCAATTTTTTTTTTAAAATAATATATTATAAAAAAGTTATTAATGTTTAAAAAAGAGGGGGGGAAACTTATAAGGGGTAAAATGACTATGATGCCCTTTTTAATATTTTAATGTAATGCTTATGTGTAAGTTTATGATTGGTTTAAATATGTTATGTAGTTGTAGCAAAAGATGAGGGTTATTTTTTATACCCTTCCATATATATATATATATATAGGGTAAGGATCAAATAAAAAGTCTTTTTTGCCTAAGAAGGCTAAGAAGGATTTTTAAAAACTTTAAAACCGACCCAAACGAACTTCGATTGAACTCATTTCGATGGCATTGGAACCGTCTCATCGAACCCTACAATATTAGATTTTAAGTTTTCGTTTTAACATCTAGATTTTGATTTTAGGTTTTAGGGTTTGGTTTTTAGCTTTTAAGTTGTATCTTTATGTTAAAGATTTGTTTTTAAAGTTTTGGTTTTAGTATTAGGGTTTATTGTTTATGATTTAGGGTTTGGGTTTTAGGGTTCGACAAGCCGGTTCCAATGACGCAAAAATGAGTTCAATCGGGGTTTCTTTGAATCGGTTTTCGAGTTTTTAAAATCCTTCTTAGCCTTCTTAGGCAAAATAGACTTTTTAGGGGAACCTTCCCCTATATATATATATATATATATATATATATATATAATATAATGTAGTTATTCGGTTAACGTAACAAGGAAGGGTTAACAATTGATCATTCCCCCATATATATATATATATAGGGACTTATTCAATTAAGAACCACTAAATATGAAAGAACCAAATGAACTAATTTTGAACCATATGTTTTTAGGGGTATAAAAGTAATTTTCTTTTAAATTAGAGGAAGTTACTATTTTACCCTTTTAAATAACCACTCTATGTACAAAACTTAAAGCATAATGTACAAGTGTATTATGCAGTTCTCAAGTTCCTAACATAAAAGTGATTCTTAATGGAATACCTCCCTATATATATATATATATATATATATATATATATATATATATATATATATATGGGGGAATGATCAATTGTTAACCCTTCCTTGTTACGTTAACCGAATAACTACATTATATTACTTTGGGGCGCACATTAAAGTAAATTTAAATGTGTATGTTTTTTTCTTATTTTTTAATTAATGTAGGGCTCACTTACATTAATAAAAAAAACAAAAAAAACATACACATTTAAATTTCCTTTAATGTGAGCTCAAAAGTAATAAGATGTAGTTATTCGGTTATTACAACAAAAAAGGTATAACATTCGAACCATCCTCTATATATATATCTTAAAAGCTTTTATTTTTTAAAATAAAAAGTTATTATAGAAACAAGTGGAAATATACATTAATTATCCTTCGCATCCTTTTCAATCCAAATGCCTATAAAACAACCATCTTCCATTCGTTCTTATCCTGCAAAAGCAGGATGAATGGTTACACTTCCAACAGGTATTAACTGCCACTAACTCTCCCGTCGTTAAATAACGCTTTATTTTTTTGCCCTTAATATCATATATTTTATAAACTTGATACTTAATTAACATAACACAACTGTTGTAACCATATATAGATTAGAAGGCAAAGTCGCCATAATTACCGGTGGTGCTAGCGGCTTCGGTGAAAGTACGGTGAGGCTGTTTGCTAAAAATGGCGCCAAGGTCGTGATAGCCGACGTCCAAGATGAACTAGGACAGTCGCTTTGTAATGATCTCGTGTTGGTATACGGTAACAACGTCATATACGTTCATTGTGACGTTAGTCAAGATTCAGACGTGAAACATGTTGTCGACACTGCGGTATCCGAGTTCGGGAAGCTCGACATTATGTTCAATAATGCCGGCATCCCTGGGAACTTGGATTTCACGATCGTAGACTCCGATAACAAAAATTTTAAACATGTTTTCGATGTAAATGTGTTTGGAGCATTTTTGGGAGCGAAACATGCTGCTAGGGTTATGATTCCCGCGAGACGTGGAGTGATTTTGTTTACTTCAAGTGGGGCGTCGGTAGTGTCGGGCGAGTCACCGCACTCCTACGCGGTGTCGAAGCATGCGGTGGTGGGCTTGATGAAAAACCTGTGTGTTGAATTAGGGCAATATGGAATTCGAGTGAATAGTATTTCACCTGGGTCTGTTTCAACCCCATTGCTGACAAATGCAATGGGGTTGGAGAAGGCGGCAGTGGACGATATTTTATGTGCGTCTGCTGTCTTGAAAGGGGTGGTGCCGACAGCAGATGACGTGGCGGAAGCCGCGCTGTATCTAGGGAGTGATGCTTCTAAGTTTGTAAACGGAGTAAATCTTGTCATTGATGGAGGTTATAGTACCACGAATCCTACTTACTCTAGGGTTATTAAACAAACTTTTGAAAGTCTTGCAAGAAAAAATATAATCCCCTGATCATATTGCCATATATGCGTACGTGTTAAGTTAAGTTAGTTATTATAATTTTTTTTGATGTATTTTTGACAAAAATGTAATTGATGTTAATGCTCGTAAGCAATTAAAATAAGAAAGTTTGAATGATTTACATTCAATATAATAATATGAATATTACTCTTAGAGTGTACATTAATGTTACTTATTCTCACAGAGAATTTATTGTGTTTACTGTGTGTAAAAAACACAATAATTATTTTCTTTTTTTTTTTGGACGGTGTTGGTTTCATTTCTAGCACCAAAATTTAAGTCCTCTTGTCATGGTGTTTCAGCCGTTTCAATTATTTGATGTTACATGTTATAATCAAACTCGAGATCACTTCTGTATACACCCAATGGATCCTTGTTCTATCATGACAAAGATTCGAACCCAAAACAAATATAAAGATATATGATGTAAATTAACTTTTACAAACCAAGAACTCAATATTTACATGTATTTAAAAAAAAATTTTATTTCCTCTCAAATCATTAAGGTTAGCTTCTCACTTCAATACCAATATAAATTATAAATAATAAAGTGTAAGAGATATCGATGAATGTTCATGGGCAAAAGAATCAGGTTCAGGTGTGGGTAAAGGATTTGCTAATACACGCATGATCAACACATTTAACAAAAACTAATTATTGATAGATGTATTATTGGTTCAGGCCCCAAATACACACACTTGAAAGTTGAAACACACACCAAATAACTCACGTAAAAGGAGTTATGTTTAATGCTTCAAGACGTCTTTATTAATTCTAAAATGCTTACATATATAGCCAAAAATAAAACTAAAACATGCAAATATGTGAGACCATGTTTTCACATTAAACACACTACTTTCTACCATTTAGCTATACTTAGACAAAATAAAATAAACATGTGACTAATTAATAAATACTGACCCGTAAGTTGACCCATAATTCGATTCATCGGGATTAATCCAACATGCATTGTCGATCGATGGATCACCAACATAAAGAATCGTCAGATCGTTGTGACGAGAGAAATTAGCGGCGTGATCTTTTTATATTTAAGTGTAAGTTTACTTTCATATGTTTTTTTAAATAAATAAATAATAAATTAAAATGTTAAATTAAGACATTAAAATCCAAGTTAATTTATAGCATTAACCTAATTTAGGATAATATGAGTATGTAAAATAACAAATTTTGGTTGTATATAATTACATAGGCAGACATTAGCATTGTCATGTTATTTATCCCGGCATTTATCCATGTTCACTTGTTCAACTATTTGACTTGTCTTTTTCCTATTTATGGACCTTTGGCCATTATTATTTTTCATTTTATTTTATTTTAATGATAATCGGATACCATATATACTTAATTTATTTAAAATAATTGCAACTTCACGATCGAATACGCATATCTGAAAAATTCTGTGGGTTGTAAGTTTTTATATACTATTCTTTTTTACTAAAAGATATTGATAATAAATTAAATAATTAAAAAAATGTTGGCCCATATCCACATTCGTTGAAATGAATGGGAATGAGATGGGACTTGGGAGCAATTTTATTGGTGAGATATATTTATTCGTGCTTGCAGTCGAGCATGAAACGTGGGTCCAAAATAGATTTATTGCAAGTGGCCACATCATATCATCCACTTATTATTCTCGCCCTATCGGTTTATAATTTATTTTTAATAATAATATCCTTTGTATGTGAATAAATTAGAAAATAATATCCTTTAAATGTTAATGAATTAGAAATTATAGTGTTTAAAAGATTGTTGATTTTCTCATATTAAAACACATATAGGAACAATTTATATTATAACTGATAAATTGTTAAAATAAAAATATATCATTTATATTCGCATGATTTAAGAATCTTAAAAACAACTTCTTTTTACTGCAATATTATGATAATATTTTTTAATGTTAAAAAATAGCGATAACACTTGTTATACGGTATTGTTTTTCATATAGGCTTGTCTCTAAACGAGAATCATCGGCTTTATCATTGTCGTGATCTATACGAATAACCTTAGCCGCCGTAACAATTAGAACCTTTGTCTCCGAATAGGGAATTGATGTTCCAAAATGAAATCTTTAATGGCTTTTGTTAATTAATTAAATAAAGAATTTAACTAATTAACACAATGAACTAAATGATGAAATAAATTAACATATGACGGTTTACATGGTAAGTTTTAGAAGAATTTTATGTTATTTCAAATAATTGGTATGCATATTAAGAAAATGTTATGTCGCATAAAATGATATAAAAATAAAACAATACACGTATATCAAGGAATAATAAGTTGTAACATATAATTCAAAAATAATAATTGGAAAAAGGAATTCGGCAAAGACCGACATTATGATCCATAAATAAACAAATATATGTTTTGTAGACATTCTTACGGGGCGTATTAGTTTAACAACCGTTAAACATCTCACGATCACATGCGTTTTTTAGTGAATTGACGAGAATTTGCATAGGTTTTGTAGTTTGACTAAGAATACATGAACATATTGGTCAATAAGGGTTGTAATGTAGCCGTTTGAATACACAATTAGACATTTATCTTTGCCTAATAATATTACATAAAAAGCAAAACATCAAAATAAATTTTGCAATCAATTATGGAAAAGAAAAATCAATAGTTAAGGTATTGCTTTTTTTAAGGTTAAAGATTCAAGTCTCAATGAAAAGAAATTGATTTAAAATTTGATGTAAAAAAATAGTTATAGTATATTTAATAATAAAAAGTAAATATATACTTATAATAAAAAGAAAAACAATATGTCAGATGACAGTATTTTAGCATATCCACATCTTATTTGTCCTCATGTGACATATATAATAAATTTAAAAGTTAATTTCATTTAATGGAAATAAGTCAAATTTCCAAATTAAAAAAAAAAACTAATATTCATTTTTTAAAAAATATTAATGAAATCTAATCGTTTCAAATTTTCTATTTTCAGTTCATAATTTAAAAAATTCAAAATTTCAAATTTTATTTGTATTGTTTTAAAAAACTTTAGATATTTATAAAACATACTTTATTTTATTATTTTAAAAATGCCAAAAAAAGTATATTATTTATTTCTATTTTCTTATCAATGATTGATTTATAATGCTTATTTTTTATACAACTTTGTGTAATACACTACTAGTTAAAATGTAAAGTAGTTTATCTACCAAAAATATCTCCAAAGTGAAAACTTTTACACTTTAATTTAGATACGTCAATGTCAATAATTTTCATTTACAAGACAAACATTTATACGTAGAGGTTCAACGCCACCAAGAAAAAAATTAAAAAATCACTACGTCTCAAAAATATGGCAGGGAAGATGAATCGTGTTGCTAATCTATCGGTCGATTTTTTGTTAGAAAAACAGGACATGCTTGATAAGTATTTTAATGATGAAGGTTGATACTTTAATGATCCTATTAAATGTGCCTTGATAAGTATTTTCATGTATCAACAATTTAAGTTCTAAAACTCATGTTATATAATAATTAACAACTAATTTGGGTGTTATAGACATGCTTATGAAAACTGGTACTCTAATGCCTCAATGAGATTTGTATTGATAGAGAGAAAACCCTTAAAAAGTTTAAGTGTTTTCATAGGATATAATCCATATATATATATAGGAAAAAGATCAAAAAACAAGTTTATTTTGCCTAAAAAGCTAAAAATGATGTTTAAAACCTTCAAAACCGACCCAACTACCTCCGATTGAACTCATTTCGACGGCATCGAAACCGTCTCGTCGAACCTTACAATATTAGCTTTTAGGTGTAAGCTTTATCAACGTGTTTTATAGTTTAGATTTTAGGGATTAGTTTTTAACTTTTATGTTTTTTATTTTGGTTTATGGTTTGTTTTTAAAGTTTTGGTTTTAATATTAGGGTTTATTGTTTATGATTTAAGGTTTGACAAACCGGTTTCAATGACGCAAAAAGAAATTCAAAGGGAGTTTGTTTGGATCAGTTTTCGAATTTTATAAATCCTTATTAGCATTTTTAGGCAAAATTGACATTTTAGGACAACATTACCCTATATATATAAAAGGAGAGAAAGAAATTAAAAGTGGGTAACTTAACGCGTTCAATATTTGAAAGTTGGATGATAGTTGATGGTTTGATCGAACTCTAGAGACTAAAATTACACTTCAATCTTTAAATAATTTATAAGGTAGTCAATTAATACAAGTATCAAAAAAGAAAATGACTTTTTAACTATTTTATATCTCATGTTATAATTTTTTTATATCTTTTATATACTAAGAAGGAGAAATGATAGATCTTAGCCTTCTAATTTTTATTACTTTTTAAAAAATATAAAATTTTAAAGTAATTTTTATTAAACAAAATTTAATCATGACATTAATATATATTGAATTTCGGTTGATATAAACCTAATGTTTTGTTAAAATTGATTGTTTCATAAATATGATGTTAGAATACTTAATATGTAATAACTGTGGTGGAACTTACATTTGAGTATTTGACGGCTCCTTTCTGTTGTTAGTTAAATTGATGACGTAAACATCTCATCTGGAGCAAGTAAAGGACGAAGAAGGAAGACAAAGTACATAAAAAATTTGTCAAAGAGAACTCCTGTACGGCTGTACTTCATAAGTTCGTAGTTCATACAATCTCCAGCATGTTGTCTGGCCTGGTTATCTGATTTTTAAAAGACCCATTGGGCCTTTATAGGCCCGATAATCTTCTAGTTCTGGTCGCTTTTAAACATTTGATTGTTGTTTTTCTTGGGCTTTAGTTAATCTTAATACTAAATTACTGATGCTTATAATAGTTATATACTCGTGGGTAAGGTTCCCCTAAAAAGTCTATTTTGCCTAAGAAGGCTAAGAAAGATTTTCAAAAACTCGAAAACCAACTCAAACAAACCCCGATTGTATTCATTTTTGCATCATTGGAACCAGCTTGTCGAATTCTAAAACTCAAACCTTAAATCATAAACAATAAACCTTAATACTAAAACCAAAACTTTAAAAACAAATCTTTAACATAAAGATAAAACTTTAAAGCTAAAAATCTAGCCCTAAAACCTAAAATCTAAATCTAGTTGTTAAAACGAAAACTTAAAAGCTAATATTGTAGGGTTCGATAAAATGGTTCCAATGCCATTGAAATGAGTTCAATCGGAGTTCGTTTGGGTCGGTTTTGGAGATTTTAAAAATCCTTCTTAGCCTTCTTAGGCAAAATAGACTTTTTATTTGATCTTTCCCCATATACTTATAGTGGTTGGATCCACTAAAAGAGAATTTTATCTACGAAGAATAAGAACCAATGGAGTTTGACATATGTTATTTTAAAAACAAAAAAACAGAAATCTAGTAAAAAACCAAAATCTAGTGTAGAAAAAATTTGGTACAAAAAACAACAAATACGGTACAAAAAATAAAATATTCAGTACAAAATAAATCAAAAATTAGTACAAAAAACAAAAATAAAATACAAAAAGACAAAAATCCAGTAAATAAATCTAGTGCAAAAAAGTTTTATACAAAAGAATAAAAATCAAGTACAAAAAATAAGATGTTATACTTTAATTATCAATCATTCATTCTTTTAACATGTCACATGACAAACTTAAACACAAAAAAAACGAAAAAAAAATTGAATATTATATTCGGTGTGTGTGTATATTGTGGTCGAACTATAAAGCATAAATGACGTGCATTCAAGAACTTTATTCATGGTAGATCCTTTTATGTATTTAATCGTGTTTGTTTTATATTTTATTTATCAGGCTTTGTTCAGGAGTACTCCAGTCATTTGATATGTTGTAAAACTATAACAGAAGTGAGTGTGCAATTAATTCTCTTTGTGAGCAATATATATTCTTTCATAATGTTAAAAAATAAGGAAAACAAAAAAAAAAAAATTAATGTATTCAACAGCCTTTGTCATCTAGTTATCAAAAATAAAATAAGAAACAACTACTATACCTCTCAGTTATTAGATGTCAATAAATTAATATGCCAGTCTAGTTGAATCTTGAAAAAAATTTTATTTATTTATTTTTTAGAGCATGTGTAACTGGGTGTAATTTAATTTGTGGATAAACATTGCACCCAATTTTCTTGGGGAAAACTGGAAGAATAAATAATGGACCAAATTTTTAATAAATAGTTGGTGGCTAAATAGTCCAAATGGTTTGATCATATTAGTTTTCAAGCTTTAAAATTTGCAAATTTATTCCAAATATTTATGAGAAGGTTACATACAAGGTCTATTTAGTCAGATTGCATGTTTGGTTTCCAACATTGAAAATTTATAAACTTAGTCCTTACATTTATGAGAAGATTGCATAAATGTTCCCCATGTTTTGATTTATTGCAGATTTAGTCTCCTGTTCAAAAGTTTCAAAAGATTGCATAAATGTTCCCCATTGAAAAATAAAATCTATTGTTCAATATTTTGTGCTAATTTTTTTCTTTGTTTAATGAATTAATATGAATTCAACTATTTTAAATAACTTAATGAGATGATATAGATTATTTTATTAACTTTTAAATTATTTTAATATTTAATTTGGTTTTACGAATTATTTATATAATAGCTCTTAAATAACTATCTTCTAAAATTTAAAATATAATCGTAATTATATATGGGGAATAAATATATAACTAATCAAATCATAAGGACCATTTATACAATATTATCACAAACTTGTGGACTAAGTGTGCAATTTTTCAATGTTAAAAATCAATCATGCAATATGAGCAAACCATATTAAACATGCATGTAATATTCTTATAAATATTTGGACTAAATTTATTCAAATAAAGTAAAGTCATGTTTCGATCCATGTATGTAAGTTTTTTTAGCAACATTTTTTATTATTTTGTTCAACAAGGAACTTCAACCACCAACATATTTTTAATTTTTATGGAGGGACAATTTAAAAATCATTTTAATGTCGTTTAAACAAATGCCTTTTGGCAGATATACATAAACGATAAATTGAATAAATATTAAAAATGAATATTGTTTTGCAAATTGTTTAAATTTATCAAAACTTAGTTGAATTAAAACGCATTATTTCCTTTAAACTAAATCATCATAAAATAAAAAAAAAAAGAAAAAAAGAAAAAAAAACTATTGAATAAAAGCAGAGATACTTTTGAAATAAAAGGATCAAAATTAATTTAACAACTCTATGCATATCATATATAACCGAAATTGAATGTGCATCATAAAGAATGCAAATGGGATATGGTTGGACTCGTTAGAAATTTAGTATTCGATTTAAAGCATTTAGATAGAGCTTAATTGAGTTGTACTGTACAACTGGTGTTAATAAATATGCATATATTGGTAGCTACAAGTTAATGCTTGATTACCGAACGGTGTCATTTTGATTGCTTGTACATTTGGCATGAACATATGTACATCGTACTTTCATCCATGTTTATTGGTGGCTATCGATTAATGCTTGTGATTTCTGAAGACAAAAAAGTTAGGTTTTCATACCATCCGACCGTTGCTAATTAATAATATTTAGTATTTTCCGTTATAACCAACAACATCCATTTTGGTTTTATAAAAAAATTAGACAGACATGCAAATATGGTCGTACTACAAATGTTTGTTAGAGTCCTGAAAACTCATCCAAATGGTTAGGACTCTCACATTTCAATATGATGGTCGGGGTTCGAATACATCTGAAGGCAAGTTTGAAGGACACTAGGTGAAGGTCCTTATTTAAATCATGACGTGTGCCTTTGAGTTCAACAAGTCCATAAAAGGTCCTTATTTAAATAAACTTTACTCTTGATAGTACATTGGTTAGGATATCATCTGGTTTCGTTCTTCCTCAGACCTCACTTGTGTGTTCTACTTTCACTTGATTGTTCAAGACATTCTTGAATAAAATAAAATTTGTATTAATATCTTAAATCCGGCCATAAAACATTTAGTTTTTCATTAGAGCAATCAGTAATCTATTATCAACTAGAAGTTTCACTTGTTTATCTTTTTCACCGGTTAGCTCGCTTAATAGGCCTTTTAACCACAAAGCTTGACAAGCAATTGTCACGGTTGTCATGAATTCTGCCTGATATGAAGAATGTGCTACTATTTTCTAAGTTCCACGACACTATGACATCTCCAAGATAGAACACCATTGAGGTTATACTCTTATTCCCATCATTTTGATCCGAAAATATGACTGCTGTCACTATAAGCAAACACATTTTTTTTTCTTTTTCTTTTTTTATTTGACCATATTTGAGCCTAATGTTTGATGTGCCTCAAACATATTGCAATATATGTTTAACAATTTGAATATGATTTCATTTTGGCTCTTGCATGAGCCGGCTTGCCAATCCGACCTCATAACTAAGGTCGGGTCTTGTATGAACTAAATACTTTAAGCTCCCGATCATGTAATAGGTATCGGGAGGGATTGCAATTTATCAAACCGAAACTTGGCAGTAACTTCTTCGCAATTGTCTCAATGTCACACCATCTTTAAAGTTGGGACTGTTGGGTCACCTCTATTCCCAAATTTCCCAAATAGAATGAAAGTGGTCCAAGATCATTCATTTGAAATTATTTCAACATAAACTAAACTAAATTACCCACTATATTCTCACTTTTCACTAATATTTGATGAGAATGATGAAAACAAACCTTACCTTAACCCAGTTAGGATAAAAAGGCTGATCCGAATGAGCCATTGACTCAAAGTTATCGTTTGAAGTTAATCTTTCTAACGCTTTTAACGTTATTTTCACAAAATAAGTAAAATAACGTTAAAACTAGTGCAATTTTATTTTTGTCCACAGATCATCATTGTACAAATTTCCCTCCAATCACTTGTAAATGCTTGTTCCCTTGCACACTTTGTAAGTTTTAATCGCTAAAAAGTTGAAATTTGCCAATCACTATCGAAGGAAATCAAACACATGAGATTTTTGCAATAATTCAATATTAAGCATCGTCGTCTCAAACTTTTCGAAGGCTCAAGGCAAATACAAAATTCAAGGCCCTTTGTAATTAACGTTTGCTTACGATAAAAATTAATGGTTTGTAACTTCTAAAAATTATAAAAATATGTTACTTTGTCTCTATTTACATAAGTTTACTCATAATAATAGTTAACCAATGATAATCATAATTTTTACTTGCGTTACCAAATGCAATCTTAGTATTATGATCATTAAATTTTGTACTCGATTGTATAATTTTAATGATTATGCTAATAAATGATATAAATAAAGTTTGTTAATCAACTTGAATACTTTATTTACCACTAGAAAACTTATCTAAATATTTTGCTCATACCATTATTTATATATTTATTCAAGCGCCAAACAAATGTGAAACGAAAACAAAAAAGATTTAATTACTTGGAAAGATAACCTTAAACAAAATTTCTCTTTTTAAAAATACGAGAGAACTATGTATTTTTCCTATTCCAAAACGACGAAACATATAACATTGACGATAACCTGGATATTTGGGGCACAAAAAGTTTAGGGACCCTAAGCTGTTGCCTCTAATTTCACTATATGAAGCCAGCCCTGATATTAATGAGCCAGTTAATAAGAGGGATTTAAAAAAACAATGTTTATATATTTGTATTTAAAAAATACAAATATAAAGGAAGGTAAAAATTAAAATATATATTGAAATAGACGAAAGTTGAAGAAACGAGACATAAATATGACACATGAAAGTCATAATTACACACCAAGATTGTTTAAATGAACGTCAAATGCCTAAATAATGAATGATACGGAAGGAGTTTGCCTTCAATTTGCCTTTACCCGTTTTGGGATGTTTTCTTTCATTTATTAATCCTTAACCAACCAACCCAACCCAACCCAACCGACCCCAACCCCAACCCCAACCCAACCCACCCCAGTTCCTATAAATGGGCTTACGTCCTGCAAACATGGAACCCGTCTCACTTCTGCTGTTCTTTCTGCAAACAAAACATTCTTGACAAAAGCTAGCTACCTAAGGTATACACATGTTATATGATCATGGGTTTTCATCAGAGCTGTAATTTGAACATTTTAACGTAATTCTTGATCAAATGTTTCATCTTTTTAACGTAATTCGTGTTTGATTTCAGGAACTTGACCAGGAATGATGAGCAGAAGAACTGACGGTAGGGATGGACTGAAGCTTGAATTGAAGCTTAACTTATCGCCGCCGAGAACTCGCTGTCCGGTGACGGAATCGTCGTCACCGATGACTGTGTCTCCGGCGAACTCATGTGTGTCAATTGAGCGTGCTCACGATGAGGCGGCGGAGCTCCGGTACTCAAGCAGCCCGGAAACAACGTCGATGATGCTCGCCGGATGTCCACGGTGTCTGATGTACGTTATGCTTTCCGAGGAGTACCCTAAGTGCCCTCAATGCAAGACCACTGTTCTGCTTGATGTTGTCTTTGACAAACCCATCAACAAACCAAGAAATTAATTAATTAAGTTCCTTAGATTTGTTTTATTGTTTTTATAACTAGAAGTAGTTAACTTATGGTTGTAATTTTATTTTTATATATTTTTTTATTTTGTTGAATGATGTTTAGTAGAGGTTTAATGTAATTTTGCTGTAATGAAAGACTCTGTTTGTGTGACAATTTCATTTTTATGCATCTTGCTTCCTTTCTTTAGAAAAAGGTGATTTGGCTTTAACACTTCTCATCTATATAAATTATAATTCAAGCACTTTTTAAGTATATATAAATTATACTAGTAAATTGAATACCATAAAAGATATGGTTGGAGTACAGAATTAGAAGATAGAAAAATAATAAAAAAAAATTGAATATTGATTATAAGCTTAACACGACTTCAAGGTGGTAAAAATAAAACAAAATGGTTTTATTAAACCGTTAGTGTTAAGAGTCATCAAATTACTAAAAAACCAG
This sequence comes from Mikania micrantha, assembly GCA_009363875.1. Classification (NCBI taxonomy): domain Eukaryota; kingdom Viridiplantae; phylum Streptophyta; class Magnoliopsida; order Asterales; family Asteraceae; genus Mikania; species Mikania micrantha. The sequence continues at coordinate 3,919,941 of CM018692.1, forward strand.
CCGGTCAACAAAGAAATAATTATCCTTAACGGTTTTGTCTAGTTCACTAGTTGGCTCAAAACGGGCTACTTTATTTGTGTGTGGATCATTTACTCATAAAAAAAATTAGGACCGTTCTTATCGGTGTAATTAATAAATTTGTGCAAAATAAGCTAACATATAAAATATAGTTTACAAGCGATTCTAGGTGTGTTACTCATGTTCCTTTTAAGAAGAAAAAAAACAAATATCAAAATGTAAAATTTTATAAATTATAACACTGTGAAGCGGTGATCATCTTTATCCTTTTCATCTGAGAGCATCTACAACATGAGACTCTAAAATTAATTTTACTTCATTCTTGCAGGGAGTTTGGTTTTCAAATTTGATTCGAAAAACTTGAGATTCGATTCATTTTTGATTCAAAAATCACCAATTCAAAATTTGGTTGAAATTTTCACATTCGAATTCGATTCGAAGTTGATATCGAATTTCAAATTTGCGATATATCAATTAGATTCAATTTAGATACACACACATACACATATACATTGTTTAACATATACATAAAGCACTCCATTTTGATCAAAAATGATCTGGCTTATAACTCGTTCTGACCCACACCTATCTTAACCTGAACCTGTTCTAACCTGTTACCCAACCCGATTCAATCCGCCCATTTTGTGAGGCTTATTAGTGCTCAATTTTTTAAAACCATATTCATACATGAAACAATGGGGAATCAAGATCTACTCAAAGTTATCTAAATATTTTTATTTTAGGTTTAGCTTAAATTTTTGTTAGTTGGTCTAATTTGTTTCCCGTCGTTTAAGATCACAAGTACTTTTCTTGGTTTTTAATCAATCAACGGTCAACTATTTGACCAATAAATGCGAAAACAAAAGGTGAAGGAAAAATAATTCTCAAGTCATAAATCCTATCTTAATTATGAGAATGAAAAAAACTCTTTTGCTTTTATAATTTGTGAAGAAGAATATATCAAATTCAATTAATTATATTGATCATAAGCACTATAATAGCATATATAAAACAAAATATAACTTTGTTTGTAGAAAAATATTAAAGTTAACATAAAATCTCTTAAGCTCTTTCCAGGTGTTGTGATACTACCACGAAAGTATATATTAGCCGGTTTAAAAACATTAGCATTAAAAGTTAAGACGGAATTATAAAGCTTTTAAAATTTAGGGTCCAATTTAAGAAAAAGAACACACATAATAATAATTGTATCTATTTGTTTATAATTCATATATAATGATACTATTTTAAATTAATTACATTTGTAATTTTCTTTCATGGACTTATAGTATTGAGTTTAAATCTCGTAGTATCTGATTTATTACCATTAATTTGTTTTTTAAATTTAGTTTATTTGGTTAAATTTGGTTCGTTTAAAACAAATTTTCAATATGAATCTATTCGATTAACGAATAGACATAAAATAATTAAAAACCGAATAAACTAAACAGCAAAAACCAAATCATTTAACATTTCTAATTGATATGAGTAAGAGTCACGAATTTTATATTTACCTTGATTCCTCAAATTAGTTTGGCCAAACTTGTACATTGTAAAAACTTGGCACAAATCACCAATGATGTAATAGTCTTTGCATTCCAGAAACACTATCTTGCTAGCTATTATATGTTTGTCTACAGAAATGTGTCATTTTAAGCTTTATTTTTCTACCTCTATGTAGGGTTAAATAAGATGACAAATGTCATTATCCAACATCTTCTTATTTTTTAGTTATATTTTATTCAAATATATATAATGATATTAAAAATATATATTTCTAGCCATTTAAATAAATTTAATGATAAATAATTATTACACTTCTAACTAAATAATTCCAAATTATTATTTAGCTTTTGTTTCTTGAATTCACATAATAAAAGATTTTTTTTATCCCCGTATTTTAAGTTTATATCTTTGTAAAGGTCTAATTTGTTTGGTATGAATTTTCTTGTTTCTTCAACATTTAAGTTTCTTTTTATTAAATTTGAGAACACACCAAATTTAATGCTTAGTTTGAATTTTAATAAAGTCCGAAGTAGGAAATTTATTTGTCTTTATTTTAATTATTTGAAATAACAAATTCGGTTTTGAAAAACAATTAAATTGGATCGAAAAATCTTCAGTATTTTCAATTCACAATCCACCATTTGTTTCTTGGAAGCAACCTTTTTATTTTCACAATTAGATATATTTGATAACAACACGCCCACATAAACAACGACTACGATATGAAAGAACAGTAAATGGGTCTTTTCCCCTCCCCTAAATGGGAATTTGAACAAAATCATGATGAAATACTGAAATCGTATTCTGGAATTGAAATATGTGACTTCCTGAAGAACTTTAACATATACACCGAAATATCAACTAGAATCATTTGGTACATGATGTCACAATCTAATTAACCAAATTAAGATTATGCAAGTGATGAACAAGGATGGTGAGCGTTTAATCCCATTAACAACTTTACTAAATTCACTCGATCATTTGTGTTACTAAAAGCTAAAAAACAACAATGCTTATTATTTCGATACACGAAACGCTTCACGTCACCATAACATAGTTACACACGCCTAATTCTAGGCGCAACATGTGATTCATAAACAAACATGTAGCGTATGTATAAAGTTACCGTAGTAATGCGTGACTTGGTAAACCCCTAGTTTTCAAAATTAAAACGCTATTGCGTAGATAAATCTAATAACAAACATATAAATTTTTATTTGTTTTCAAATAATTTATTTCGGTTTTCTATTCTCACTAAATCTGCTTACTTTCATGACTACTATAATATCTTGAACCGTTTAACTATGAAATTTGTGATGCATAGAGCCGTTAATTAATCTAGCTTGCGACTCGTAACTCAGTTTATAACACGCTTAGCTTAATTTAAAACTTAATTGCTCGGAATTTAGCTCCTGCTAGTTGTCTTAGAGGTTGTCTTCGCTAAAGATTGCTCATAATTAGTCACCAAATTAATATGGATGGTCAAAACAATGGGTAAAAACGTTACTTGTCTAAACCCAGGGGCTGAATTGATAATAAATTCTATTTTGAGCCGATATATAGTTAAAACACTTAAACCATTACTCTTAATAGTATGTTTAATGTAAAACTTGAATGTCATATAGAAATGCGGCTTTGTTGGATTAAAGCATTGATTATCAAATATCATCATGGGGGTTTGATCCACTAAGAAGAGATTTTTGCCTAAAAAGAGTAAGAACCAATAGAAATTTGACACGTGTCATCATAAAACAGTAATACAGTACAAAAAACGAAATACAGTACAAAAAGAAACAAAATCTAGTACAAAAAATGAAAAATCTAGTACAAAAAAAAATTCAGTACAAAAAAAATAAAATATAGTACAAAAAACAAAAATCTAATACAAAAAACCACAAAAATCCAATATAAAAAAATATAGAACAAATCTAGTACAAAAAAAATAAAAATCTAGTATAAAAAATAAGATTTTATACCTAAATTATGTGACACGCATCAAATTCTTATTAGTTCTCACTCTTTTTAGGCAAAAAATTCTTTTTATTTGATCTTTTCCCTATCATGATGATGAGAAATTGCATTGTTAGAGTCTCTTGTGATGAAGTTATCATGGCATTTGACGGCAGGATGAACCGTTTATACGACTAAGAAGGATGACGTGAGAGTTATGCTAATTTAAACCAATCCATATATTGAGCATCAAATTGGTAGTAATGTATCCCGTCTTATGTCTTGTCATCACCTTCTCATAAGTTATAACTATAGTTGCGGAAGTCGTTGGACACTGTTAAATCGGTCAACTGAAGAACAATATGTATTCGGCTTAGTCGGCGAGTGATCAAAAATTACTCAATAGATCGATACTTTGCATAGACGAGGAGTACCCGGGAAGTAGTTAGTGAGTACGAGAGAGTGCTTGAGGAGTTTTACAATAATAGTTAAAGACTATTCCTATTGGCAACCTAACATCAGATTGGGTTGCCATAAGAAAAATTAAAAAGACAATGGAAATGCTTTTCTAACAACCTTAGCCATTGCAATCTAAAATTAAACCCAAAATTAAATGTTTCTTTTATAACTTTTAATTTTTAGCTTTTAAAAAAATCTAAACACACAAACTTGTCAAAAAAATTTTAAAATTTTGGTATAATTTTTTTTTCCTAAAAAACCAAGTTATTAAAAAATAAATGTATTGCAAATTTAGCAGCTTTTATTTTTCTAATTTTATATTTCTAATAAATAATACCTTTTTTTGAAATAAAATAAATCATATTTACATAATAAAAATTAGGTTAGGTTGAATTGCTAATGGATATAAAAGATTAGATTAGGTCCGGTTATGTAAACATAGGAGAAGAAGATTAGTTTTTTCTTAAATATTATGTCTGGTTGAATTGTGAATGAAGATAGTTTAAGTATCTCATATAAAATCAGTTCGTTAAACAACACCAATGTGTTAACCAAGGGCTTCTAGCCTAATGGTTACCCCCTTGACTTTCATATGGGAGGTATTGGGTTCGAATCCTGGCTGAGGCATATTTGCTGAAACAAGGTTAGGGGGTTTACCCAGTTGTGGGGTTCCTCCTAAGGTGGGCTCGAGCATACGTCCCAGAGCGTCAAATCCGAGGGGACGGTTGAAATCCCGTCTTGGGTGTCGTTTTACCAAGCCGTTCAAAAAAAAAAAAAAACACCAATGTGTTTGTTTATACACGACGACAATCTCTCATTTTATCTACTTGTGTTTAAATGAGTTAATACAATCATGAATACTTTTTCACTAAAACTTCATCTAATTGCTTTTATTAGAAAAAAAAAAAAAACAATATTTTGTAACCAAAATCGCATGAAACATCGTCTAATTGCTGTTCTGGTTTAACATCAGAGCCAAAATGGCATATAGGGGGTAAACACGCGTTAGAGTACAATTTGAGCGGACCAAGGCTCGAGCCTAAATTATTTTGATACAAGAGAGTTAAAGTTTGAGTACGGCTCGTATATTATTAATTAGTATTATTATTAATCTAACTATTCTAATAAATAAAGGTTTATATGGACACTTGTCATATTCCTAGAGCACCTCGATTTTGTTTTTCCTCCACTCTCTCCTATTAAATAATGTTTTGAATTAAGAAAAAAAAACAGATTTTTTAATACACTAAAAATATATTAATATCAAAAAACACACTTTAAAAAAAACAAATTATTATAAAATACTGAATTTTCAAAAAGAAAATTAAAACAAAAAACTTAAAGAAATTTTTTTTTTTGAAAAAACTATAGTTATTTTATATTAAATAATCATCTTATATTGTTTAAATTTTTATTTATAATTATTTATTAGATATTTTTTTATTTATTCTGTGTAATACATGGGGTACTAACCTAGTTATATATATATTTAACTATATGGGGCTTTTACAAATTTCCCTCTCCTAACTTGTAAAATTACATATTCTCGTAAAACATGCTTGAAGATCATTTTACATTATGGATTGAAATTTTGTACATTAAGGAAATATGTAATTTTTTAAGTTAGGAAGGGAAAATATGTAATTCTCCCTAACTATTATTTTTCATATGTAATATAATATATATGACATTAATAAATTTTATCATAATTTTATATATAAAAACAATTAAATTCATATAAATATACTTATATTTAAATAAATATAATTCTATATTTTATTAAATAAAAATAGATAAATATAAAGTTTGTTTGAGCTCACAAGCTCACTCATCTCAACATGTGAAACATGAGCTTGAACTTAATAAAAAATAAGTAAACAAGTTTTATTTAAAGACTCGAGTTTATTAAAACTCTACTGATTCAACTTCTTTACGTTTTAATCTTTTAAATATTTTCAGGAGCTATTATGTATAATCACTATTTCGCGTGAATCTACCCACAAACGCAAACAAACTACGAGAGAGAAAAAATAAAAAATTGTGCAACTTGTGTTCTTTTTTTCTTTGATTCTTTTCTTTTCTTTTGTTTTTATAACACATGCCTCACAATCTCACATTCTTCGTATCTTTTATTCATCTTCTACAAGCTTATATGAGTTGTATAAATGGTCAATTAATATTTATCAGTAACAATGATTTCTCATATAAGTATTATATAGGCTTATATGATTTGTATAAGTCTTATACGAGAAATATATGAGATCAATTATAATCAAATTATTAGATCGTATATGATGAATGTTAAAATTAAAAAAAAAAAAAAAAAGTTAGATTGAGTAAATAGCCAACCTTTTTTTTTTTCTGTTCTTTTATTCCCCACTCACCTCTTTTCCCCGTCTCTCTCTAACATTATTTTTTTCTCAATCAAATTGATTGATTATCTTCAAAGTTTTCTGCAATCAATCCATGACGCTTGGCTCAGGAGGATCGAGTGTCGTGGGTACGTCTTTTTATCCATCAAACGTATCTTCAATCTCACTTTCGATCTTCCCAAAGTTGCTTATATATCGTAAAAATTTTATCTTTATGGTACCTAGATTTTCGATTTCTGTAGCGAGCTTGCAAATCGATTCTTCAATTGTGTTTTTCGTTAAGAATATGAGGTATTAAATAGAACTCAGTTAACCCTATGTCAATTAGGTATAATTTTTGTTCTTTCGATCGGTCAATCTTAGGTTCATGAAGTTGATTATGAGGAATTTTGAGTCATCCCCAGAAGAACTGTTGTTTTCAGCATCAAACATGTGTTAATCCTCTTTTAAATTAATGAATTTCTGATTTAAATTTTAAGGTAATCTTAATTATGTGATTAATCGCTGTTTTATTTGTTATTCATCTTGATCTAAGATTAAAGTTTGCATGTTCTTAATAACTATAGGACTATTTCTTTGATCTTAGATAATTTTCTTTCATTTTGCATCAATAGCGAGTGTAAAGATCTGGTTTTCACTCTCATAAGTTTACTGTAGTGCCTAGAAATTTTAGATTGCTCGAGGAGCTTGAGCGTGGAGAAAAGGGTATTGGAGATGGCACTGTGAGTTATGGAATGGATGATGGTGATGACATTTACATGCGATCTTGGACCGGAACCATCATTGGCCCTCACAATGTATGATTTCTTAAACTTCAAGGACCAAGAACCGAACCAGATATATCTAACCGCCTAATCGTAACGGTTTGCTTAGGTTTGGTTCGGTTATGTTGGTTTGGACCAACTATTGTTGCTTCATTTTGTGCAAAACATGTTGGTTTAGATCTTGCATATGTTATTTAAGTATAAGGTAAATTGTCTAATCAGTTTTTTTGGTGTTATTAGTCTGTACACGAAGGCCGCATCTACCAATTAAAGCTGTTTTGTGACAAAGATTACCCAGAAAAGCCTCCTACTGTTCGTTTCCATTCTCGAGTCAACATGACCTGTGTCAACCATGAAACTGGAGTGGTAAGAAACCGTTGCTCGTTGTTGTTTGTTTCAATTATCTTGCATCATAACTGTCAATCATTGTGGCCTTTTGATATTAGTTTGCTTACATGCTAGAATCTGGATACATTGTAACCTTTCTTTCTTGCAGCTTGCTATACATTTCGTTTTGAAACTGATTATCTGAATATTGTTAATTTGTGACATAACTGTCAATCATGGTTACTTTTGGAAAACTAAGATAGACGCTCAAGTCCTGTAGTAGAGGTCTGAGGTTCCAATCCAACTTTTACTGGTTTTCTGCCTTTAACCCCTTGAGGTAGCACAAGCTGTATATTACCCTTTACTGTTGATTAACTAGCATAGTGTCATTAGTCTTCTGGTAACAAGTTCTCACGGTGACCCAAAAAGAATGTCATTTTTGGTCATTTTACTTGTATATGGCAAAAATTCTCAAAATTTTCTACCAATGCTTATTTAATTATGTGTATTAAAGATAGAACATCAATTTCAAAATGCACCTTCAAGCACCACCTCTTACATACATGTTGAGATTCAAACTTCTAACTATGGTTGTTATTACACAAAGAATTCATTTGTCTGCTAAAAAGTTATCATTTTGACTCAAAGGTGGAACCGAAGAAGTTTGGAATACTGGGCAACTGGCAAAGAGAGTACACAATGGAAGACATACTGGTTCGGTTGAAGAAAGAGATGGCGTCCCAACATAATCGCAAACTTGTCCAACCCCCGGAAGGTACTTGTTTCTAGGCGGTGAAGGGTTTTTAACAATATTGATTGAATCAAATGACATTTTAAATGGTTTATGGATACCTTTAAAAGAAGCCACCTAATGGCAACAGTGTGGACTCTTGGTCTTGTTTGATTAATGGATTTGTATTCATGTCACATGTTTAATATAATATATGTATCCTATTGAAAAATCTCTATGATATGGGTGAGTTTTGATAGTTTGAGGCTTTGAGGAACTCATTATGCTATATGAGTTGGTGGCCAGGCTATGTTATCCATAACTATAACCATGGCTGATGTGGTAAAATTTATAATATTGTTCATCTGCCCAAACCACCTAAAAAACTCTTGTAATATTCCTTGCAAAGTTGTCAAATGCATTCTTGTGTTACCTGCCTATCTAAATGGTTTTGCGGGTCAATATAGGTTCTTAGATTGTAAACATTTAGCAATCAACTAATATCTGTATAAAAATACTATACTATGGGTTTTTAGACTTGTTTTCAGTTAAATCCAAGCCTTTTTAGGGCTAGTTCAATTGTTCTAGACATGTTTAAACTTGTTAAAAACAAAATTAGGCTAGAAAACAAGCTCAAGTGTATGATTGCCTTGTTTATGCAAACTAATTTACTAAATTACTAGGTTTCTAATGTAGATAGCAAATATGTTAGTTATGATTGCCTTGTTTACTAATTTTCAAGTGTCACGCCAGCACCATGTCATATAAATTCATCAAATTAATTTACCGACATATGAACTGTCTAGGTACCATTTTGACCAAGAAAACAAACAAGTGCCTTGAATCGAAATTTTTGGAAGTATGAAGTGTTTCAACAAAAAAAGCTTGTGTTGGAAGCTTGGAAAACGGTTCAATCAAGGAATGTTGTTTTTCCACTTCCTGCGTATTATATAGCTGGCTGCTCCCAGATAAATTGTCACTAAAAACAAAAATTTGCCTAAAATAATTTATAAAAGACATTTGACAACTCTAACGAATTCCGATTAAACTATTCTGGAATGCGTTGAAACTGTCTCGTTGAAACCTAAACCCTGTCCCTAAATCCTAAAGTTAAACCCTAATCCCTCAAGTTAAATACTAAAGTTATACTTTGAAGCAAAAAAGCTAAACCTAAACTTAAACTTAAACTTAAACCTAAACTCTAATGTTAAAGGCGAAACTGTAATCCTAAACTTTAAAGCTAAACAATAAACCTTAAAACTGAACACTAAAGCAAAAAAGAAAACTCTAAACCCGAAAAGTTAAATCTAAACTCTATAAGTTAAACTTTAAAGCTTAATGCTAAGCTAAATTATAAAACTTGATTTGTAAACCATCAAAGCTAAGATTGTACAGTACGACAAGACGGTTCTAACGCATCTATAATTTTTTTCAAACGTTAGATTTTTCAAATGGCATTTTTATGATTGTTTTTATTATTTTAAAAGTAAATTGTGTTTTTATTTGACAGTTGTCTCTGTTAATATAAGTTAGGGTTGCTCAAATCGGTTTTTTTAACCAAACCGGTACGATTTAAGAACCGGTCCGGTTTGGTCAACGGATAGTCAAAACCAGTTTGGTTTGGAAACCGGTTTGGGAGATGAGGATGCCAAACGACTCAAACCTATAGGAACCGGTTTGGATAGGTTTGAAACCGGTTTGGAGGGGTTGAAACCGGTTTAGAGGTGTTTAAACCGGTTTGGAGGTGTTTAAACCGGTTTGGGAGATGAGGATGTCAAACATATGCTAAACCGGCAGTTCGGACCGGTTTGGGAACCGGTTTGGATGCTATGGAATACCGGTTTGGAAACCGGTTTGTAAACCCAAACCGGTTTTTTTGTTCACCTCTAAATTATAAGTTAGATTTTAAAAGCCCAATCAAAATAGTAAGGGGGTGTTTGTTTGCCTCTTAATGATTCCATTCAGAGGCTGCATCTGAATCGGTAAGAGGCAAGTGTGTTTGGTTGGGTAAAATACAACATCTGAATGGTTCCATTCAGATCTGAATGGTTAAGCATAGGAAGGAGTCTGAATGAAACTTGAAGCCATTCCTACCCAGCCACCACCGACGACTCCATCCAGCCATCACCACCGACGACTCCATTCAGCCACCACCACCGACGACTCCATCCCGCCGCCACGATCGCGCCACCACCATCGCGCCACCACCATCACGCCACCACCATCGCACCACCACTGCTGGGTTGCGAAACCCCAACGAACGATTCGATGGGTTGCGAACGATTCGATGGGTTGCGAACGATTCCGAAGGTGCGAAACCCTAAAATCGACGAAGATGCGACGCCTATGGGGCGGGTGTGAAGGCCGAAGGGGTAGGCGGCTTCACTATGGTGCTCGCGGTGGTGCTGCGGTGGTGCTCGCCGGTGGGGTCGGCTTCACAGTCGGCGCCTCTCGAAAACGACGGGAAGAAGACGGGGAAGGGTAGGGTTTTGAGGAAAAATGGGGAAATTTTTAGTTTTATTCAGATGTGTGAACCAAACACTCTTAATTGGTTCAGCAATTAATCATTCAGATCCTCTTAAGCATTCAGACATCTTAACCATTCAGCACCTAATAATTCAGATTCAACCAAACAGCCCCTAAGTGGGCTTAGCCGAAGTATATTGCGTATTTGCATCTGAATGTTAATGACGGTTAAAATGTGATCAAATATACATTTTGTGTAACTACATAACTACTATAGCATGTTTATTTTTTAAAATCAGTAATCCTTGCTTTCATAAAATTGAAATGTTGAGTGAATCATACTCTCAGATCAAACTATTTGTGGTTTACCTAAATGTTTGATTGGATAAAATTCAATTCGAAATCGTAGAACTAGTATGAATCATAGTGTTTCTTGAATGAACTAAAGAATGATCGATCAAAATCTTTTTCGATATACGCGGGTTTTTGAAAACCGCCTCCCTCCAGGGGTTGCCGCCCCAGACCCCCGCTAAGGGCATTGCCCCCTTGGAACCCCTATTAAATCATAAAATCTTAAACAAGCTTTCACCTCACACCCAACTTGTTTAATAAATTTCATGATTCACATTGATTAACAAAATTAATTCAATTGCACTAAAATATCCAAATGCTCTCCAATCAAGTGATTGTGGGTTCAAATAATATGAAGTATAAATATACATATTTTACGAGTAAAGTAGTTGTCACATGTGTTTTTTATTTACTAGAATAAAACTTGTGTATTACATAGGTAAAATAAATAAATTTTAAAATTATTTATTTTAACTAACATAATATATAGTTTTCAAATATGTTTTGTAAGTAAATAAATAATTTATTTATGGTGTAATCATATTATTTAAATTTTAATAAAATTATTAATATATAATAGGAGAGATAGTGTGTGAAAAAATCAAAATTTAATAAAAGATAACATATATATATTAAATAGGAGAGAGATGCGGGAAAACCAACTTTTAGGAAGTCTAAAAACTTAACACGTCTCCTCTTAAAACCTTTATTTATTATATAGTATAGATATAGATATAGATTATTCATTTTTATTTCATTTCATTGAATTAGAAGAAGGGCCAGTTTTGAAGTTCAACTTCTTGATTGTCTATTAATCCACCAATTGATGACTTCGTATAAATCAAAGTTGACTTTATGCTGATCTTATCAGTTTTTTTTGAACGGCTAAGCTTACTCTCACCTAAATTACACCTTACACTTTTAATTACACCCTTGCATGAGATTGAACCCATGACCTCCCATTCTAAGAGGCAAGCCTCTATCAAGTAGGCTAGTCCCACATTGTGATCTTATCAGTTAATATGGTGCAAATCATTGAGCTAACTCAATGTTTAAGTTAACTGGTAGGATATAACTTACTCGTTGCACTCGGAGTTTCACCTAAACTCTAAAAAATCAAAACGCATGTTGTTATTCTAACCTAAAGCTAAAGAAATCTGATTCCAAACACATGTTATAATGATAAAAAACAATCAAATTTACGAAAAACATAACCTCTGTATCGTAACAAAATCTTTGTTCTGTAGAACATCTGCTGTAACATGTTTCTCGCAGAAAAAGGTTGGATAGCGGTGGTATTTTTGAACGGCATTTGATTTTAACGTGTGAACCCCTGAGGGTTGGCTCAACTATTTTGGAGCCCTAAACTGAATAAAAAGTCCGTAGCTCTTCACTAACGGTTACATCAAAAACCTCCTTTTTTATCAGGTTTAGAAACTGTCAATAATACTAAAAGTTTATAGTTGGTGGAGATGAAAAATTGTTTATATTTACAAGTATAAAATATTTAGATTAAATTTATTTCAAATTGTTTAATAAAATATGCATAATCATTTAAAAAAACTAAAAAATTATATTGAATATTAAAAATTTTTATGTAAGTTTTCGTTGTATCTTTATTCCTTTCAAAGAACACAAACTTAAAAAAACCTACAAACAAAAAGAACCATAATACATATAAATATTTTTAAAAAAAAAATTGGAGGCCTTTGGAGTCTCTAACTCTGTAAGCTTTCAATTGAGTTGTAAGCCCATTGGGCTGGCCTGTTTGGAAGTCGTTTTGTCCGGAAAAGTGGTGTTAGTCACGGCGATGACTGAACAGACGGCGGTTTAGATTGAATAGCCACAAAAAGATGATTAACTCGGCTGCAATGTCAAGAACGACAGCGAGATCGGGCAAGTGATTGTGGGTTAAACCGTCACCGATCCCCAACCCAATCGTGCTTCCGGCCGACGATAAATATTCTGGTTCCGGCGATATAACGATTTGTGATTTCTTTGAAGTTTGAAGGGTACTTATAGTCAATGTTTTAAAAACCGGTTTGAACCGGCCGTTTCAACCGGATGCCGTCAACTAATCCGGTACGAACTACTCCGGTATTATGCAGGTTCCTTCAATCGATTGCGACAGCGGTTTTACCCGGTTTTAAAAAAACACAAAATTTAGGCTTTTAAGCGATTTTCGGCTTTTAAGCGATTTTCGGCTTTTAAGCGATTGTGAACTTGATGCGTTTAACACGCCAATATCTTAATCCAATTATGCACTTTTATTTAAAAAAATTATTAGAATTTGAGTACTTTTAAATTGTTTTGAATGAATTTGAGTACATTTTGAATTGTTTATGAATGAATTTGTATACTTTTTGGAAACTAATTTAAGTATAAGTTGTATTTATATAGAATTCTATGATTAATTGGTGTGTTCGGTTGAACCATTTTTTAGCCAAATTCAGTGCTCCTAAAAATACCGGTTTTTAAAACATTGCTTACAGTAAGATGCTACATATATAAATACAGATCGGTTATATTTACAAATGAAGCAAACTTACCGTGACGACTATATGATATTCTATTAGTTGTATCTTTAAAAAATATAGTTTAAGTAATCAAAAGGTAGATTCAAACTTGAACCACAATAAAATTAAATCAACGAGTAAATTGTCGATATGGTCTCTTATGGTTTGTCACTAATTCACAATTGTTTTATTATTTTTTTTGTAAATTACTCATATGTTTTTATACCTTTAAATATTTATAACACTAGCAATATATCCATTGTTTTGATTTTGGTAAGAAATAAAATGACTCTATCTCTTACCAATGTTTAAAGGTTTAGTATCATATGAGTAAAACCAAGAATAAAATACTAGTAAAGCACAAGAACCATTTTTAGAATAAGAAAAAAATTATATTTGACAAAATAAAACAACAATTCAAACAAACAAAATTCAAATAAACTACAAAATTATATCTGGATAAAATAAATTAGTTTTAATTAATTAACTGAATTCTAAATAAATTTATGTGTAAATTAATGTGATAGAAATACAAGAAAGAATTAAATGAATAAAAGAATTATGGAATTACTCATTAGGCTATTTACTTTTAAGGACAGATAGTTGCTTTTTTAGAAAATCAAACAGAAAATCTAGTGACAGTAAATATAAAGGCCTTATATATTGCAAACCGCTTAGTTGAACATTATTTATGTAATTATTGAATTAAAGATTTTAATATAAAATACTTCAAATAAAAGGACAGAAATTATAATTTTCCCTTGTATTCGCCAACTCGTCTTACGATTTAACTATCTAAGGTAGCGTTTGATATGCATGAATGAATGGTGAAATGGAATGAGTCATTACGTTGTAATGAAAAGAAACGTGTTTGGTTACCACATAGCCACATAGGAATAGAATGCACCATTCCACAAGGAATGTGATTCCTTCATTTTTGATGATTTTCATTCCTTTAAGTAGGGGTGTGTTTTTTTCATTCATTCTCTTAAAGGAGTGATCCGACCAATCACCCGACCCATGTCCAAAACCATTACCCGCCCCATGTCCAAAACCATTACCCGACCCATGACCAAAACCATGACCCGACCCTTGACCTGACTCATGACCCGAAACATGATTCGAACCATGACCCAAACCATGACTCGATCCATGACTCAAACAATTACCCGACCCTTGACTCAAATAATGGCTCAACCCATGAACCAAACCATGACCCGTCACATGACCCTACCGACCCATGGCCCAAACCACGACCCAATCCACAAACCAAAGTATGACCCAATTCATGAAATGCCTCATGATCGAATCATGAGCTGAACAATAAAACGACCAATATACCGACCGATGATCTTAACCATGACTCGACCCATGACACAAGACCCGACCCATTATTTGAATAATGATTAAAATTAATAATGAATCGGCTCATAATTTGTATTCCATTCTTTTATCTTCTCATATATACCAAACAATAAAAGTAATAAATCATTTCATTATTAGATGTAACCAAACATGACAATGAAATGGTAATGATCCATTTCTTTCCCACGTCCATTCCATTCCCTCGTCCATTCCATTCATTCATACCAAACAGACCCTAAGTGTTTGAAAAAAAAAATTATATATATTGGTTAAAATAATTTAATATATTAACCTTTTTAACAATCTAGTTTACGGTACTACTGGTACTAAATCAATGGCTATTTACAATCTTAAGAAATCTATAAAATCAGCTTGGAAGATGTTTCCTCTAATTCATTGACCAAATTCATGATTATGCTTTGTTTAGTTATGAAAAAGAAAGCGCTCCATACCCTTTTAGGAAACACGTGACTCAGGACACAGAAGCACGTGCACAACCTCATTTCACGTGGCATGATTAGTATGAAGGTACCAAGAAACAAGCCTTAGTTTCAAAGATATAAGAAGAATTTATTCGTCCTTTAATGCTTCAACCAACATGTATATTACTTTATTCTTGTCTTAAGAATTAACATTTGCTCTGTATGTATGGTTTGTATCATAAAAAACTCGATCTTAAAGAGAAAACATTTAAACGTTATATATGTCGTTCGTTTGAAATTTTGAAAATAAACATGTATGTGGTTTACACTTGTCTTAAGAATTAACATTTGCTAAGTGTGTATGGTTTGCGTCATGTGAAACTCGATCTTAAAGAGAAAACATTTAAACGTTATCTGTGTCGTTTATTTGAAATTTTGAAAATAAATATGTGATCCATCTTAAGCTACATTTAAATTGATTTATTTATTCAAAACCAAATTTTTTATTCAATTTAATATGAATCATCTATTTATTTTCAAGATTTCAAATAGACAATTCAGATAGGGTTTTAAGGGTTTTCATTTTAAGATCGAGTTTTCACATGATACAATTATACAAACCCTATATATGGTTTCTATCATGTGAAAACTCGATTTTTAAGAGAAAACATTTAAACCCTATCTGTGTCTTTAATTTGGAATTTTGAAAAGAAATATGCGGTCCACATCACAATACATTTGTTTATTCCAACTGTAATTTTTTACCGGCTTTAATAGGGGAGCATATATTTATTTTCAAAATTTCAAATAGATAGTCCGGATATGGTTTAAAGGTTTTCTTTTTAAAATCATGTGAGGATAAAAATCGGGTCTACATATTTATTCAGATTTAATCTACGGCATTTATGTGAATAGGGATCTACGCAACGTGACACAATGCCATACACACTTGCATGCATTGTGTAGAATATTGTATGGCACATTGGCACATCAAGATTATTAAAATTTATCTTAATTTTCTTGTGACGAATTTATTGTCTTTATTTATTGTCTTTATTTATTGTCTAGACATTTGATCACGTGTGTGAGTTCATATATATTGTAACACCCACTTTGTTCTCATCTTACTCTTATATATAATCATCTTTGTTTTTTTAATCATGTTGTTTTCATATTATTTTTCAAGTTTTTAAATAACTATAGACACAAATTTCATGTAAATTCATTTCATCGTATTAATCTCTGGCGTATTGGATAAACAATATTATATACGGAAGGAAGACGCATATAATCACAGAGAAATGATACATTTTGCCTAATAATAATATAACCTAACTGAAAAAAAATGTGTGAATAATAATTTAAGCGTAACATCTTGTTTTAGATATAAATTTTATTTAATGTATTTTTGTTTTTTTGTACTAAATTTTTATTTTTTATGTTGGATTTTGGTTTTCTTAATTTACTGGATTTTTGTTTTTTGTGTTTGATTTTGGTTTTCTTTATTGGATTTTTGTTTTTTTTAATTGGATTTTTGATTTTTTGTAATGTATTTTTTTGATTTTTTGTCTAGGATTTATGTTTTTGTACTAAATTTTTGTTTTTATGTTTTCACTTCTTAAACAAAATCCTCTTCCTAGTGTATTCAAACCTTATAATCATGCGATCATATTTAATTATAGAGGTAACTTTATATAAATATAATTAAATTTGTGAACTGATTTAAATAAATATTTGAAAGTTTTTTTGTCTATTTAAATTTTTAAAGTTAGATTTGTTATTATAATAATATGTAATTATTAACAAGCTACTAGGTTAATAATGATGATATGTTATGTTTTACTAAATATTTTTTTATCTTTAATATGATGTGGAAATATAAAAACATTAACTTTTTGGAAATATATAATCATTAATTTTTTAATTAAAAAGTACTTTGCTTTTTCAACTAAAAAGATATAAAAAAATAACTTTTTATTCTAAAATTAATAATACAATGAGTTTTAAGTTTAAAAAAAATATTTTTTATGTTTTTAAGTTATAAAATTATATTTTCAGTGTGTAATGATAAAATTAAAAAACATATTTTTACTCATAAATTGTATTTGTTATATTATGTTTTATACTAGAAAAGAAGACTAGATACATCAATAAAAAAATCGAGGAGACATCTAGTAACCTAATGAACCGGTCATTTAAGAAACTTGATTACATTTCGGTGATATTTTCTCTTAATTATATATTAAAAACTTCACAAGCAATGTTGTTAAAAACCGAACCTGAATATGAAAACATATCAGTCGCTTGGTTAAGTGGTTTGATCAATTTTGAGTAATTTCTTTAGCAATTATTTTTAGATTATAAGCTTTAAATTAACAGCCTCTCATATACATGCAGCTGGGTGTTCATTCACTACTTCAGGATGTCACGTATCCTAAATTAAATATTTTAAAACTCAAAACATACATAAATTTCTTTACTAAAAATGGGACCTCTATACTCTTTATAAAGTGTGTGTCAACTTACCTAGAAAAGTGTCGGTGTTATTTTTAGGTAGTTAAATTGAAAACTCTCCCTGAATTTTAATTTGTTTGTACACACAAAACATATAATTGGATAATGAAAAAACACAATTATATGTTTTATAATATCAAAATGTATACCAGAAAAGGACCAAGCATACATATATATTATATAGTCTGTGATTAAACCCTCACAAATTAAAATATAGTTAAGTAACCGGCCAAGTCCTTAGAAATCTACCAAATAGTTAGAACAACTAAAGTTTATATAATAGCATATATGCATAATATAATATAGGGTCATGTTAAACTTACACTCAACAAAATAAATTATCACCCATCTAAATGCTTCGTATATGCACTTATGAGGTATGTAGACGCCAAGTCCTCCGATAATCTTGACAAAAGTTGTTTTATGCAATGAAAGACGTCTCATATAGATTTATATGTAACATATAAAAGAGCAATCATTCACAACAATATCATTTTAACAAAAGCATGATGTACGTGTTATACGCCATCTATAGAGTTGTATGTGTTGTATATGCCTAATCTTGTTAGTAAAATAAAGTAACACGTCACATATAATAGCACGCTAGTCATATAACGATGCATATACAACTACACTTGTTATAATCTAAAGTAAAACGTCACACATAGTATTATACTTGTCATTTATATTTCTTTATACATGGCGTGTTGATCTAGAGCTGGCCACGAGATTGGAAAAAAAAATTGGGGCTTGGGGCGAAAAAAAATTAAACTCTCTTAAAGAAAACTAACTTAGTTATTTATATATAAAAAATTAATAATATAATATATAAAAGAAATTAATTACAGTCCCCTTAACGATGTCATTTTGTTATTTACATTTGTAGTATGTCTGTATGTGTTAGTATTATTTTATATATGTGATTACTCAGATTCATATGGTAATTCGTATTACTCAACAAAGTAATACAAAAAATGTTTGAAACTTTTAAAAGAATTCATATGTTAACTAAAATTTTTAAAAATATTAACTGTTATTCAAAAGTATTAATATGGTCAAAAACAATTGTCCCCTAATTAAGAAATGGTTATGTCTTACAAACAAAGAATATCATTTCTCAAAAAAAAAATAATTAAATTTTATGATTTGCGATTGATGTAGAGGTTGGTGGGAGGTGTGAATATGGCAACATACGAGTTCATGATCACAAGGATAGAGGTGAATAGTTTGACGACTATATATAATTACTTATCCATGTTTCCTCTTTAAGTCCTATAGAGTCTAGTTTAATTAATTATAGAGTTAATTGTAAACATTATCTTAATTTATTTATTCGGCTAATGAGTTTAAGATTATTTTAATTCATTCTGTCTCTAACATAAAAGGTTTTGACATATTTCTACACATTATATCAAACCAAAAACTCATTTTTTTAACGCCCTTATACAACGACACCTAAGGCGTGATTTCAACTGTTCCCTCGGATATGATGTTCTAGGGCGTACGCCCGAGTCCATCTCAGGTGAAACCCCACAACTGAGTAAACTGTTTAACATTGCCTCAGCAAAAACACGGCCTATATTCGAAACCAAGACCTCTCATAAAGAAGTTAAAAAATATCATTAGACTATAATTCTTTGGGCATACCCTTTTTCATATCAAATTACCCATTTACCTTTTTCAGTTTGAAATCAAACAAGTCATGGGATGAAGTGTAAGAGACTGTTTAGTAACATCTGAATGGGTCTGAATCTGAATAGTTAAGATTCAGACCGTTTGTTTGGTGCAAAAAAAACACATCTGAATGGGGTAGAATGTCTGAATGAGAAAGAAGAGAAGGGAAGAGGGTCTGAATGATCCACCGAAGGTCCCGATCTCCTGATTCAGCTGCACAAATTCAAGCCCTCGGCTCCATCGCTTCTCCCGACCGCGCTGCCGCCGCTATTCTGCCGCCCGTCCGCCGCCCGTCCCTATGGCTTCTTCTTCTGCGACCTGCGACCTCACCGTCACAAACCGCCGCATGTCGCCACCGTCACCGCCCTTGCCGTCGCAAACCCACGACTTCTCTCGGATGTTCTTGTGGTAGATCGAAATTATTTGTACCAGATCTGAATTTGGGTGTTTAGGTTAAGAAAAGAGGGTAAAGAAAAGGGTTTTATTCATATGTGTAACAAAAAAAAAAAATTTTTATTTTATTTTTATTCTCATTCAGATATGCAACCAAATGGTCTTAATCGGTTCAGCACTTATTGGTTAAGAGGAGTCTTAACCATTCAGACATCTTAACCATTCAGCACTTAATGATTTAGACCCAACCAAACGACCCCTAACTCATCAAAAATTTGGATCATGCACTGCATATATGATATCGATCAGAGATTCAGAGGCATGTCGATTTAAGAAATTAAGGTGTGTCAGCTGAAGCTTATAAGGAAGGAAGTAAAACTGTAGATGCAAATCGATTCCATATCCTCAATGGCCCTATTAGCCAAGTTCATAGGTGCCAACTTCATATATGGGTGTAGCCATTACGTCATACACAACATACAACGTAATAATATTTTATTTATTTAATTCGTGTAACGTATAAGATTATAACTTAGTATACAATATATATGTTTTAAGGAGTGAAAATTTATAATTGATTTTTTTACGATAAATTTCTAATTGTTGCTTTAGAAAAGAAAGAAATATATAAATACCCCTAAGGTATGGGTCATGAAGATTGAGTTAAATTACTTATTTAAAGTCAAGGGTTTGAGCTCGTTGAATATGGATTAATGAATTAATGTAAAATAAATTGTTGTAAAAATATTTGTAAAAACCCTAAAAATAAGTTGCGTCTGCATAAATTTAAATGCACCTACCACAAAAACAAACTTTAAAGCAAGTGTAATTTCTCTGACAGCCTAATTCAATTTAAAATTTAAGTGCATCATCGGTTTCATTCGATGCAATACAATCTACATGAAATAAACAGGCACTATTAAAACATTTTAATAAATAACATTATAAATTTATAAGCTATTATAATGCCATCTTTAGTTATTTTCATTTTTCAATTAATACAAAATGTCAAGAGACAATATATATGTCCATTTCCCTAGCTTGTTTCATCTCCACAAATTTGCCTTTGCAACCGGTGATCTATTTGTTTTAGTCCAATGATTTAATAAAAAGAATGGTACCGTTTATCATACTAATGGGATGTTTTTGTTTTCGTTTATAAAATTTAGCCCCCTTTTTTATGAATAAAAAATTATTTTCAGTATTCATTAATATATATTTATACTTGTTTTCTTTTTGTTTAGCAGCACGCCTGGTTACCTGGGATTAGTATCAGCCTAACAATATCTTTCTGCCTGAATAGCAAAATGTGGTGATATGTCCCACTCCCTGAGGAGAATTCCCACAACCAATGTTTTAAAAACCGGTATTTTAGGTGCATCGGATTTGGTTCAAAAATGATTCAACCGGACACACTAATTAACATAGAATTCTATAAAATACAACTTATACTCAAATAAATTTCCAAAAAGCATACAAATTTATTAAAAAACAATTTAAAAAAAAACTCAAATTCATCCAGAACAATTTAAAAGTACTCAAATTCTAATAATGTTTTTTAATAAAAGTGCATAATAGGATTATGACATTGACGTGTTAAACGCATCAAGTTCACGATCGCTTAAAAGCCGAAATTCTGTGTTTTTTTGAAACCAGAAATACTGGTAAAACCGGATTAAATCGCCGGCACGATCGATCGAAGGAACCTGCATAATACCGGATGGTTTCGTACCGGATTAGTAACCGGCAAGCGGTTGAACCGGTTTTTAAAACATTGCCCACAACTATACAAACATTTTAGCTCAACTCAAAGCAATATTTTTTTTCTAGATAAGACTCCAGCCTAATATCTCTTTAATAGAAGTCAAGTGAGTACCACTAACTAGAAGCCATTTGGTATTCACACTTGTGATATAATATTTTTTTTAGACAATAATGTATTTATGTTTATTACGTTGAATTCTATGAAGTCCTTAATTTTGTCATTAAAGTTGCATTAAATCTCACTGAGTTGCGCTTATAATAATAATAAAAAATTAAAAAAAAAACTTTCAAATACCAATGGTTTTCCCTCTTAAAGATAACTATCGCCTCTCCAAACCCAATGATATGAATCTTTGACGTTTGACCAACACACCCACTTATTTCATTTTATTTTTAGAAAAATAACATTGAAGATATAAATTATGTTTGTTTAATTGTCTAGCCATCATCCAATGTTTGTGATTATTAAGGAACATGCCCTATACGCACACGTATGATGTTATATTTTTTGGGATACAAGAGTCGAAATGAATCATTGGAGCGCTTAGCAAATTAAGTAGTTAGAATTTTAGTGTGTGAAGCCATACAAATATATATATATATATATATATATATAGGGGAAGGATCAAATGTTAACCCTTCCTTATTGCAATAACCGCATAACCCTAGCACTTTTTTGCGTTTTTTACCCGAATCTTTTTTTTTCATGATCTTTATTATACATAAATAGGGGGTTTCTTTTTTGTGTTTTTGCTAATTCATCACCGTTTAGAAGTTATTTACAAGTGTAAGTAAGTGTAAGCTTACACTTACTTACATCACATATCTGATGTAAGTGTGATGTAAGTAAGTGTAAGTACTTACACTTACTTACACTTGTAAATAACTTATAAACGGTGATAAATTAGCAAAAACACAAAAAAGAAACCCCCTATTTATGTATAATAAAGACCATGAAAAAAAACAAAGATTCGGGCAAAAAACGCAAAAAATGCCAGGGTTATGCGGTTATCGCAATAAGGAAGGGTTAACAAAGGAACAATCCCCTGTATATATATATAATTTAACCTGGTATATTAACTTAGTGTGCATAAATGGAAAAAAAAAAAAGCAATAAATGGTGTGAGCTAACTTTTAGTGTGGTTATATAGTTTTAAGTT
This sequence comes from Mikania micrantha, assembly GCA_009363875.1. Classification (NCBI taxonomy): domain Eukaryota; kingdom Viridiplantae; phylum Streptophyta; class Magnoliopsida; order Asterales; family Asteraceae; genus Mikania; species Mikania micrantha. Next base: position 3,942,692 of record CM018692.1, read on the forward strand.
TAACTCGTTACATTAATTAATATATATGCACACACAAACTATGTATAGCATAATATGCATAACAAAACGTTTAGCATACACAAAGTCCGCTCAACTATCTTTAAGATCCCAAGCATTGGCGAAGTTTTTTACATGGCCAGGGTGACCACCCCTTTTTTCGTTTGTATTGTTAATTTTTCAAGTTAAAAATATTGGTTTCGCTCTTCCTTGCTTCAAAAAATTAACATTTATTCTGTGTCTCGTAAATATTCACCTTTCTTTTAAAACGTTCAAGCTCCGCCACTTATTCCCAAGCAAAATAAAATATTTTGGATACATTTTTTAAAGTAATGTTATATATTCTCCTCTTTTATCTATCATTATTTTTTATTATGTTTATTTTTTATTATGTTTATGCATTAATATGACAGTTTTTATTTTGCTTATGTGTTAATATGAAAGGTTATCAACCAAAGTTCATTATATGAATCATTTGCGGTTCATATTTTATAACTAAAGTTCGATACATGACTCTAATCTATTAGTTGAATTTAGCTGGTCCAGAGCATACATAACTCAAAAAACATAACTTTGATGTATATATAGATGGGAGTATGGGACGGCAAACACAATAATTCAAGAACATTAATGCAATTTAATTAGATATCTAATTTAACACTTAGAGTTACATAGACTAAAACATCATTTGCTAGCACAAATACAAATTAAAACACTAAACAAATCATAAATATAATGATGTTATTAGCACTTGAAAATACACCCTACAACTTCCCTAAAACTATTAATTTCATAGAAAATCAGCTAAATTACACTAACACATTTTATATTATATCCTCCTTTTTTTTTCAAGTGCCAATGACATCATATACTTAATTGAACCAAACACAGTTTGATTTGTGCAACATTTAACAAAATCTAATCAAACATAAAATGAAGGAGAGATTTGGATGATGACATGCACATAGATTGCTCTTCATGCATGATCTTCATCACAAAACAACTTACTATCATTTAGTAGCTATCAACTTAGGCAAATGAGTCGAGTTGAGTCGAGTCGGGTCGGGTCGGTAGGTGATATTCATTTGTTTAGTAGTGTTTGACAGATAAAACATTGTTCCAGATTTCAGTAAAAGCTCTGATGATGATTCCATGGTAGTAGGGTGAATTCAACTGCAAGAAGCAGTTCAAAAGCTCTCTCAAATCATCTCTCCCGTAAATCTCTTTCTCCATGATCATCTGCAACATTGAATCCCGGAAATCCACATACGGGTCATCGGAATCTTTCTCCACCGCCAGACTGTTGCCGCCGATTCTCCCGAACCCTTGAACTGCTCTCAAGCTTCTCACTTCACAATCATCCACCGTGGACTCGGGCGAGAATGTGGTGGTGCTACTGGTGGTGGTGGTGGTGGTGGTGGTGGAGGAATGGTGGTGGTGACGTCGTCGATGGTGGTTGTATCTGTTGGACTTCGGGTGGAAGATTTTGGACAGTTTTATTTTCCGGCAGCCGGCGCCGGCGCCGCAACCGATGTCAACGGCGGTTGTGTTTAGTAAGAGCTTTTTGTTGATGGTGGGCATTGTGTTTCGATTCATTTGATAGTTGATACGATAATAAAAAATAATGTTGTTATAAAGAAAGAGATACGTGCTAACGTCACCGTACCGTCGTTCACGGTTTACTGACAGTCCAATCACTTCGATTGACATATCACAGCCCTTTCCAACCAAAGAAAGAAAAATAAGAAACAAAACACTTTTTTTTGTTTTTTCATCTTTAAAAATAACTAAAGATTTCATGTGTTAATCAAACATGATCCCAAATATTAAAATTAAGACCTGTTAAAAATTATCATCCTGTCTTAAAATCGTACATTATAAAACGAAAGGTTTTAAAAATAAAAAAGACATAAACTCATGTCTCACATAAAAGTTCAGTCATATACGAGCTTGTTGCAGTGACTATATTATGAATATTAAATCGCAGACTAAAAAACTAGTCGCAACAACTGTTAATTCGTTCTAAAATAGTTAATCAAATCATCTCAAAAGTAAATGTTACTCTCAAACAATGCAAACACAAATATAAATTAATAATATAGATGTTAACATAACTTTAGATGAATGACTAAATTACAATAAAAAGTTAAAAACAAAATAAAAGGAAAGAAAGATTGATTGATTACGGACTAAAAGAAAATTTATCAAGAAATAAAAAGAAACCCTCTTCCAAAAAAATGAAAATAACGAATCATATTTCTTATGTGTAATACATTTCATGGGTATATGATTACAAAATATATTTTTATATTTCAATTTTCATGTAATGATAATATTAAAAGACCAAAAGTATACACAACTTTAGTTCACAGGTTTCAATCGTGTGATTTTTAGCTTAGTCTAACTTAGAAAATTAACCAACCCCCAACCTATTAGTGTATTTTTTACATTAAACTTTTTTTTTAAAATATTAACCATAGAACTTATTAAGAGACATTTGACTTAACATTTGAATTGAATGCTGAAAAATATATCTGCAAAATATATTTTAAATACTAAATTTAATTTAATAAATTTAGTAAATTTTATGTGAAAACATGATTTTAAACACAAATGGTAACAAGTCAGGTATTGAATGGATTTTAGTAATCTAAAATGCTTGTTAAAAACCTTCTTGAAATATTAAATTTTAACTGTGTCTAACAATTCTATAACATCAATAATTTTAATTTTCAATCAACTTCAACATGTTATTTTTTTTATATATTTTTTTAAATTATATACTTTATTCACATTTAGATAAACAGTTTTAAATATTGAAGAGGGGGTTAGCTAATATCTTTGCCAAAAGCCAATGAAAATTTCAAAAAGTAACCTCATCATCGTTACACACTCTAGACTTCAATTTTTTTTTTTAATCACCTCTAATTATATATGAACGAATTAAGGGACGTTGCTTTAACTTAAAAGCATTAAAATGGGTAGAAAGATATAGAAAAACAATAAGTTTGTAAGGAATTATTTCTGACCCGAAAGGTCTAAATTGATATTTTAATTCCGAATTGATTTATAAATTTAATATACGGAAACTGAATACATAGTATATAATATTGTAGATTTGCAGATGTTGCCAAAAATAAAATAAAATAAATAATAATATTAAGGTATAATTGGAAGAGTTTGGATTTTGGAAGCTGGCATGACAGTAGGTCATTATACTGAGAATTATTAAAAAAATCATGTATTAATTTAGAAAAAGAAACTAAAATAAGTAAGTTATTGATTACAACCCATATAACCCGGCGGGTTTAACTCCAATGGATCCGAGATGACCAGATCCCACCGATTTCATCAATTTCATACACTCCATTTGTTTTCCACTTTGATTAAAAATTTAAAAGAGCCGTTTGTTAATTTAATAATCTTAGAAAACACAAAAAATAAATATTAAGTGTTGATTTTTACTATTTTATTAAAATAATAAGCTTTGTTACATATAATCTTACATAAAAATTTTAGCAGATAATAGTTAGAATACCTTAATTTCACCGCATGCCGATTCTTAATAATTTAAATAAAAATTAAGTTACAACAGTATATATTAATTTTAGAAAGCACAACATAAAAAAAGATAATTTACAAAAAATAAAAATCATATGGAACATGATTATGAACAAAATAGCAAACCATAGATAAAAAGGAGCATGTTAAAACGGTGTATGCAATGTGTACGAAAACATTATGTTTTAAAAATTATACGAGAAAAAAAAATATGTGTCAAATTAGCTATAATATCATAATTCGAAAAAAGTTATAAAAATAAAATAACGTTTGCTGCTCAAAATAATGTAACGTGTGAATATTTAAAAAAGAAAAAGAAAATATAAACCAAAAGGCTTACTTATTGTATATTTGTCTTTACTAATGTTACTATTATTTGAAAACTTTAAATGAAATATTGGGTCTCAACTCTCATGTTGAGAAAGCAAAAAAAGGATGTGTGAATAGGGTGATAATATTGTAGCCTCTTGGTTGATGTCTGAAATGTCACAGGCACACAGCATCAAGCTATTGTGTTAATACTGTGGGTGATAATTTAGTCTCTAGGTCCTTTAAACGTCAACCGACTATTTCTCGTATCAAAGCCATGGCCATTTGGTTGTTTACGGTGATATATCTCATGATATCGTTGTGTCGTGTTATTGTTGTTGATTATGATAATGTGTTTGTTGTTTACTTGTCTAAAAACCTTGTTCAACATCAATGTATACATGTTTACTTGTCTAAAAACCTTGTTCAACATCAATGTATACATGTAATTAGTGTATATTTTAAATCGTACATCCAAGAATACACTATACACCCTCTTTTTAGTTAGTTAAAAAAAAAGTTTTTTTTCGTGTACCCTCTTCATGAAATCATACTTGAATATTTTTCTATTATTTAATTTTAACTAAACTATGTAACATAAAAGACCATTGTTAATGGTTAGATAGAAGACCATATAGAAGAATTTAATTTAATATACAACTCAAGGCAAGGTGAAGGTTGTACGAAAGGCATTAGAAGTTGTACTCTACAGTAGAGCCCATTGAGAAAATATGATGTCAGTAATTGAAATTAAAGGCTATGCGAAAGACATGACAAACATTTCATCCACCGGTCTGGGCTGGGCTGCAGCAGACTGTAGAAAAACGATCATCATTATACGATCAGGCTGTGTGTGAATATGGATGCATTAATTCGCCTTCAAAATTTAAAGATTTTTCAGCCTCAAAACTTATCATCATCTCCCCCATTCAATAATCATATCTTCCAATAAAAACAACACTTTTCACAATTGTTCCCAAATATAATATTATTATTATTAGTTTCTATTTTATATTTTTCTATTTTTATTTTTTAGCTCAATATTATCACCACCACTTACGGTGCCTACTGTACGTGCAATAGGCAGAAGCAAAAGAGGCTGGATTTATTGACCAGGAGTTAATGATCTTCTCTAGCTACAACTAAGAGGCCAATTTTTTTTCTTTAAATAAATATTAGAATTTATAATAATATTGTGACGATTTCATGAGAGCAGGGTTACAGACCCTCTTGACCACTTGGTTCCGGCCCTGCTGATCGGTTCCATCTTTAAGGATGGTGATGCCATTCGTCGATTATCAATGATTAATGTCATTACCAAAAAAACTGAATTTTTCCTGACAAAATATACGTTGGAAAAGCTGAATAGCGACAAAGCACAAAGAAAACAAGTTTGTCGAAAAAACCTCGTATGAAAAACATTTTCAATGAATTTCAAACAAATATTCTCACAAACTAACAGCAAAAGACCTTTTTAAGGAATAATATCTTATATCCCCTTATTAAACATCAAAATTACATATAACCCCAATGTTAAACTAAAATTACAAATATCTCCACGTTCCAAAATTACCCTTTAGTAAGGAGAAATATGTAAGTTGTTTTTATTTAGTTCATTAAGGGTAAAATAGGAAATTCATAATTTTTTTTAATGAAATGGATAAATATGTAATATATTTGGTTTAGAAATGTGAAATATGTAATTAAGTTTTATGATTGGATAAATATGTAATAAATGATTTTAGCAAAAGGATATATGTAATTGACCCCCTTTTTTTTAATTGAGGTTCCTGAGCATTAAAGAGTCGCAATATTCAGAAACAAGGTCCAAGAATGAAAGTGTAGAATTACTGAATGAATTGACTTTCTTCAAGATACGAAATGAGCAGCCGTTTTTCGTGTAAATAATCTCACTGCCCCTCGGCCCTAAGACGGATCAAAGAGTGGGGAACCTCTCGCTGGTTTTTGAGTGTCTTGGGTCCTCTTCTCGCTATCAATTTTTTAAACAACATACCTGATCTCTTAACGCCCTAATCCTAAGCATGACATTTTTTGATATACAATTGTTATTAACGCATTTCAAGTTGCACATAGTAGATTATGATTAAAATAAATAAATAATCGCAATTTATCATATCTAACAACCTATTAAACCAACCTACAAATTATGACTATTTCATACGTATAATCAATTTCGAAACACAATGTAAGCACATCCTTATTCCAAACATCTCAGATAGACCCATGCTTTTAGAATACAATATCTTACTAAAAAATGTACAACTTTTTATGCACATGGTACAACCAGTTAATGGTAGAAATGGCCAAATGGGATTTTTCATGATACCTATCAAGGATACATAACTGTGCATAATTATAATAGAGAGCGAATTCATAGATGATAGGATACACGCTTTGCATTGATTTACAATTAATAAAGAACGTACACACACATTTATTCACAAGGTTCATGTGGGCTAACCCTATTGATGCTACAAAGACTGAACCATGGTCCATGGGTCCCATCAAACTAGGGTTTTGTTGATCAAGGTTGCTATGTGACGAGCCACCCATACTGAACCAGCCACGGTGCAGCAGAAAGAATGGGTGTGACCCTCTCTTTCCACTTCCGTCACAGCATCTGGCACCTGCTTCACCACCTAGTATGGTTTTATTGAAATCATTATAAAAAAATTAGTTAGTTTCTATGAAAATAATTAAGCTTTGATGCATGAGGTAAGTGACTATAACAAGGGTTACGGATCATTGATGAAGGTGAATCAAACTGGCTCGTGAAAAACTCGAGACTAAATCGATAAAACAAGCATAAGCCCGAGTCCTGAAATATGGCTCATTTAATTATCGAGCTCGAGGCAAATCGCGAGCCTAAACGAGTTTTTTATTTAGTCACTTATATAAATAATTGTTTTATATATAAAAACGTCTCATTTGCGGTGCACATGTAATGTATATATGTGTGGGCCCTCAAGAGGCTAAAGTAAAATTGCACTAATTTTAACGTTATTTGACTTATTTTGTGAAAATAACGTTGAAAATGTTGGAATGATCAACTTCAAACGATAATTTTGAGACGGGGACTCCTTCGGAGCAGCCTCTCTATCCCAACTGGGATAGGGGTAAGGTTTGTGTCCATCCTTCCCCTCTAGACCCTACTGAAAAGTGGGAATATACTGGGTAAGTTTGTTTGTTAATTGTTTTATATATAAAATTATGATAAATTAAATAAAATCGTATATATTATGTTATAGATGAAAAGTATAACCGTAAATATACATACATAGATATATATATATATAGGGGATGGTTCCTTTGTTAACCCTTCCTTATTGCGATAACCGCATAACCCTAGCCATTTTTTGCGTGTTTTGCCCGAATCTTTTATTTTTTTTTCATTGTCTTTATTATACATAAATAGAGGGGTTTCTTTTTTGTGTTTTTGCTAATTCATCACCGTTTAGAAGTTATTTACAACCGTAAGTAAGTGTAACGACTTACAGTTACTTCAACACATATCTGATACTGTAAGTCGTTTCACTTACTTACGGATGTAAATAACTTCTAAACGGTGATGAATTAGCAAAAACACAAGAACGAAACCCCCCCTATTTAAGTATAATAAAGACCATGAAAAAAACAAAAAAAAAAAATACGGGCAAAAAACGCAAAAAGGTGCTAGGGTTATACGGTTATCGCAATAAGGAAGGGTTAACATTTGATCCTTCCCCTATATATATATATATATATAATTATATATAATTAATAAAAATAAATAAATTAAAGAATAATTAACAAGCTGAGCCTAGCTCAAGCTTAAAAATTTTCTTATAAACCGAGCTCAAACTTTAGAAATAAAGCTCTAAATGAGTTAAGCACTTAAGCTAGAGTTAGAGCTCTCTTAAGTCAAAACGAGTCGAGTCCGAGCCTTAAAAAGAGTGGACTCAACTCGGCTCGTTTACATCCGTATTTTTTGGTTATGTTCTCACAAAGGTACAAACTTTTAAGAAAATATATAGGGTGAACACGTAAAAAACATGTGTGTGTCAGTGTGTGTATTTTCTATTTCAGGAAAAAAGTACAGTCAACTACGCTTTTCGTATATTAAAGTCTCATTACTAGATAAAAAAAAACATAAGAAAAAAATCAATTTTTTGTATAGTAAAGTCACAATATAATATGTAAACTTAAAATTCATGTACTTAGGAAATAAATTAAAATAATAACTACTCAACAATGTATACCTAAGAGTTGACAAATAATTATTTAAAACACCTTTACGAGTATGTGCATTTTTCACAATGTTAGGGTTTCAATATACGAAAATCTGTTTAGTGATTTTTTACAAATTTGGGGACTAATTAGTATGCCAAAATTGTTTGTTAAAAACCAGAAATATACATATAGGTTTTCTAGGGTCATCGACATCATCATATTAAGTATATTATATTATTAGCAAAACTAACGGAGTATCTGAGGAGGGTGAGATGTAGACAACCTTATCTCTACCTAGCAGGAATAGAGATATTGTTTTCAATGAGACCCCTGGCTCATTATGACTGATTAACAGACATACCCAACACTTTTAATGTTATTTTCATAAAAATTAAGTAAAATACGTTAAAACTAGTGCAATTTTACTTTTGCTCCTCAAGGGCCAACACATATATACATTACAGGTTTTCTAGGGTATTAACCCAAAATATAGTAAGGTAAGGAACTTCATATTTTCGTAGTTTTGGGTAACCAACTTTGAATTGTTGGGTTCTAAGGTAACCAAATTTCAACTTCTACTAATCTGGGAGGGTAGGTGTACAAGAAAAATGGTCATTTTAACATCTACTAACAATTTGAAACTTTGTACCCTTTTGAGGAAGTAAATTTGTTGCATTTTTATGTAATTAATTTTTAAAAAGAAATAAACCATTAAAAGAAAGTATGCATGGTATGGCATGGCAATGGTGTACCTCATCATGCATGTACAATGGGGCCCAATGATCATCATCACCATACAAGAATGCAATCTTATTTCTCTTTTTCCTCATGAATTCCCAATCGGGTACCTTTGCAAGCTGTAAAAAAGATAAATTGTGTTTAAATTTAATTACAAGAATGTAGTTAATTTTTTTCTAGACTTTAACTTTTGTACTTTTATTTTGTTTAATCACAAGAAAATTATGTGAAAAAAATTTTTTCGGGTATATTTATATGTTACATTCCTTGACATGAGGATAGGTTTTCACATCTATAGTCATGAAATACGTTAAATTAGATGTTCATATCAGCAAAAATGGTTTGAAATGTATAAACTTGACACGCTTTGTACTTTTTTTTACTTATACGCGATTGTCGTGAGTTTGCTTTTATGTATCTATATTTTTTATCTACTTTACTTCAAGTCTTCAAGTAGCTTTATTTTCTTGAAAAGAAGGGGTAGTGTTAGTTATTCCAAAAGATTTCTGATGCCACGCGACATAAAGTGGATAAACAAAATTTGTAAGCGTATTTCATGGCTATAGATCGAGGTAAAAACGAGTCTGGCATGAACACTGCCATACAATTATACTCAAAAAAATGTTTATTTTCATGACAATTATATTATTTTATTTCTAAAAAAAAAAGCTTTATAATAAAGACAGATGCTTTTCTTTTTTTTTAAAGCCGAAAGATTATATACCTCTTCAAACTCGGTCATGGCCAAATAAAGCACATTGCGCATCGTATGATACTGAAACAAGATATAGTGATAATTAGCACAAGAATAATTAATTTTATCTTTACTAAAAATATATAACAAAAAACATTCCAATTTGTTGATATAAACTTTTAAAATGAAGTCAGAAAGGACTAAAAGGACCACTTGAACAAGAACATATTAGGTCCCATACCAACTGACAAAATAATTCTTAATTGAATGTAAAATTATAGGTGTTTGAAGATGATAAATGATCGACACTAAATATATAAAGTGGTGAGATACTTATATATCACATACTTATAATAGTCGTCACAACAATCATAATTCATAAATAAATAATATCCTTTTATAATTCTTAAAATATATTAGTTTCACCTTAAGAACACTTGTACAAAGAGCATCAATAGCAGTAGTCGACCACGATTTCCCCAGTGATACTTTTGCTATAAATCTTGATGCCGAAATTGGTAGGAATCCCAACAATGCCACTGTAGCACTGATCATATTAGATTGAAGTCGGGACCTGATATCAACATTTTTTAAATAATTATCGGATTATTACAAAGGTAAACATTCATTATAGTTGATTATATAATCCTGTTGATTGTAAGTCACATAATCACTTTCAAACACATGAATATTCCATATTTGAACAAGAATCGAAGAAACACCAAGTTTTTCCATAAAATATTATAGCATGCTTTCAAGATATTTTCAGGGTAGAAGATTATAAATTTTAGCATCAGAAATAAATGGTGATTTGATGGTAGGGCATGATGATATTGACTATTTTTTACCTTGAAATTTTCTTTATTATAGACTGTTGCTGAGATTTTGCATTCACTGTCAAAAATGGATAGAGAGCAATAAAATATGCAACCTGAAGCATCAGAAGACAGCTTGTAAATATTACCATATCACTGAATATTAAATGTGGCAAGATTCACGGGTTTGGAAACGGGTTCCATCAAAACGAGTTATTTTAGTTCGGGTTGAAGTGATCTGGGTCAGATCTGGTTGACACTACCATATTTTTACCCCATTTTTTATGATCATCATTTTTGTTCCTTCTTTTTGTAAACTTATACAGATAATAAAATTGTTCATTTAAAAAGAAACAAACATAAAATTACAGTAATAGTCCAAATCTTTGGACGAAATGGCATAGGAGATCATAAGCAATGGAAATAGTTTTGGGCGTTTTTTAACCAGTATGTTCAACCCATGTGACATGTTAACATTTTAGCTAATTTTTTTCATCTTGCCCACTCAAATTAAAAACAATTCATATAGACCCATTTGTAAGTTAACGACATTTCTAGAGTAATCACCTTTTCAGGAATTCGTTTGAATATTTCCAAAGACATAAATGACCCGATTGAGTGTCCCACCTGTAGAGAAAATAGGATTTACTGGCCTTAAGTGGTTGATGCAGTAAGTTAGTTCATTTACAATATAATGAAATCAAAATAAGAAAATAAACTGTTTCATTTTTTATAAAAACATAAAATAGTTCATTATTTTATCGCACTTGACCATTTTTTAGTTAGCTTTCAGGGTTGGAGAAAGCAAAAATTTGATGTAAGAAACAATAAAACACACCACAATAAGAGGGACTTCAAGGGCTTGCAATTCTTGTTCGATGAAATTTATCTGAGAGAATAAGGAAAAGGAGAATAATTATGTCAATAATTAGTTTTTAATATCTAGATAAACAGAGTCTGCTTTTAGTATCTGGTTATTTAAAGGTCAAATAATCAGTTTTTAGTGTTTGGATAAACATAGTTTGCTTATATGTATTAAGTTTTTAAAACAATTAGAAGTTGCTAACACTTAAGTAGCACAAGCCACAAGGGGTGTAAACGAGCAGAGCCGCTCAAAATTGGCTCAATGATTTTGGAGCTCGAACCTGAACTCTAGACTAAATTGGAGCTCATTTAATAAACAAGCATAGCCCAAGCTTCAAATATACCCAACTTAACTAGACTTGCAAGACTAAATAAGCATATTGAAGATAATATTTTTTTAATTAACTATATACAAACATACAAACCTATCCAGTAAAGTCTCACTAATCAGTAGGGTCTGGGAGAGTGAGACGAAGACAAACCTTACCTTTATCTATATATAATAAATATTATCTACATATAACTATGATAAAAAAGATAGATAAATAATATATATTATATCATAGATTAAAATACTAAAGATATATACATTAAAAATCAATTATATATTTATATAGAATAAAATAATTAAAAAAAAGCCCTGGTGGAGCTTGAAAAGTTACTCACACGCCGAGCTCGAGCTTAAGCAAGCTCGGACTCAGCTCGTATACACCCCCACTGATTAATAAATTATTACAACTTTTAAAATCAAAAGCATGTCCAATTATCCAAACACTCTCATAATTTTGAAAATTGGAAAAATTACCTTGTGATCTATTTGTTCCTTTAGTGTGAACACCTTCCCTTGCTCCCAATCCTTAAAAATCAATATAATTACAGAAACATAAAAGATTTTAAACCATACTGGATTATTGGGTAAACATGTCTTTTTCAAAATGAAGAATCAGTTATAGAAAGATCTCAAGAAATATAATAACTTACCATAAAAAAAAGTTTTGTTTATGTTTTTTGCTGGAAGAAAGAAGAACAGAGTAATTTCACAAGTTACTGATTTAAAAAATCATAGTTGCTGTTTATCTTCATAATCTTGGTTGAAGCAAAATTAGCGTTACATGATTGCTGTAGATACCATGGAATATCACCAAGTGGCATGAAAAAAAAGTTTGTTTTAGACAAAATAGAATATTTTCTTGTTGAAAAATATTCAACATTTAGCTGATCATGTAAATAAACAGAAGTGTTTCAGCAATACAATATTACAAGCTAAAAAGATAATGAAAAAGATGCACACATTGGATTATGTTAGAGCTTGTAAAACTATAAAGAATACCCTTTCTGAGTGTGACATATGCCCAATTGCTGACCATAAACACAAAAAAGAAACAATCAGTCAAATCATAAAATGATGTTTATTATTCATTTATAAAAAGCCAACTTGTATCTTTAAATTTAAAAAAAAAAAATGAAATGTTACAGATCATCTTGAACTGAAAAAAAATGAAAAGGAGCAGCCAATTGTCACCTGTTATAGAAGCAATCTCTCCCATTTGCTCATAAAGGGACTCCAAGAAATCAGTGTAAAATGTAATCACTCCTGCATCAACAACTTATTAACACACGAGGTTGGTTGTTTAACAGAAACAATTCATTAAAATCAATCATAAAAGAGCGGTAAAGCAAATGAAGAAAAACAAGTAGCCAATAGGCTACATTTTTCTTGAAACTAGAAACAAAAATCAGCAAGGCTCCATTTGTGTGTTAAGACTCTCCAAGTTTTCCTACAGGGCTGCATTATAGTGATCATGACTCACGCTTTAAACAATTCATCATCAATATTTGTTTCCACCATTATTGGTTCGTGATTTACAATGCTACCACCCGTTTTCCCCACGACAATGATCTTCTACACACAGATAGACAAGGGTTGCTGGGTGTGGTGATAGGAAAAATACGAAGGAACTTACATTGGTAAACAACAAAACTAAAACACAACTCAACAATCAAAATCCTAAATTTCAGACTCAATCAATGAAAAATAACATTTTGCCTAAAAGTTCCAATACTTTAGTCTATTGATCTCGAAATAAAAGTGAAAGATTGCAATAAACTGGCCGGTAAGTGTTTTGAATTGCAAAATCAATCCTACTAAAAACAATATTTTGGGTCCTAGGGGTCGAGATACTACAATACATGACCTTTTGAACTCTGTTTAGAAGATTCACAACCTCCGGGGCCTCATTATGAATCACAAAGAGATTGATGTATGCGATAAGAATGTAACTTGGGTAATCAAAAGTTCACTTAAGTTACTATTGACAGAGATGCTACTAGTGTAAATGCAACCAAATAGGTATCAACTGTTTTAAGTGCCAACTAGCACTCGTTTACTATGTTGTTTCAACTAAAAGTTTAGATCAGTGCAAGTGTTTGGTCTAATGCTGGTACACGTGTTCAGAACAGGAAACACATGGTTGTTCTTGTTTCTCTTTAGATTATATGATTAAAGATTTTGTTGTATATTTTGGTATAATTGGATGTAAAGGAATCTTAAAGAGTAGGAGGTACAGAGTGCATACTCGTTTAATAATTCTGAGCTCCTGAGTCCCGACCAAGCACGGGGGTCAAGGGAGCCGCGCCCCTTGCAGGGTCCTAGGGCCCGAAACCTAAACGAAATTGACTTAATTCTTATGAACATAATTGCTTTGACCCGAGATTTTGGCCCGCGAATTCTCCCGCAAAAACCAATCACCATTAGCTGTCATGCGGTTGGTTGGTGCTGAAATATCTCTCGAAATTCTTATCACAAACAACATCTACTAGATTATCCCTTAATAAAATTCCTTGAACTCGAAAAGCTAGAAATATTGATTTCAGATAGTAATTTCATACACGATTCGATAGATTTTCAAGTGTTTATTGCCGAATTTCTCTAATAGATTTGTGGAGATACTTGGTGATCATACACGATTCACCAGAAATACAAAACCTACAATATGAGAGCAGCATTGTTCTATTTTCCAAAAATCAAATGTAGAAATTACCTGGATTTCCAGGAACAAAAAGAATATGCAATCTGGGATTTGTGGCATGAATCTCTACTATCTCCGTCTTCCTCCTGTAATCCAAGAATGAGATCAATCATATGACCCCATCACATATTACAAATGCATCGTAAAACGAAACAAAATAAGTAAAGTTGCATACCCAGAAACGCTGCACAATCTGAAATTAGGATTTGCATCCGATTTAGGGCGAATCAATTGTGGTTTCTCGTGACCCATTTGAGAAATTCGACTAGTGCTGAATACAATTGCAGTACTGTAATGGCTGAAAACAAAATAGGAAAAATAGAGAGTGTTTCATCATCAGATTCTTTATCGAAATGTTCAAGTGAGTGAGTGACCACTGATGCAATCAGATTTGCAACTTACACATGAATCTAAATCAAGATATAGTTTTTTTTCCTTCTAATTTCAATTGAACTAAAGCAGGGATTACCTGTAACGAATTGATGATGATGATAGCATAGGCCACGAATAATGTATGTGCATCGCAGTAATCAGTCATAATATAATTCCTTGCGGAAACACCGAGGTTCCATCTCTACGGTGACCATAATTCGCCGAGGATACTAATCCGATCCGAATATTCGGATGTCAGGAATCTCATTTTCAGAATCGGATACCTATTTTGTAAAATTTCGGATAGTTCAGTTATCCGATATCCGTTCGGACATCCAAAATATTTATTTTTTTAAGTTTTAATTTTTTACCGGATTTCGGATATTCGAAATTTGGATATCTGAAAATAAACACTTCTAATAATTAGGTTATGTGTAATGAAAGTGCTTGATGGGGGGCTTAACTGGTGTCACGTAAGTGACACGTAGACATCACGCACGGATCTTAATGAAAGTTTGATATATGTGTAATGGGAAGCTTGATGAGGGCTTGATAGAGAGTGATGTAGATGTTTTTTATTGGTTTAGAAAAAAAAAAACTTTCAACCACGTTCACCCGAGACCGGTCACGCCCCGATCATGGGGCTTGTGTATTGGGTGAAAGCATGACAGGGGCTTGAAGTTGGTCACTGAGTGGAGGTCACGTCCCACTACGAATCGCCTAATCAGCATACTTGCACGATGATGTACAACTACGAGAAGCATGTTTGTTTAGCCAATTTTTGTACTAACCACCATTGTCGCTACCCAAAGTAAGACTGAATTTGCATTATGTCTTCGTATGCTTAATATACATAATGATAACCTAATTTTAAATTATCAACTTTTAAGAAGTTACTAATCAGCTCCTAAGCTTTATAATCGAAATGAGTTAGGGTTGGTCAAACAGGTTATATGTATACATTTATTAGATTAGTTTGATTTGATATGTCGATCAGATAATTGTGATTTCCATAGCACAATGGCCACTTTTTGTGTATTCTAACTTCTAAGAATGTACTTTTCCATTGTTCCTCCAATCAAAGTTTATTATAGAAGTAGATTTTAATAAATTATCAACATTCTAATTATATATGAATCCTAAATTTGAATCCATATCAGTGGATTAGTGCTGGTTAAACATGTTCACATTGTAAACAAGTTGAGATAAATTTTGTTCTAGATATGTAATTATAAGTATACACCATAAGAAAATGACTCTATAATGACGACCATATACTGACGGAAAAAGTCATCAGTAATGCATCACTTGTCCCGACGATTTGTCGTCCATATTACCATGCTCAAATTTTTTGAGAAAATTCAACCCATCCTGACGATTTATCATCGGTACATGTTAAAAGTTTTGGAGGGAAAACACACATCATCTTTTTTCACATGTCTTTACATATTGTCGGCGTAGGACATTCACATTCATCTTTCTTTTTTTTTTTCTAGCAAAAAACATCACGTGTGACCTGTCCCGACAACTTATCGTTGGTATAGGATTTACAAAATTGTAATTTTAAATTTTGTATTCATCATTTATATGTATTTTATCTATTTATTTTTGGATTTAAGAAAAAGGCCTAGTAAATAGTCATATTCTGATTATTTTTTTCTTTTTCTTTTTGAACAGCGAAGGTCTCTATCATGTGAGCCCACTGTTTTCAGCCCATGTCATCAAGGTCTAGTTACCTGGACCTCCCATGAGCCACCACAACCACCCAGGAGGAAACCACACTAAGGAAACCCCTGACCCCTCCAGACCCCTTTTTCGCTGCGGGAGAGATTTAACCCAAGACTTTCCATATGGAAGAATCTTAGGGTAACATAAAAGAACTGCCTCATTTTTTCTAAATGGGTAAATATGATATTGTTATTAGTTCGTAGAAATATATGTATGTATGTATGTATGTATGTATGTATGTATGTATGTATGTATGTATGTATGTATGTATGTATGAGATGGTTCCATTGTTAATCCACTGTAATTACGGTAACCCAAATAACCCTGCAAAAAATGCTCGAATCTTTGGTTTTTTTTCATGGTCTTTATTATACATATTTAGGGGGGTTTCTTTTTTGTGTTTTATATAATTCGCAAGGCAAATCTAATTTGCATCGGTGTAAAAGTTTTGCATTTTTCTAAATGTTGCGAAAATTGCAAAACTTTTACAACGATGCAAATTCGATTTGCCTTGCGAATTAGTCAAAACACAAAAAAGAAACCCCCTAAATATGTATAATAAAGACCATAAAAAACAAAATATTCGGACATTTTTTGCAGGGTTATTTGGGTTACCGCAATTAAGCAGGGTTCTTATTTGAACCAAATCCTATATATGTGTGTATATATATAGGGGAAGGATCAAATGTTAACCCTCCTTATTGCGATAACCGCATAACCCTAGCACTTTTTTGCGTTTTTTGCCCGAATCTTTGTTTTTTTTTTTGCATGGCCTTTATTATACATAAATAGGGGGTTTCTTTTTTGTGTGTTTGCTAATTCATCACCGTTTAGAAATTATTTACAACCGTAAGTAAGTGTAACGACTTACAGTTACTTACATCACACTTACATCAGATATGTTTGAAAAGCATATAGAGGTCTTCGTTATGTCTAATGATCTAAGATCCTGGTTTGTCACGTCCCAAACGGTATGATTCCGTTAGTTGAAATTTGGGGGTGTGACAGATTGGTATCAGAGACATTGGTTATAGCGAACTAGGTTTGCATTAGTAGACTTAGACTATAACTGTTAGACATTAGACACTTGTTTACACAACTGCTTTTGCCTGATATTCACTATTTGGGGGTTTTGATCGGGAAGGGTTCGAGAATCAAATTGATTGAGACCCTAGGGTTCTAAAAGTTCCGATTAACATAATATCTTTGTTAATTGCATCAAGTAACACTGAATTGTATAGATTCAAGTGTTAGGGTTCTTAATCAAAACGAATTGGGGGCTTTTGAATCAAACTAGGTTAATAATCAAATTAATTGTTACAGAAACCTCCGAAATTGTTGTGCTAATGAAAACCCTAAGGTTTTAGGGTCAATTGGATTCGAATTGGGGCCCAATTGGGGGTTCTATGGTTCGGTTAGGGTTTAGCAAAGGGAACCCGACTTGATTATGGTTAAAACCAGTTGAAATCGAAACTTAACACAAAACCACAACCAGATCAGATGGTTGGGTGCTTGTGTTATGTGTAGTAGGTCGCGGGTTTGAATCTGATGGCCTACGGTTTTTCACAAAAGCACAATTTTAATGTTTTGATCATATCTCATTCGTTTTAACTCCGATTCGAGCCGTTCGAATTGCGTTGGAACCGTAATGAAAATACGAACAACATGAAACGATAAAATTCATATTTTTAATCTGTCACACCCCCAAATTCCCACTCGTGGTGTCAGTCCACGTGGGTGTGACTTGGCCAGGATCACAGCTCATGGTCATATAGAACGACTCTATATGAGTTATACAATCACGCAGTTTTATAAAGCAAACAAGTTTTCAAATAAAGCAGCGGAATGATTATAACAAAAGCAGCGGAAATGTTATAATATCATAAGTAAATAGTGTTACAGCGGAAAGTAAATTGTCCAAGACACTACATAGTCAAACTGTGTTTAAAACAGACAAATGCACACAAAGCCTAGGACATGAGTCTATATGCCATTCAGACTCCTTAAGGCTTCCTTGAGTGCGTCCTAGCGTGTGCTCCATTAGTTACTTGAGAATACATGCGAAAAATGTCAACTAAAAAGTTGGTGAGTTCACAGGTTTAGACAGACACAAATAGTAAACAGATATATACTGGGTATGTTAAGTTTTGTCGTTGGATACTACGATCCGTGGAGTGTGTCAGTTCATCTTACCGAAACTAGACTGTTTCCGTTTGCCTCCGCATGTCATCGCTGAACCCGCATTCCCATCGAAATTACACTCGTTATGACCTCCAGTCAACATTGGTGCCGAGTGGGGTTAGTCAAACCCAGTAGTACTACGTAATTACGACTCGTTTGATACACAACTAACGGTAAGAATTAGTGAGGACTTTAAGCGATAATAGTTACACTCGAAAATGGTTTTCACAACATACCAGTCATATATATAAAATGGTTGCATAGTATTCTCACCCCAAAGTTAAGTGAAACAGTTGTTAAGTAAAAGTGGGGCCGTAAACTCATCTGTATTCGTGAAATGCGTTTGCTCAACAAATAGTGTAGCTCGCCGGCTAGTAGTCACCTATATCACACAGGTACTATGAGTTCGTGTTTGCGTACATGTGGGCCTCACAGGACCGTGTTCGTGTTCAACAACACCAAGTTGTTAAGTGGGTCGTGTTGACCGCGTTTGACCGTGTTTGACCTAACGACCCGTTGGTGACGGTTTTGGATCAAGTGCTCGTGTAATGTGCAGTTTAGTGTCGTGTGTTGTGCACGGATACCAATAGTCATTCCTATGAGGAAACTTACTATTTATGGTAAGTTTCTATTTTAGGAAAGTTTCCACATTAGGCAAGTCATGCAGTAAATCACATTCCGGTTATTCTAACATGTATAATTATCCTACATGAGCACGTCATCACATAGCACATAGTTACACATAGCCGGTTTAGCATAGTTTACGCGTAAAAGTTTCTAAAATTAGAAAGTTTCTAAAATTAGCATATTTTATCAAGTTTAACAATCAACATCATCTAACATCAATATCTTAGTCCTAAATAGCCATTCAATCATAATCGTTATGTCTAGCATGCTCCTATTCCAAATTTGCAAACACAAAGTTACTATTTATAGTAACTTGTGATAAAACACATTTTTCACTCATTTTAGAGCATGAAACCATTTACTAACATCCTAACAAGTTTAAATAAGCATACTAAACATATAACATCTTTCAAATCCATAATTTCTAACAACATTGTAACAAAAAGTTTCTATTTATAGTAATAACCATAAAAATCATATTTTTAATAATTCCAATCATCCCAATGCATCAATACTCATCATATTCTAAACATCATTTTCAAGCATAACATATAAATCTAAGCATGCAAATATGGTCATTTCATCAAGAATGCATAACTAGTAACACTAAAGTTACTAAAATTAGCAGTATTCACCAAATGACCAAATATTGACATAGATAACCATTCTAACTTTATAGAACATCTCAAATATCATATCTAACAATATTTCAATATCAAAAATCACATAGATCATCATGGATCATACATGCATGCACTCATAATACCCATTTGGTGATAAAATCAACAAATAACCATCTAATCTTAACAATATCATCATAGATCATTTCTAGATCATTAAATCAGTAACAATATCACAAAATAACAGGTCCATAACATAGAAATTTCGTGAGTAGGAGTGTGATGGTGATGCATGTAGCCTAAAGGGCTTGCATGTGCGATTTCAAGTGCCAAAAACACGAAATGGGACTAGAACTACCTCAAGCTAGTTCGAGAGGTCTGAGATGAAGCTGGAACAGGGCCGACCCAATGGGCTTAGAAGCCTAGGCCTTCGCCTAGGGCCCCCAAAATTTACAGGGCCCCATAAAAATACTAACTGGGCTTAAATGTTTGTTGGGTTTTGTCTATTTGGACTTCGGAGATTCTACTGGGCCATGGGACAGAGGCATTGGGCTTCAAATGTTGGAAAAAAGGGGCGGGGCAATATGCAGATTAGATAATCACGCTTGCAATTCTCCATTTCTCATCCGATTGAAAAATAGGGCATCAGCGCCTCATTGCTATGCCATTCTTCACAGCCTACCGGCCACAGATAACGAATCGTCGGGTGTCTCTTTGATTTCACCACTACTAGAATCCAAGCACCATGGAAGCCATTAACCCCTACCCCGTCGTCGGCACTCGGTCGCTTCAATTTGCACGAATCCCAAACCAATCGAGGCCCAATCTTCACGAACCATCCAAGACTGAGACTCATACGAAGTTCGAACCCCATCCGAGATTGAGACGGTGAGACTAATCCGAAGTGTGCCCTGCATCCAGCACTCGGCCACTTATAGCCGAAGTTCGAAGTTTGATTTTTGAACCCATATCGGCCGACGTCCATCTGTGAGATTTTGTGTCATCTGAGAGGGCCGAGACTCGCCCAGACTCGATTGCTGATAAACTTATTGAGGACATGAGGTGCTGAATTCCCTACTTGACTACTTCCGTTCGTATTTGTTCCTAATTTGTTTACTGTGTTTAAGTGTTTTGCTTGATTAGTTGATTCCTTCAATCATTCATTCATTTAGGTGAATATGTTTTACTTGTTATTTGATTAATTTTGGTCAATTGGTCTATACTTCATGATCAGTTGATTGCTTCCATTTGTTTTAGTATATTGTTTTAATATATAAGTATATTGTTTTACTTAAGTAGCTAAGTTGATTGCCATCTATGTTTAAGACTTTAAGTGTTTTATTGTTTTGCTTGATTAAAGTTTTACTTAAATATTGTTAATTGTTTTAGTATATTGTTTTAGTTAAGTATTGTTCTGATTTTAGACTTGCAGTGATTCATATATGTTTTACTTAAGTTTTGTTTACTGATTCAGACATTCAAATAATTTGCGCCAAAAAAAACTAGAAAAATGAATTTAATTTGAATAATTTATACATTTAACAAATATATAAATAATTTTTTTTATCTCCGCCCTCTATAGACTTTTAGTTTTTATTGTTGTCGGTCCCAAGCCCGGATAAAGGTGGAGAGTTTTAAACATAATAGAGAAGGGCCCCGAATTGAAATTTTGCCTAGGGCCTCGGGAAACCTTGAGACGGCCCTGAGCTGGAACAGAGATGGAGGGCTTCAAGAAGGTCTGGAATGGTCTTCACAGCAGCTCTACTTCGTGCAAAGTGAAGATGGGTGTCTTTTAGCTCACTCCAAGCTTCCAATGGCCTTCAATCTCTTCAAAAACGAGCTCCCAAGGTACAACAATGGCTTCCAAGGGTTAGGATGGTGATTTGCAGAAGAAAACGTCGAGCAAGCAGGTCTGGAACTCGGAAGTTGGGTTTATAGGGTGGCTGAAATGATTAGTCTTGATTTAATCAAGATCTTTGCGTGTTGGACTCGTCGCGTACCGCGACAAGGGTCTCCGAAAGTCTCCGCGTACCGCGATGAATTTCGGGATTCAAATTGCCCGCCCATCCATCGCGTATCGCGATGCTCCTTCTCGTGGGCCTCCGCGTACCGCGATGGGCCCCGGAGGAGCCCAATAAGCCCAATTTCATAGTTTTGAGCCGATTTTCGCGGATTTCACAATTACGATTATCGTTTCTCGACATATGAACATTGTTCTACTAACTTAGGTTCCCCGGAACCTAATGTGCAGTGAAAGTGTGCTGTGGTTTGATCCGTTCACCAACGTTCGTCATTCAAGACACGTGCGAGTTTCGTGCGATAATTTCTCGAATTATCGATGTGTTTGGTCCGTTGTGCCACGTGTCACATTAAACACAATTATTCTAGTGTCACGTATGAAATAATAATACACATTATTATTAAAAATAAAATAGATGCTGACCTGGAATTTGCGAGGTGTCACATAATCAGAATCAAGATCGCGTATAATTTCGCATTTTTAAAAGGAATCGTATATGTTTTTTATACTATAATATTTTTTTATAATAATTGTGTCATTTTAATCGTCTTATTTTTCTCTTTAATTCCGTTATAGTCTTGACTAGGTTTTTTATTTTTTTTCGGATGTTCGTATTTACACCAATGTAACAAATATAAAAATAACAAATTATTTGGATTGAGTTGTAACGAATTTGGGGTTTACATTGTTGTAGAATAAATAGGGTTTACGTTTAAGAGTGTAAACGAGCCAAGCCAATCCCGAGCTAGTTAATTACGTTATATTCTTGACTAGGTTTTTTTTTTATTTTTTCCGGATGCTCCAAAATTCGTTATATCTACAACATTGTAAATATATTTTAATACTATAAAAAAATTATATCTATAAGATTGTAAATGCATTTTAATACTTTAAAAAATAGTATAACATTTTGTTGATAAAAAACAAAATTCGTTATATCTACTAGATTGTAAATACGTTTTAATACTTAAAAAAATTATATCTGCAGGATTGTAATGACATTTTAATTCTTTAAAAAAAATATAACATTTTGTTGATAAAAACCAAAATTTCGTTATATATACAAGATTATAAATACGTTTTAATGCTTTAAAAAAATTATATCTACAAGATTGTAAATATATTTTAATACTTTAAAAAAATAATATAACATTTTGTTGATAAAAACCAAAATTCGTTATATCTACTAGATTGTAAATACATTTTAATACTTTAAAAAAAATACTATAATATTTTGTTGATAAAAAACAAAATTCGTTATATCTACTAGATTGTAATACGTTTTAATAATTTAAAAAAAATACTGTAACATTTTGTTGATAAAAACCAAAATTCGTTATATCTACAAGATTGTAAATACATTTTCATACTTTAAAAATTATATTTACAAGATTGTAAATACATTTTAGTACTTTAAAAACCAAAATTCGTTACAAAATCAAGAATGTAACGTAATTAACGAGCATCCGGAAAAAATAAAAAACTAGTCAAGAATATAACGTAATTAACGAGCTCAGGATCGGCTTGGCTCGTTTACACTCTTAAACTTAACCCCTATTTATTATACAACAATGAAACCCAAATTCGTTACAACTCGTTACAAATAAATTGTTAATTTTATACTTGTCACATTGGTGTAAATACGAACATCTGAAAAAAAATAAAAAAACCTAGTCAAAACTATAACGGAATTAAAGAGAAAAAAAGACGAGTAAAATGGTGCAATTTTTATTAAAAAATATTATAGTATAAAAAAGTTATGGATGTATAAAAAAAGATGGGGTAAAATATTTAATATAGCAAATTACATTAATACCCTTATTCCCTTTTCTTTCAAATCAATTACATTATTATATTATAGTTTAATATCAACCATTAGATTAGCATCTTGTAATTTGATCATTAAATATGGTGAGGTTAATGGGTTATTATTGCTCTATCCTAAGGTTAGCATTAGAACCCTTCCCTATATATATATATATATATATATATATATATATATGGTGAGGATCAAATGTTAACCCTTCCTTATTGCGTTAACTGAATAACTACATCTTATTACTTTGTGGCCCACACTAATGTAAATCTAAAGTCATATGTTTTTTTTAATTAACGTAGGACTCATTTACATTAATAAAAACAACCTAAATCTTTATATTTACTTTAATTTGGGCTCAAAGTAATAAGATGTAGTTATTCGATTAACGCAATAATGGAATGTTAACATTCGAACCATCCCTTATATATAAATATGTATATAGGGAATGAATCAAATAAAAACCCACCTTAATTGAGAAAACTCTATAACTCAAATCCAATGGTTCAAATTTCCAAGATTTAATCTAATGGTGACATGTGTCACTAATTAACTTTTAATACAAAAGGGCGTTATGGTCTTTTGTGTTAATTACAAAAATCAGATTTAATAAAAGAGTGACAAGTGTCACACTCTTAAAAACCATCTATTTTCCTATTTTTAAATTAAAGTTTTCCTCTTGATTTTTATACACTTATAACTTTTTTATACTATGTCATTTTTTTTATAAAAATTACACCATTAAACTCGTCATATTTTTCTCGTTAATTTCATTATAGTCATGCCAAATTTTTTTCGAGCGTTCGTAATTACACTAACGTAAAAACATAAGTACAATAATTTTTCTCTTTTTTCAAAAATTTTCCATCAAAATTTTTTTTCTCATCTTAAATATATATTACAAACTTATTTTTTATTATAAAATTTAGTTAATTAGATAAATTTATATCAAATAAGATAGAAAGTTATATAATTGTAACGTAAAAAAAATAATAAGTTACAGCTCGTTACATCAGTGTAATGACTCGTTACATTAGTGTAATTATGAACACTTTGAAAAATTCAGCTCGTTACATCAGTGTAATTAGGAACACTTTGAAAAAATTCAGCTCGTTACATCAGTGTAATTTCGAAAACTTTAAAATTTTTTAACAAAACTATACTTGAATTAAAGATAAAAATGTGACAAATTTAATGGTGTACTTTTTATAAAAAAAAATTAATGTATATAAAGGTTATGAAGGTTTAAAAAATGGGGGGGTAAACTTTTATTTTAAAAATAAAATCAAGTACACTTGATAAATCTCCAAAATACCCTTAAAGAAATCTTAACCACTCATTTTTCTCAGATTTAATATGGACCACACATTTCAAATTCATTAAATTAGACAACCAATCAAATTGGGTTTATAAATTACCTCAATTACCCCCGGATGACGAGGCAGGAAGTTAGAGATGCCGCAAGGCTTCATATAGGTGTGATCTAGGATTGCTAAGATTATGTGTTCAAATCCATGAGAAATGTCACTATTTAAATCACGTACCATCCCTAGCCAATGCAGGCCAACTGGGAAGAAAAAGGAATCCAATTGAGGGGGGAATCTAGCTATCCGAAACCGACTTGATTTTCTTTGTTTAAGGCTTCTTTGTAAAGGAGGGCGCTTGGCTATGTTATAGAAAGGGAAGGCAGAGGCATCGAATGGCGAAGAGAGGCGGCTCGGCAGGGAAGGAATGGGAAATCGTCAAAGATGACTTCTTTGTTGTCAAAACGAAGGGCTAAATAGCACCAGTGATTCTCTGAGCCGGTCTGGATTTCCAACGCCTCGGGAAACTGGTCGAGATAGATGACAGCGCCTTTTTCCCCTCTTCCTTAGCGGGAGGGCAATCTTCTCTTATGGCCTTCACCTCTCGCCCGGCCCGGAAATAGAGAATCCAGCCCCCTTCTGATCCATTCATTTCTGCAAGCAGGGAGGATCCAGAGCTAAGCCCCTCCTATTCGAGGCCGGGTGGCCTTGCCCCTCAAGCACCCTTCTTTTTGCTCTTCCTTCGGGTTGCCTCCACGAACGCGCCACCTAGGAGCCCTACTCATATTCCAAAAGCGCTACTTCAATTCAAGCTCAAGCCCCCTTCTATTGCATAACCTAAAAAAGCTATAAACAAAGTACAAAAGTGGTTGCGGGAACGATACGCTTTGGTTACCAGCGAACGCTTCCAAAGGCGACCAGCTTTCAATACTAGTTGTTACCTTACGCTGCCATTTTTCTAATATTCTTGAATAGCATGGCTGGGGGCTAAGATAACTCAAATGGGAGAGACGTGTTATGGGTGACCTTATTGCACGGTTCAGAGAGCACTTGTGTATGTGATGCAAGTGAACGTGTACGAAAAAGTTGTCGTAAAGTTTCGTTGTTCGTTCCGTCGTCGACCCTATCTATGTTTCTACTATGGCCCAAGAACACGCTCATTCTTCAGCCATAGAGAGACTTTTGAATTGCGAGGTACCATTAAGAGCTCAATATATACGAGTGTTATTCCGTGAAATAACTCGAATTTCAAATCATTCACTTGCTTTAACTACTCATGCTATGGATGTGGGAGCATCAACTCCGTTCCTGTGGGCTTTTGAGGAGCGGGAAAAATTGTTGGAATTCTATGAAAGAGTCTCGGGAGCCAGGATGCATGCCAGTTTCATACGACCAGGTGGAGTGGCACAAGATCTGCCTCTTGGCTTATGTCGAGATATTGATTCCTCCACACAACAATTTGCTTCTCGTATCGACGAACTAGAAGAGATGTCAACCGGCAACCGTATCTGGAAACAACGATTAGTGGATATTGGTACTGTCACTGCACAACAAGCAAAGGATTGGGGATTCAGTGGTGTAATGTTAAGAGGTCGTGCGACATGAAGACATTGATAGCAATATGGGGGAAGTTCCCATCAAGCAACAACGGTTCTGCCTGACCCTACTTAAGCATGCATATTATGTCAGTGAAGACTTGGTGTGAAGCCTTGGAGCTTACGTTAGAAGAGCAAAAGGCCGGGGCTAGGGTGAGCTGAGGGGGGACAGCGTAAGTGAGCGAATGTGTGTAAGTCCAGTCAAACATAACTGTTCTAGGCGGGGTGGGCCGGCCACCTTCGAATGGTGTTGGTCCTACGGACTGTGAACGGATTCGCCTCTGGCCTCTGGGCGCGTCGGAACCGCATGAGTTCACCGGGGTGGAGCACGGTCCGCCAAAATCGGCATAGGTTAGGTGCTATTGATGGAACATGGTAAGCCTATCTTTCTCCATATGGAAGTGCTGCGGGCACATAGAGATGTGGGTAGAGGAAGCCTCAAAAAGCGAAGGCCGAGCTGTAGGTCACGTGACCTGCACCGAGTTGGTGGCTGACTGGGCTTTTTATTTGATCAAAGCAGAGAAGCTCGCCTTCTTGTTATCCAAAAGCAAAAGTCGGTCGAATCGGTCAGGCCCCTGCCCCGGAACGTCGAATGAAATAGGTGGCCGGGTTCTTTTTCTACGACCCTTTTGATATGGTAGGCCTGGCCCCAAGACCCCTATCCCTTATGTTTAGGAGCGGGATCCGCCCAAGAACGACCTTTCGGTGGTGCGGAAGGCACGGACTCCGCGAACGTCCCTAGCCCCATTTACTAATAAGGAAAAGAAAGCCTCAACCAGAACCACATTCCTTTTGCGTGCGGATGTAGCTAAGTGTCTGACTCTATTGGTCATAGTTTCCTGCTGTTGCGGCCGGTGCTCGTTTGCGCGCGTGAACCAACCCAACAAATAAGGAAAGGATGCCTCTCGGGGCATCTGAGAATGATTCGAGCCGTATGAAGGGAAACTCTCACGTACAGTTTCTTTTTGGGGGGGGGGGGGAGGAGCCCGACAGGGTCCCCCCACTGACTTGGCCCGGGCCTAAGTGAAAGTGAAGTGGTGGGCCTACCCATCCCAACCAGGGGTATGCTGGGATTCGCGAAGAGCAGCACCTTACGATGTTCATGACCAATCGGATCCTGACGTACCAGTAGGTACCAGAGGAGATCGCTATGATCGTTACTGTATTCGTATCGAAGAGATGCGACAAAGTGTTCGGATCATTGTGCAATGTCCTAATCAAATGCCTAGTGGAATGATCAAAGCCGATGATCGTAAGCTATGTCCTCCATCACGATCTCGAATGAAACTATCCATGGAATCGTGCGCCGTGTGAAACATAGGTCATCGTCGTTCTTAACCGAGACTCAGGTTAAGCTCCGTCTCGGAACCTTGTGGGGTTAGGAGTAAAGCATCCCAAGGTTGGCGCATCTCGTTGAGCGTGGAGAAGCATTGGGAACCCTAATTTCTTTCTTCGGAGCCGTTTCTTTTCCCGTCCCCCCGCCCCGGCATAGCGCTTCGCTTCCGGTTCTTCGGAAGAATCAAGTTCTCCCTTCTTCATTGATCTGGGGGGAAAAGGAACCGTCTACCAGTTGGGAAGCTAGACATCAAGTAAGTGGCTTGATGAGGATAACTAAGCTGACACGCCGGAGTTGGCTGCTGGCACAACAGGGTGGTGCCTTACCGCACCGCAGGCGGACGCGCGGTAGCGTTCGTGGTGGTGCTTCAGGATTCCAATGTACTGCGTCCAAGATCAGAACGAGCTTGCCGGCGGACCACTGCCGTCCCATTCTTGAGTGAGCTGGAGCACAGCCATCTTATCCACTGAACTAGCTAGAAGCTATCGCTTCGGGTCGAAGCACTAAAAGAAAAGGACCGGGAAAGGCCGCGGCATAGGAACCACGGGACCCCTACTAGTAAAGGGAAAACGGAAGTGCGCTACTGCGCACCAGCTGAAAAAGCCCTTTCCCTTTTTTGAATAAAAAGAAGGTAAGCTTCATAGCTCCAATCTAGTAAAGGGGCTTTGATGGATGCCCTTTGTATAGGTTGGGTTGCTGGATACGGGATCCTCGTAGTAGGCTGGACCAACATCCAACCGATAGAGGGCAGTCTTTAGAAGCAACAGGTTGGGAAACCAAGAGAACGCTTGGCCTTTTCTTATCTTCTTCCCGCCCTAGGAGTAGCACAAAAAGAGGGATTAGCATTATGGACCATAAACCACTAACGCCTTCATATAGGTGTGATCTAGGATTGCCGCAAGGCTTCATATAGAGGAAAGGGCAATACGCTTTTCTGGAAAGGTTTGAGGGTGAGATTCCAGACCCCTACTGACGAAGAGGCCAAGAAAGAATGAATTGACTAGGACAGAGGGTTTATTTCGACAGCTAGAGCTAGGAGAAAGAGGTCATGGTGGAGATAGGCTTCGAAGCCAAGGAAAGCTTCGATCTAGGAAGAGGATAGGCGAATAGAGATGGGCGAGACCCTTGACCTATAAGTGAAAGCGTCCCCGCTAGATGATTACTGATTCTACTATACTATAACCCGTCTTTGTTTCTCTTATTCAATTTCTGACTGATATTCCAATTCTTGATATTCC
The DNA here is from genome assembly GCA_009363875.1 of Mikania micrantha. NCBI lineage: Eukaryota > Viridiplantae > Streptophyta > Magnoliopsida > Asterales > Asteraceae > Mikania > Mikania micrantha. Next base: position 3,971,766 of record CM018692.1, read on the forward strand.
TCTAACTCTAAACCTGCCTATTCTCTGGTACATTAAAAAATTGCCTTCTCTTGGGGGCATCTTCCCTTGTCTTGTCTATGATAATAATAGATTGCAATTCGACCTTTACTGATTGAACTGATCTTATTGAATCGATGGGCGGAAAGGAACCTACCGATTCTGCTCCCTACTAAAGGGGCCCTAAGCCACCGGATCTTGTGTGACACCTCGTAAATTCCAGGTCAGCATTTATTTTGTTTTAATAATAATATGTATTATTATTTCATACGTGGCACTAGAATATTTGTATTTAGTGTGACACGTGGCACAACGGACCAAACACACCGATAATTCGAGAAATTATCGCACGAAACTCACACGTGTCTTGAATGACGAACGTTGGTGAACGGATCGAACCACAGTACACTTACATTGCCCAATTAGGTTTCGGAGAAGCTAAGTTAGTAGAACAACGCTTAAGTGTCGAGAAACGATGATCGTATTCGAGAAATACGAGAAATTCGGTTCAAAACAATAATATTGGGTTAATTGGGCTCTCTGTGGACCCATCGCGGTACGCGATGGACCCCAATAAGTTCTATCGCGGTACGCGACGAGTTTCGGGAAAAATGGAATCCCGAAATCCGCCGCGGTACGCGAGGAATCTTTTCAGCCATTGTCGCGGTACGCGACGATCCCAGCACGCAAAATCTTGAGTAATCCAAGACTAATCATGCCTATTAACCACCCTACTCTACTATAACCCATCATAACCGGTATTAGACGTCATTAGCTCGATAAATACACCTCTAAACCCTCTCCCAAACCTGCTAAAGCTCAAGAACACCATTGGAGAAGCTTAGATCGAAGGTTGAAGTTTGGAGGGCAAGAAGGAAGGCTTGTGGGATCTCACCATCAACACCAACACGTCCTAGCTACTGGAGTGTCATTCTCAGCCGATTCTAGGAGTCATCCAGATCTGTTCAAGGAGCATTTCATCTTGTTGAAAGCCTTAGAAGGTAGATCTATGCTTCATATAGCCTAAAATCACCTCTAAGCACACATGCATGATGAATCACTCACATGCAATCACTAACACTTCACATGCACGAATTTTTCTTTGTTTGGATCTGGGTTTGATGATAATATTGTGTTATTAGATGATCTAGATTGATTAAATGAGTTTCTATGACGATCCATGATGATGTTAACATGTATATTGATGATTTGGTCACAAATGGGTGTTTCTAGTAACATGCATGTATGATCTAAGGATATTGGCATGATATTTGATATTGAAATGTTATTAGAAATGATATTTGAGATGTTCTACATGATTAGAATGAAGAGTTATGTCGTGTAATGGTCACTCGGGCATTATTACTAAATATGGAAACTTTAATGTTACAAGTTGTGCATTTTTGATGAAATGACATTATGCATATGGTTAGATCTAAGGTTTATGCTTATAATGATGTTTAGAAACTAATGGAATGATCATTGATGTGTTAGAATGTTTAGAGATGTCAAAAGGATGATTTTCATGAATGTTACTATAAATAGTAACTTTTTATCGTAAGTTCGCAACTTGTTGGTAGGTATGATAATGTTATGAGTCTAACATGCTTATTTGGTGATTATATGATGATATTGAAAGAAATATATTATTGGGAGACTTGATTTTGTGTTATTTTCATAAGTTACTAAATATAGTAACTTTATGTTGCCAAGTTAATGATTTGTCACATGTTAGTTGTAATGATCGTGATTAATGGGTTATTTAGGACTAAGATGATGATGTTAGATGATATTGATTGTTAAACTTGGTGAAAAATGCTTGTTTATGCACACTTTCTAATTATGGAAACTTTTACGCGCAAACTATGTTAAACCGACTATGTGTAACAAGGTGCTATTTGATAACATGCTCATTTAGGATAAATATGCATGTTAGAACAATCGGAATGTGATTTTATGCAAGACTTGCCAAATATGGAAACTTTCCTAAAATAGAAACTTACCAAAAATAGTAAGTTTCCTCATAGGAATGATTTTTGGTGTCCGTACACTTCGCACGACACTAAACCGCACGATACACGAACACTTGATCCAAACCGTCACCAACGGGTCGTTAGGTCAAACACGATCGACACAGTCAAACACGGTCAACTCGACCCACATAACCACTTAGTGTTGTTGAACACTAACACGGTCCGGTGAGACCCGCACTTGTGAACATGAACTCATAGTACCTATGTGATATAGGTGACTACTAGCCGGCGAGCTACACTATCTCTTATTGAGCTAACGCATTACACGAACTCAGGTGAGTTTACGGCCCCACTTTTACTCTTTAAATGCTTTTGATAAACTATTGGGGTGAGAATACAATGCAACTGTTTTAGATATATGACTGGTATGTTGTGAAACCGTTTCTTTTTGAGTGTAACTTTTATCGCATAAAGCCCTCACTTATCCTTACCGTTAGTTATTACGAACGAGTCGTTATTACGTAGTACTACTGGGTTTGACTAGCCCCACTCGGCAACAACTTTGACTGGAGGTCATAACGAGTGTAATATCGATGTGAATTGCGAGTTCAGCGATGACTCGCGGAGGCAAACGGAAACAGTCTAGTTTCGGTAAGATGACATGACACACTCATGGATCGTAGATCCAACAACTAAACTTAAACATGCCCAGTATATATCTGTCTACTATTTCTGTCTGTCTAAACCTGTGAACTCACCAATTTTTTTTAGTTGACACTTTTCGCATGTATTCTCAGGTAACTGATGGAGCACACGCAAGGATACGCACAAGGACACTCTAAGGAGTCTGGCTTTCATATAGACTCGCGTCCTAGGCTTCTGTGTGCATTTGATGTGTTTAGAAAACAATTTAAACATTGTAGTGTCTGTTAAACAGTTTACTTTCCGCTGCAACTTACCTATTTTATCAAACTATTTCCGCTGCATATGTAATGATTATTCCGCTGCTTTGATTGAAAACTTGTTTGTCTTGAAACTGTGTGATTGTACAACTCATATAGAGTCGTTCTATATGACCATGAGCTGTGATCCTGGCCACGTCACACCCACGTGGACTGACACCACGAGTGGGAATTTGGGGGTGTGACATCTTGCCCCCTTGTCCGGGTCGATACCATCATATCTTCTAAGTGACAGACTTGAGCATTCATTTCTAAAGTTGCTGCTCATCTATGTAAAAATGATACTTTTCTCTCGGCCTATTTCATGCCTAAAAAAGATCTGTCTTATCTCAAGCATGTGAAAAGCCCTATCCCATCTAGCAGCAGGGTGGAGAGCGAGACTGACCATTCATTCGACTATTCTAGAGCCTATTCTAACTCCACTATAAAAGAAGGTCCTACTACTTGTGTGAAATCAGTCGCTTGAGAGCTTCGGGCTAGGTTATGGATGAGAGGCTAGGTACGATTTCCGAGCGATTCAAGGAGAGAGCGATGACAGTGACTTTATCCTAGCTAAGAAAGGTAATCGATCCCCTTTCCCAACGGGAGAGGATGGAAAAGTTCGATCGATAGGGAGAGAAGGCGTTGGTGAGGCGACCGAAAGGCAGTTTAGTTTACTGTTAGAAAGCGAGAGTAGCTGGGTGCTAGTTCCCTTTCTAACAAGCTGACCGAAATAGCGGCCCTCGCTTCTAGTCCCACTTGTAGCCTGATCGGGACTTCTTTCTCTCTTGCTTGAATGCCAACCAACTTTTCTGACTCTGGTTAGTAGCTCTATACTTTCACCCGCTTGAAATACCTTATCTTGCTGTAAGTGAATTAAGGTACTTTACTTGTCTCGTTAGAGAAAGGCAGCGAAGTAGAATGCGAAGCTGGAGCCTTAGCTGCCTTGTCAAAGGAAAGCAAAGGTTAAGCCAAGCTACTTGTTCACTCTGGGTCCCATCCGTCCTCGAACCGCCAACTCCGTTCACTGCCTTCTCTCCAGAACTCCAGTTTGGCTTGATTACTGGAACTCAAACAAAAGCCCTAGCTTCTCTTACCTTCTAGAACTATAAGGGAATTTCGGTAGTGAGGAACTGTCCCTCATGTTCCCTGCCTAATCTGAAAGACTAGCTCAGGTCAGAACTCATAGCTCAAACTCAACAGCCTAGCTTCGCTACAGAACTATGATCTACGACCACCCTCTCTCGTCCGAAGCCATCGTAACATAACATATGTATCAACGATTCCAAAAAAGGACAGTAAATTTGATCCATCCCTGGAGGCATAGGCATAGACGAAGAAAGCAGAAGCATAGGGGTAGATGAAAGCAAGAGCAAATGGGATTGAATGAGGGATGAATCTTCTGAACTGCTTGAGAGCTGGAAGATTGGGATATCCCGACTTCCAATTCTTATACCCGCTTTGAAAGGTAAGATATCGACCTTTGATGGGGGGCTCTCACAGGTCTACTCGCCAGTGTCTTCCTTCCACAAGTTCTACCTACGCTTCCCGGTTATAAGATCTCATACAGGAGAAGAGCCTCTAGGATCATTCATCATCCTCAGCAGCTTGAGCAGGCTCCTCAATGGCTTGGATAGCCCCTGAAGTAATATCCTAACGTGTACTCAAGAACACAAGAAAAGAGCTTTTCAATGGCCTTCTTTTTGATTTTTTTCTTTTTTTTTCTTTTTTGATCAAAAAAAAGTCGTGTTTTCCCGCCATAAACTAGAGAGTTAGGTTAAAGGTAAGCCGGCTAAGAGGACTAGGAGCTTAGCTTGCTGGCGAGAAAGGGTGAGTGTTCAGTACGCTCTTTAGCCTTTAACAAGGGCTAAGCCGCTAGGAATGGCTTGCTGGCCTGTTGGGAGAGTGGAACGAAGTGATTCTCGTTAGAGAAGCACGAGTGGAACGGCTTTAGTGTCAGTAGGTGCCTAAATGAAGCGATTAAGCGTCGGGGGCTTTGCTGGCTTGCTGGCTAGCTCGTGCAATCAATAAAAAACGATTCGCGTTAGTAAGCTAGCTTTGTAAGCTAAGCAAGCCTGGTTCTCCGGGCACTACGGTAGGACGTGGATCGACCATGACGAGAATGGACTTCTCCATAATGTAATAGAAGAGTCACAGTCGTCGTCTGTCTTGTGTTCAACGAAGGGGAATCCTACATATATCTTTGTTCTGGCGGGAGGGGCACTCCTTCTCATTTTTTTATTCCCCTTGGAAGGTGATCCCTCCGGTACAGCTTCTGGAGCGGAAAGTGCAAAGGCCTTCAACTGAAAAAGAGGCTACTAAGGGCGTAGAACTTATTGAAGTTCAGCTTTCGCGTAGCATGGTGGGTGGGCGAAGGTATCTTCTCTCTGAAAGTCTTAAAGGTAGTTGTTCAGATTGTTCAATTTCACCTTAGCTCCAAGCCGTATTAGCTAAAAAGCCAATAACAATCCCAAATTCCTTTCCGTTAGCCCAATCCGCTTTATGATCCCAGCTGGTGCTAATCCTTTGCATCATGACCATAAGTCAAGGCAAATGGAGTCACTCCAGTGCTGGAACGTTGGGACGTCCTATAAGCCCAGAGAGCCTCTGACAACACCTCATGTCAGACCCTTGGGTTTTTAGTAATCATCTTCTCTATTATGGTTTTAAGAACCTTATTAGATGACTCGGCCTGACCATTAGCCTGAGTATAGTAAGGTGTTGAATGAATGATCTCAAAAGCATAATTGCAAATTCCTTCACTTGTTCTCCTGTGAAAACTTTTTCCTGGTCTGCAGTTACAGTCAGTGAGATGCCGAATATATGAATGAGATTTTCCTTCAGGACCTTAATGAATATTTCCTTTTTCACATTCTTCAAGGGTATGGCTTCAGTAAAATAATCCGTTGCAACAGAACGTATGTTGCTTGCTTGATGGTGGATATATCTTACCAATCAGATCCACTGCCCATCCACGAACTCACCCGTTAGGCATAGGTCAGATAATAGCTCAAGGTCTTGATGGAACTTGCCAGTCGGTTATTGAAGGAAGTGAAAGTCGCCCCGGCAGTAAGAGGGATGATTCTTGCGGCTTATTTCAAGTCGCAGTGGTCACGCTAGTAACTGCAGTAGCCGGCAGGTAATCCTAATCTTTTATTCGCCTGTCTGTGTGCGGGCTTCGTATTGATCATAAAGATCTCCCTTGAACTCCCAGAAGGGGAAAAAGATGGACTTCGCTCCCCGAGTCTTTAGTCGATCCATTAGCTCCCTTTAAACCCGGAGAGAATTAGATATTTAGGAATGACTTACGTTATTAACAAGTTCTTACTTTTCACTTACTTTAATTGCTACATGCAGGTATAGGCAAAGGTGAATCAAGTCCATTCTCTCTGTCAGCATTCATGACTAGAACCTCCTTAGCCAATGTTCAGACATCTTGAACGAGTGGCGTAGCTAGCTTATTACAGTACTGGAATGGAATAAGGCTAGTACAATAAGGTCATCTGGGCATTCTTTGCTTCCTGTACTGATAATGCTTTCTTGACAGTCGAGATAGGTTACCATTCACTCCTTTCCATATATATATATATATATATATATATATATATAGAGAAATTAATAAAAAAAAACTCTTTATTTTAGAGAAAATCAAGGAAACTCATATTTACCAATAAATTTTAAAAAAATTGTAATTTTTTATTATAAGGTTAAAAATTTTATAATGGGAAATACAATTTTAATAAAAGATATGTAAATGATGAAGTTACGTATATGTAACTCAAGAAGTTACGTATATGTAACTCAAAAAGTTACGCATTTAACTCATGAAATACATATTTTTTTAACTTTTTTTCTTTTTTTGGACATTTGTTACTTTATAATAATAAGAAATGAAAAATAAATAAAAAAAATTATCAGTAATGATTTTGATTAGTTTTCTTGTTATTCCAAAATGTTGGTTTTAAAAGAAATCCTTCCAGACACACACATATACACATAGGGACGAAGCTTATAAGAGACCCGAGGGTGCCTCAGCCCCCTTTTTTTCGCTCAGAATGGTTGACATAATAGTATTTCGTCGGAAAATTCTTCGGTTCTCTTCGTTTTCTTCCTAAAAATCATTCGGCCCCCTTTCTTTTCATCCTAAAAATATTTCGGCCCTCTCTGTATTATTCCTAAAAATCATTCGGCCCCCTCTGTTTTCTTTCTAAAATTCCTTCGGCCCTCTCGGAGTTTTTTTACAAGCTCCGTCACAGTATATATGTATCTTAAGTTTAGATTTGATACATACATACATATACACACACTTTTTAGTTTATAGGTTTTGGATGGGAATTTTGTGAGTTAAAATTTTTGCTTTGATAAAATAACAAAACTCATATTATAGAAAAAAAAATTTTTTTTGAGTACTTAAATTAAACTTCAACTTTAGGAAAACAAAAACAGGAAAATCCTCAAAATGTCCATTTTGACCAACTTTTAGCCATTATGTCAATTTGACTTCTCCATTCTAGTTTTGTCCACACTGTTAACGGGCATCGGCGCCTGTTAATTAACTGGCGGACGCCTATATATGGTCCAGTTAAAATTTGCCATATGGCTTATACGGGCGTGGAAGCCGGTGTACTCTGACGCACGCTCTTAATTTCAAAATTCTTGTCACGGGTGTCGGGGCCCACACTGGCAAACTTGTCATGGGCGGCCGACCGTTGATAATTTTTTTAACAGGCGTCCGCCCGTAATTAACAGTCGTCCCTTCGTAATTAACATGACTTAAAAAAATTAACAGGCGTCTGCCCGTAATTAACAGGCATCCACCCGTAATTAACATGATTTAAAAAAATTTAACAAGCGTCCACCTGCTAAAAATTTTTCTAATATTTTGAAAAAAAAAATTAGCGGGATGTTTACGTACGCCTGTAAAGTATGGTCGGCCGTCCGTGACAAGTGTGTTAGTGTGGGCCCGACGCCTGTGACAAAAATCTTCAAATTACGGGCGTGCGTTATAGTACATGGGCGCCCACGCCCATATAAGCTAGATGACAAATTTTAATTGGTTTCTATATAGGCGTCGGCGTCCGTTAAGACAATGGAAAAAATTGGAAAGGGAAAGTAAAATGAACAAAATAGGGAAAAACTTGGTCAATTTGGTTAGTTTGGGAATTTTTCCCAAACAAAAATTAAGCTTTCTGTCTATTATTGAAGCAATAATGTATTCATATAGACAAGCTACCTTCGAGCTTTTAATAATGAAATTATCTAAATAGTTTTTCTTAAGCATTTTATACAATAGAATTATGTACCGAGTACAACTGATATCATGCATAAAGTTGTAGGAACTTGTAGCTCCAATGCTCCTTAAAATTAAAACAAAATTAATGTAAAATCATTTAAAAGAAATTGCTATGTTACTTAGGAATTATCATAAAATGTGTTTTAGGGGCTGTTTGGCTGAGTCTAAATCATTAAGTGCTGAATGGTTAAGATGTCTGAATAGTTAAGAGGGTCTGAACCATTAAGTGCTGAACCAATTAAGACTGTTTGATTTACACGTCTGAATGAAAAAAAATAAAAAAAATCTCTTTTTTTCATCAAAACCCTAGAGCCAACCCTCCCAGCCCCCACCCGATCGCTTCCGCCGTCCACTTCACCCCATCTAGTCACCGCCTCCGTTGCCGCCCCCTATGGTCCGAAGGTAAGCAAAACCCGATCGGTTACACGTGTTCGTCGTCGCCGTCGATTGTGGTGGCGGTGGTACAGTCGAGCAATAGGCATCGGTTTTGCGACGAGCATCAGTTTCGATGCAGTTTCCGACGAGCATTGATGGTTTGCCGATTGTAGTCGCTCGCTGGAGGGGGTGAGATAGATCGACAGAAGGGATGAGCACGTTCGTCGGATGAGATGGGGGTCACCGGAGACACAGGGGCGGTGACCTAGGGTTTTTGTGGGACATTTGGTGGAGAGAATGGAACGGTTGGTGGATGGTCTTTGGTCTTTTCCTTTCAGACTTTATTTTTTGCTGAATGGTTTAGAGGTTTTCTGAATCATTTAGAGGGTCTTTTTTTTCAACGAAACAACCTAACCTCTTACCGGTTCAGACGTTACCTCTTAATGGAATAATTAAGAGGTAAACAAACATGTCCTTACTTTAGGAGAAGTTTTACAAGTCAAAAATAATACACATGCGATACATTCTCTAACATAAGAACTAATTTTCTTTATCCGATTGGTCAAGGAGCCAAAGTTGGTTTAACGTTGACCTAACACAACTAACCTTCACTTTATACTTTATTCACATCCATCATTGTCCAAAGAGTTCCAATATTTTTTTTTTTCAAACATCTTTAATACTTAAATAAATACAACATAATTACATCAAGCACCAGCAACATTTTAGATTAGAAAACCATGTTAAACGTTAACCAAAATTCATGTCTAATAAGGTTTTCTGATATATACACACGTACGCAAAAGTTATAAACAATAAAAAAACGATAATCATAATCTAAATGAAACATCATTTGTGCTTTAAAAATTAAACAATAATTTTTCACTCTAACTTCACGTTAATTTGATTCTTATAGTTTGTATTTAAGTAGATTGTATGTGTTCATATTTTTGGTTTGAAATAATGAGATTGTTGGTAACTAGATGGCGCCTATCGCGCGTTGCCGCGCAAATTTAACAGTCTGGTTTTGACTCTAGAAAGAACCGAAAAGAAAAAAATATTAACGTACAAAGAGTCGTGACTATAAAACAAACATATTATGAGTCAAGATGTAATACAAAAGAATCATTTACAATTATAAAACAAATTTATTAGAAGTTGAGAAAAACAACAAAAGGAAACTAAAATTAAATTGCCCGCGTGTGAGACAATTTAAAGGAACTTCTCACGAAAAAGTCACGAAAATTGGATTTCTCAAGGGAGTTGAACCAAATTCTAAAAAAATTAAACACAAAAATAAACACGGGTTATGGTCAACAAATAAAATTGGTAAGAAAAATCAGAAAAAATAAGAAGAAAAAAATTACTTTTAAAAGCTTAAAACTTGGATGGAACACTTGCTAAAGAAAAGTAGTGTTAAAGCTTTCTATTTGGTTATATAGTACTCATCAATATGTACATATATAAAATCTTGTTTACTAAAGAATTCTAAAATAAACCCAACCTGATATTGAACCCGCAGCCTACGTTAGGGAGGAACTTACCCGTTTCTACCAAAGCTACTCAACCAAAGCCTTGGTTAGATGAATTTTCCTTCAGTTAAATATATATAGTAAACTCAATTCTGTAAATTCAATATAAAATAAGCATTAATTAATTGTACATCATGCTTTTAATATTGTACATGGCACTGTTTATAAATTGATTTTGTATAGATGGTAATAATTTGATTATTTAGTTTTGATTGTATTAATAAAATATTGATTTGATCTGGACAAACTGGCTTGTAATTTGGTCAACTGGGCTCCTTGTAGTTGTAGCTTTGAAATTTGACAAGTGTATTCCTCATGGCGTGTGCGTACAATGAAAGCAACTATAAATAGGGATGAAAACTTGGGATGCAAATTGAAACTCTACGACAAAACAATTAATCGGTCATATAGTTTCAATGCTTACTTTTTTAATCCCTTACTTAATTACCATTACACCCTTATTACTTAAATATTATTACAATATATATAAAATGTCACATAACTAGCAGGTTACATGCGCGTTGCAGCGAAAAATTCACTATAATTGCGAATAACAGAACAAAAACATGATCACATATATCATAATGTAGATGTAAAAACATTTCACAATAATTGTCACTTTGGCATAAAAGCCTAAAGTGTCGTAAATGTGGCCATCACTCCAAAAAGATAAAGAGTTGTGTTTAGTCGTAAAATCTAAAATCAAGAAAAACAAACATAAGTCAAACAAATAATACGGAAAAAACTTATTTTTTATTAAAATAATATTTTTTCTAATTTATACGCAATTAGTAATAGTAAAATTAACACTATAAAACTCATCTCACACAAAATTCCACCCAATTAAAAAAATCTTGAGTCACACCGTTTTGCCGATATGTGTACTCTGCTATGACATCGATAACAACATAACGAATATCAAAATGTACTCCCAAAACTTGTTTACAATAAATCAAATTATCACAAAAGCATGCGACAAGCAAATAAAACTTAGAAAACAATGTTTCATTATTAGTATTATTTACTTATTAGTATTATTTAATTATTATTAATATTACCTAATTAAATTAGTATAGAAAAACAAAAAAACAAAATAAAAGAATGCATTATATATGCGTTGAAGGAGATTTGAACCTCCAACCTCTCTTGCAAAGAGATAGAGCCATAACCGTCAAGGCATTACATTGAAAACTATATATATTTATTTAATAAAGTATTCTTAGCATTTTTGTATATACAACTAAACAAAGGGTATATTTGGTAATTTTTTACCTATTTAATAGTATTACTGTTCCTTTACTTTCTAAATGTATATAGGATAATATGTCCATTGTTTATAACCGTATGCATGCATGTAGCTTTTCAACCAATGTTTTCAAATACAGATCGGACCGGTCGGTCGGACCGGGATTCGGTACCAAGGACGGGCCGGTTTAGTGTTCATAACCGTTTTTGAAAAAACGGCTGGTCGAACCAGGGGCGGCGGTCGGACTGGGAAACCTGGTGGTCGAACCGGTGTTTTAAATATATTTTATGTTATATATATTATATAAATAAAATATTTATGACGTCGTCCGGTTTTTAAATCCGGCCCGACCGCTGACCAGTAAAGAGACTAGTTCGGCGTCCGTTCCGATTTTAAAAGCATTGTTTTCAACAATTAAAAGCATGCGAAACTTTATTTGCCCCCCTACCTTTTCATTAGTAATGTTAATTTTTATTTGATTATTTAAATTTTTTTATAATTATTGATTTCGCTGTTGCTTTGAAACTTCCGTCTTTCAATAACTTTTTTCAAGTTCTGTCACTGGTTAAAAGATACATCAACTTACACTCAACCTATACTACATATTTTATTTTAAACTAGGCGTTATCTTTTTTTTTTAAACTAGACATTATCCAGGTTTAAATCTAAGTCAGCATTCAAAGTGGTTTTATCTCTTACAAATTACAATTACCAGGCTACAGATCAAGTGGTGTTAGAATATTTTTTTAAATAGTCATACGAAATGTAACATCAGACAGAGACAATTAACGAACTATTTTAACTATTAATTAATATGTAAATAATGGAAAAGAAATATTTTTATTATTGCCTATGGCTACAACATGCATGTATCCTTTTAGCAAGAGGTGCATATCACCATTAATAAAATGTATTAATATACCTATAGTTATAATGCATTGGTTCTAGATCTTTAAAGATATGATTACGTATTTGAAGTTCATTAATAAAAGTAATAATAAATATAGTCGGGGTAATAAATTCAAAGGTTAAAGCGATTGTAAAAAAATAAACATCTTTAGATTATAGTATTGTTTCATCAAACATTCGTTTGTATAAGTTTTTATTAAAATTCATTTTTGATTTATCTTTTAAAATAAAAATATCATTAATAAAATACTAGATGTATTTAACTCTTTTATGCTATCACATTTTTTCGAATGACAATTTGAATCACTGACATGTCATAGACCCACCTGATCATATTCACACCTAATAGAAGGAAACCTATCATAGGTAAGAGAAAACTTCATTGCCCATCATAAAACTCTTATCTTGTTCATGACAAAACTTAAATCCGTGACCTCCCTAATATTAAAGTCAAATGATAACTGTGCTCAACCATTTGAGCTGAGGGTCATTGGTTCTTTTATGCTATTACTATTGTTAAATGAAGTTTAACAACTTTATGTTGGAGTTAACTTTCTTTTTTCACTGTCAACAAGAAGGCCATTTTAGTTTATATAATTTATGATTTCTTTTAAAATGCATAAACTAAAAAAAAAAGAAAAGAAAAAAAGAACTACTTAGAGGTATAAATGAGTATATCAAAGTCTGAGCTTGCTTAACCTCCAACTCACCTCAACACAGTTATAAACTTTATGTTTAAAGTTCAAGCTCGAGATGGTCAACTAAAAACATAAAAACAAAAATTTAGCACAAAAAATATAGATGCAGTACAAAAACGGTGTGTATATATAACAATTTAATATCATACAACATTATAATCATTTAATTTAATATCATATAACAATTTTTGCTATATTTATGTTATATTTCCAAATAAGCATCAAGAATTTATGAAAAGGGTGCAAGAAATGAGGAGGCGTTGGAGGCAAGTAAACCCCACCTCCCTCAACCGCTTTCTCTCTTTTATAAATGCACACACACATACACATGCTTCTATAATAATAATAATAATAATAATCTCATTGTTCTTCAACAAATTTCAATCTTTTTTTCTAATTTCTCACGCTGATTTCAAAACCCCATCAAATTTCTTCAAAATCCCAGAGCAATCGACGGTATTTTTCTGTTTTACCAAGGTAATTTACACTTCAGTTCACCAAAATGAGTTTCTGTTCATGTGTCTAATTGGGGGTTGTTTTCAGACTCGTTAAGGATCGACTGTAATGTTCATCTTGATTTGATTTGATTCGATTGGGATTTTGGGGTTTTCTAGAACGTGTGCTTTCTGTAAAGATTTAATTGAAAAAGAATTATTCTCCGCTGACTGTATTGATCTTTTCACTTTTGCTAACTGTTGTTAATTGAGTTGGATTAGATTCCAATTAGCTTATAACCTATCAATTTTTGGTAAATTTGTTAAAAATCGATTATAACCATCATCTAAACTGGGAATTTAGCTTGTGATTTTGGCGGCAAAAGGGAAGATTAGAAGAAAATGTTGGGTGAGCTCATCACAAACAGTCTGGTGTAAGTCACTTTCGTTTCCGTACATCGTTCTCATTGTTGATTGGATTTTGATTTTGGGGAAGTTGGTGTTTGGATGCAGGGGATACATGAAATGACTATTGTTTGGTTATGGGTGCAGGTTGATTCTTGGATATGCTTATCCGGCTTTTGAGTGTTTTAAAACCATCGAAAAACATGGAGTTGAGAATGGAGAATTGAGATTCTGGTGTCAGTATTGGTGAGTTTTTCGTTGTTTTAAGAACCAGACTGGCCAGTTGAACCATAAACCGCTCATAAAACCATTTTCATTATACATATTTTCTAATTTTATATCGTTATTGATCCGACTAGTAGACCAATAAATCTAACATTCTTTATAGTGTAAGGTTTGAAACTTGAAAGTTGACTATAGAGGGTATTTGGCCAACTACTTGGTTTACTGTTCATGAAGGTCCAAATTGACAGATGAATTGGTAATTTTAGGTAATTGGGTTTGAAAACAGTTCATGATTTGACAGAAAAGTATATTGGATGATTTTGAATGGTAATGATATGGTTTGCAAGATGCTTTTTGTTGTAGCTTGAAATTATTGATAGAGTATGATGGGGTCTGGGTTCCTTGTTAATGTCGTAATCAACCGATTGTATGTATTCTCAAATTTGTATAATATTTTATTTTTCAAATAGGGCTCTAACGATTATGATGGCAAAAGATGGGGCTTAAGATGAGTTTGCTTAAAACTCGATCTAACATTCATCTTAAAATCTTAAATGAGATAAAATGTCATATACTCATTTTTGTTAATTTTAAATTTTTTTTATTAACTCATAAGATGCAATACTTATACCCTGAAAATTGAAAAATGTCTATAACGTGTGTAAGCCGAGACAAGTCGAATTTGAGTTCGTTAAGACTTGAATTGTCTTGTTTCGATTTAGGAGAGCTTGACTCATTTTGTCCTTTATTTCTAACACTCTTTGCTTGTAAAAAAATTTCAGGCTTGAACTCGGTTTGACTTAATTTATTTGTTATTAAATTATTTAATTTATACATATTTATATATAACATAAATATGATTTAGTTCCTTTTCTCATAATTTTATTTAGAAAAATAATTACTTAAATAAATATTTAATTATACATTAGGTAAAATATAAATTATATAATTTAAAGACTTGTTTAGGCTCGTGGGCCCGCTTGAGTTACTAAATGAGCCATGTCTCAATGTTTGAGCTTAGGCTTGACTCGTTTAGGTTCGTCTCGCTTGAGCGTTTACTAAGTCAACTTATTTTATTTAAAGCCCTAAACGTATGCATCGGTTAACTGCATTTATTTTAATTTTAGTGGACATAACAAATACAATGGACATATAAAGAAGGGAGGGCCCACTTGAGTCATGCTCTTGGGGGAGGTTTTGAGTGATAATGATGATTCAAATTTCACATGGAACATGTTTGCTTCTATCAACTTCTTTATTGTGTCTTCTAACTTTAGCAAGAAATAGCAATCTTGAATTCTATATAGTTCCTTATTTCACAAGAAATCATTCTTTTTCCCTGAATTACACTTAAAGTTTGCAACTTTCGTGTAACGTGTTAAAGATTCCTCAATACTTTGATCATGACACACGTTGTTGGTTACGTGTTGAATAACTAGTTTCAATTTCTTTTCAGGGTGATCGTTGCGATACTCACTGTTTTTGAAAGGGTCGGTGATATGTTCATCTCATGGTACGGTTTCTTTAATCAAAATCATACTCAAAACGCATGAACCCTAGATGCAGGACCGCGAAAATGACCCATTTATGATGAAATTTTTGTAGGGTACCAATGTATGGAGAGATGAAGCTAGCCCTCATTATCTATTTATGGTATCCTAAGACTATGGTAAAAGAACATCAAATGGAGTGGTTGTACTTTGTGCATTTGAAAATGTACTAACAAAGTGGACCATTTTTGCAGGGAACATGGTATGTATATGAAGCAATGTTGAGGCCATTTGTGGAAAACCATGAGACAGATATAGAAAGAAGTTTAAAGGAATTGAGGGCCAAAGCATGGGATGTGGCTATTTATTATTGGCAAAACTCTACTGAATTGGGTCAAACAAAGTTCTTTGAAATCTTTCAGTATTTAGTTTCTAGTCCTTCAAGACCTGAGGTATGTCATCTTTTTCCACTTGCGTTTTATAAGTACACGGGTCGTTTTCGACGTAGGGGTGTGAACAAGCCGAGCTGCTTGAGATCAAATCTAGCCGAGCTTAAACAAGCTTGTTTTATGATGTTTTCTTTTGAGCAGATTTTGCAAAATCATCAGAACTCGGGGGATGGGCGTCCGCCACCACCACCGGTTGCTCCAACATCTTTTTTCAGATCAGAGCCAGCTGAAGACAGGTGGACACCCACAGCTCCACCTATGCCAAACACCGGTCGCCATCAGGCTGTATATGCGGAGGAACTCCATCTTCCACCGTCGCCAAGTAGATCAACGGGTCACAGAGAACCCATTTGGCTAAGATTCAGACGCTCCAGGGGACATTGAATCAAAACTAGATGTACAAATTGTAAAGAAACAAACAACACAGGAAACAGAACAAAGAACAAGGAATCTTGTATCTTGATTTTCATTCATTCAATTGATTTTTTTTTGGTTTCTATGAATTATGATTCTGTTATCACTGTATGTGAGAGGAAAATGTTGGAGCAACATATGAACAGGAGGTTACGTGTTTAAGTCATGTCTTGCAGAAATGTATATCAAGGATATCAAATCTACTGAAGAAAGGTAGATGGTGAAGAAGATGGGTCAGCGGTGGCTGGTGGTGGTGGAGATGGTGTTCCGTCGGAGGATGATGGGGACGGGTGGTGTGGTGGAATCATAGTTGGTGTCCATGGTGAAGATGTAATTGTGATAATGGGATTTGTATTTGAAAATGGTTATGTATGGTATGAGTAAAGCCAATGATTGGTGTATCTTGTCTATGATAGTGGTATTTTTCTATTTTCAAAACTACTATACACATATATTTTATTGATATATTTTACGTGACACAGAAAGTTTGTTAATTGTGTCGAAGTGTGTAAAATATATATATTTTTTTTGCATATTTTAAAATTTTAAGAGGTTAAGTTTTATTATGGACATTAGAGATAAAAATATGAGTAGTTATAAAGATGTGTAAACATGTTAACATGATTAAAAAAAAGTTTTAACTAAATATATTTATACATCTAATGTTGAACCTTTTGTCTAAGTTTTACTGACAATTTTGATGACCAAGGCATACCATTTTTGATTTGCTTAACGTAGTTTTTGTTCTACGTAGGTTTTGAGGTTATGGTGAACTGTTTCACTATCTAGTGCACGCCTGATTTGTCTATTTTCACCTTTTGAAACTTATTTATATATATTTATATATATATATATATATATATATATATATATATATATATATAAACATGTGGTATCTATAACAAGTAGGAATGGTTCTTTATTTTTATTGGGTTAAAGAACAAGTGGTTTTTTTTATTCCGCGCAAGGGCTACTTGGAGCTATTAGATTATTATTATCTTTATAATAGTACACTCACATGTAAATTATATTGGGGGCTGTTAGAGAGACGCCAGGGTGGATCAATGGACACCATCCAATGCGGCCCGTAAAGCCCTTTACGGGTCGTATTGAAAAGAATAATATGACAAAAAACTGACATGTCAAATCATAGGGCTGACACGCGGTACATACTGCCCGTAAAGGGCAATACGGGTCGTATTGGACGCCAATAATTTGAACTTTTGAATGGACGTAATAGCTGTGTGCGGAAATGGCAATTGATTGCTTTATATGTTGCATCTGTACGCAAATTTTATGAAATGGGAGCTGTGGATTTCAGTTTACTTCGGTAAATATTTGCGTGTTTGTAATTTCGAAATCGTAAAGGTTTAACAATGTCGATGGGAGGCAACAACTTAGGTGATGAATATATGTGTGTCTATGCACATGCGTTTATAAGTAAGGAACGTGAAGAGAATTTTGTCTGGGTGTTACAAAACCTAAAAGATACACTTCAACAGTGTATGGAACCACGCGTTATTGTAACCGGTAGAGAATTGGCTCTTGTAAACGCATGCAGAAGAATATTTCCTAGTGCTGCCCAATTACTATGCAGGTGGCACATTTTTGAAAACATATCCAAACACTGCAGGCCTAGTTTTTCGCAATCAGACTGGCTGACGCGGCGATCTTACGCGACCTTTCTGGACGCGTTGATCGCTTGGAGGGGATGATGCGGTGGATGACGGAGCGTATGGCTGCATCTGCTGGCATGGATGCTCCCGTATTTCCAGGACCGGGACATCATCAGGATCCGCAGGATCCTGGTGGTCATGCTTAGTTATTTTTTTTGTATTTTCTCTTTTCTCTTTTTGTATTTTGATGTATGGACATTACTTTACTATTCGGATGTATGTATTTTTATTTTGTATGTATGTTGTGTATGGCGTGATTGTTTGTTTTATCTTTTATTATATAATTAAAAAATGTGCGTGTTTGTGAAATGAAAAATAGATAGTTAACAATTTTTCTCAAAACCGTGTTATTTACGTTCTGATGACTATTGTTTTAAAATCATTAAACACGATTACGTTAAAATAATTTACAAACAAAACATTTAAATTTACGAAAATCATAACTACCTATGTTAAAAAAATTGTTATTTAAATTTAAACATCACGATGTTAAAATATTTTTCAAACAAAACAAGTAGGCAAAATAATTAAATAATAACGTTAAAATACTTATTATTTTACAACAAAACAATTAAAAATGGTTACGTTTTTCTTTCGAACAATTAAACGATATTATAAGCTACTTAAACACGTACCGTACGTGTTGCGTTTACGAATACCGGATTTCAAAACAAAGTACGATTAGACGCTATTATAAACATATATTATTTATAACTTAAAAATTAAACAACTAGACGATATGATATAACAATTAACGTTAAACGCGTACGTATACTGAAATTCAAACAAAGTACGATTTTATAACATATATATATATAATAAATTATATATTATATATTTAATATATAACGTTAAAACCGTACGTATAGAGTTTAACTATAATTACGTTAAAATATATCTTTTAACCATTTAAAACAGTTAGACAGTTACAATGTTACAAATAAGTTAAACACGTACGTATATCGGGCGGAAAAACAAAAGTTATAAATTTTCAGGTTTAAAAACGAGTCGTATAGGCCAATACTACTCGTATTCTGTCTTCAGTCGCCAGACATCTCACTGACATTTTCTGACACACTCTGACACCTTTACGGCCCGTAAAGGCCTTTACGGCTCGTATAGAGCCAGATAGGTGTTAACTGATCCGTAGGGAGTGTCCAAATAACGCGCCCCATTATATTATGGAGTCATTGGCCACGAATCACAAACAATATCTATTGTTGACATTTTTATAGCTGGTATATAATTAAAGAAAAAAGTAGATAGGTTTGGAGCTTATGTCAAGTTTCTATGTGGATGATGATTCAAATATTGGTGTCTTTAGAATCCATGAACATACCGTTCCTTTTCGACACAAGACGCGCACCCAAGTTGCAACACAAGTTGAATAAACAAAAAATTGTAAAAGTGATGTGGGTTTTTGAAAAGTTTTGAAAGTAGTTGTAATATTTAGTTAGTTTTTGTGATCTCTGTCATGTTATGCACGCATGCATATTGCTATCAAGCTGCAGGTTATGGTACGATTGATCACGCTCAGAAATGTCATTGCAATTTTAGTTTACTAACATTCACTTGTATGATAGAGTATACTTTTGGGTTGTACGACAAAGTGACGCTTACCTTTTCGGCGGAATCCGTTTTTGGGTTTTACAACGTAGTGTGACAACCACTAAAACACACCCTTACATTTTGTGTTAATGGGGCGGACCTTTGTATCTGTGTTTAGTATTCAGAATTGTTTCTGCATTTTAATATTTAAGATTGTTTACTACTAAGCCTGCAATTATATTTAAAGACGATTCTTTTTACGACGACATATTCTTTAAAGTTTTACGTTATAGTGACAAACTTTTAGTATATCTTGTACATGTATTTTAATTTTAAATATTTGAGATAAGGTTGACAGTCATGAAATCCCATAAACCGTGAGGGCATCCTCACTAGTTATGAATAACAATGGGTGTTTGAGATTATTTTTTAGAACATTATAGTTTTATATAAAACACTCTTCAGTGTAAATCAAATCAAGTTACCTTTTTATTATTATTACGTTTCGTTACAGCTAAGCAAGTCCAATAATTATATCTCGCATAACACTTTATTTTATTATTTATTCCTACTATATTATTTCAAAAGGCATCAGTGATAATTTAAATTACAGTAACTATTAATTTAATCAAAATACCTAAAATTTTTTATTTTATGGAAACTATTGAGCATAAAATTTAAATAGCGTCATTAAATTTGTCTATCATCACCCATTGTTATCAAAATACTACATTAAATTAATCAATGATATCTTTTAAAGATTCTTATTATCTAAAATATTCGAATCTGATGCTCTCTAGTAACATGCAGACAAAAAATGAAAAAGAAAAAATAAATAGAATAATAATGAGTTTTGAAATCCAATCCAATCTAACCCAAATATTTGGTTAAATTCTAAAGAAAACTAGATTGAAAAGGTCAATTAGAGATATACGAACTGGATTTTGTGTCTAAACCGGGTTTGGATTAAAAAATGCACCAATTGGGTTCAAATAATTCAGTAGTCAAATTTGGGTGTTTATTATATTTTTAAATTTCTTTTTTCAGACTAGTTCCGGAAGGAAAGAGAAAAGGATCAAGCTTGACCTGTTTGAAACTAGGTTTTAATTGGTTACAGTCGAATTTGACTGTGTTTCAAAGTAATTTACCAACTGATTTCAACCTAACGGCTAGGATCAGGTTCAAATCAGTTGAACATGTAATACAAACCATGTTTCAACCTCGTTATGTCATAAGTGGTTTTATTGGCGGTTCAAAGAATTAGGGCAGTAAACGAACCGAACGTTCAGCGAACAGTTCGTGAACCGTTCAGCGGGAAGTTCGTGTATGTTCGTACGTTTAATAAATGAACGAACACGAACAAGAAATTCCGTTCGTTTAGTTAAAGGAACGAACATGAACAAATGTCGTGTTCGTTCATTTGTGTTCATGAACGTTCAATAACATGTTCGTTTACGTTAGTTTATGTTCGGTTAAGTTCATTTATTATATTTAGTCATTAAATGTGTTGTATATTTTTAAATTTTTTATTTTTAGTTTAATACCATAATATTTAAGTTATTTTTAGTTTAATACTATAATATTGTAATATTAATTTATAAATGATTATCTACAATGGTTTAAATTAAGAATGTTGATTTTTATTGTTTAAATAATATGTATTCGTTAGCGTTCGTGAACAAGCTAAATTCCTTAATAAACGAACATGAACAAGAATTTTCGTTCGGTTAGCGTTTGTGAACAATTTAAAAGTTAAACAAACGAACACGAACAATGGTTCGTTCGTGTTCGTTCGGTTCGTTTACAGCCCTACAAAGAATTAATGGACCCAATTTTTAATCTATTATGGTTTGGAATAGGAGAAACTTAAAACGAATCGAAAATTACTACTTTCCTATTTTAGGCTATCACTTTATTTCATGGTTTTCAAAACCGGACAGGAACCGGATGGTGCTGGCAAGCATTCCAACCTGCTTTAAACAAACCGACCGGTTGAGCTGGTTCACCCGTCGGACTGGGAACCGGTTCACTAGTCGGACCGGATTTCAGTTTTTTTAATTAAAATCTAAATAATGAAACACTAAAAGTAAATCCTATATTTTTTTTGATATTATTATGTTTGTTTACATGTGCATATAATTTTATATTTTTTTAATATATTTATTATGTCATCCGGTTTTTAAATCCGTTCTGACCAGTAATCTGTAAGACATCCGATTAAACGTCCAGTTCGGTTTTGAAAACATTGCTTTATTTTGTATTTTAGGTGTAAAACATAAACAGTATGGATACCTTTGTTACCTATCCAGGGTGAGCATGGGCTTGTTTTACTTTCATAGCCAATCTTGTTCTATTAAAACAGTTTAGTTAGTTTTGGTTTAAAAAGATAATCATTTAGTGTAATCTTATTAATAACTACAAGTATAACTTACATTTTTATAGACTTGATAATGTTAACAATAATAATTGTGCAATGAGAAGCAACTATCATATATTATTCTAAAACAATTTAAAGAAACTTTTAAAATATGTGATGTATTATTTATTAAAAAGTAAAAGTTGGTTTACTTAATTTGATCACCAATAATATATACATGTAACCATAATAAGGGCCATGAAAGTGGGAAAGTGTGGTGGTTCGCATGGGGTGGCATGGTATAACTACAGGCTATGTCTTGACGATAATGCTTAGCCTTATCACACCCAGCTCACACTCAAAAATTAGCATTTTTACAAAGGAAATATTATTTTTGTTTTTGTTTGTTTATTCTTATCTATTAAAAAGACGTTTAATTGCGTATTTGGACGCTTTATTACGGATCGTATTGCACAATACACAAATAATAATTGTGAAAATCAAACGGTAGTAAAATGCCTAATGGTTGTATTCACGGGTCTTAATGTCCATTATGATCTCTGTGTTTTTTTTGAACGGCAATTTGGATCACTGACGGGTCATAAACCCACCTGATCATATTCACACCAAATATGATGAAACCCACCATAGGTGAGAGAAAACCCTCGTAGCCTAGCATGAAACCCCTAGTTTGTTCATGTCACTGTGTCAGGACTTGAACCCGTAACCTCCCCAATATTAAAGACACATGGTACCTCCTCTCAACCAGTTAAGCTAAGGATCATTGGTCATTATGATCTCTGCTAATTTCCTTTTTTAAATTATTATTTTTGAATTATATGACACGACATATTACTTCTTGATATGCATACATTTTTTGTAACATATATAATTTGAACCCTGAGTTTCGCCTTATCCTGCTTTACCTAATTTAGTGCGGACCAGTCTATTGGACTAGGAATAGTCACGAAACCAGTTCAATTAGTCTATTTTAGCTGTTATTTAAGTGAATGAGAAAAAACTAAAGTCTAAGCGCATATGACACGAAAAGGAAATCCGATTTCGGTAAGACTTGATCTGAAGATTGAATTGATGAAATAGACTAGTTGAACAACATTTCAAACTTTTACATTAAATTACGTATATAAACTTTTTTTAATGGCTAATTTTTAAATCACGGATTACGGAAGGATTATCGTGACATTAGCAGTATCGCCCTATTATATCCCCTATCAAATGAATAGTTTTAAAAAACAAAATTCAATAAAGCTCTTATGAGATTTTAGGATCGTTAACTTTTTTTTTTTGAACAGCGACGATCCTACATACCACGTATGTTGTCTTAACAGGGCCCACCGGGCAGAGGTAAGACGCGGCCACACCAGATGCGCGGGAACCCCGTGGAATAGGTAAACCATCGCCCCCCATTGGTCCGGAACCCGAGATTAAGCTCAAGATTCCTTCCCTCATCTGGATGTCCTTTAAATTGCCTCTGACAGGACTCGAACCCATGACCTCTCGGTCACAAGGTAAAGTCCTAACCAGTAGGCTAGATTTGCAGGACTTTAGGATCGTTAAGTAGAAAGGCATCTCCACACCAACTACCAACCTAATCTAACCCTCCACAAAACCCCCCCTTATCTTCATCTATCACATCTCCACCTTTAAATCAAACCCCCAGCAATCAACACACCATACCAAACTCATCAATGGCTTCTTCATCTGCTTCTGCTTCTGCTGCTCTTATTTCTTCCCCAAATCCCAGGTCTTCATCCTTCATCTCCCCCAAATCTCAAACCCTAAGCTTCTCCAGTTCTCCATCTTTGAGTTTCCAATCTAAATCCCTCCGTTCGTCCCTTTCCCTCCGCCCTTCCACCCCTCGCCGGAATGCATTCGTCGTCAAATCTGTAAGTATTACAGATTATTATCATAATCTTTGCCGGAATCTGTAGATATGTTTTGATTAGTTACTACCCCCTCGGGCATTGTCTTTTGAGTATTTGAATTTGGTCTAATTGATGTTTTTGTTTTTCTTAATTTTGAGTGCTAGTTGCTGGATTATGAGTTCATACTCGCTTATCTAGGTTATCTTATGTGTTTCTTTGGTTTATTTATTTATTAATTTTTGCATTTTTATGCAATATAGTTATTTTGGTCTGCAGCATTTTTTATATATGCCTATTTATTTTGACTTATGGTTTTTTATTATAAATCTTGTCATGTGGTTCTTGATTACCTATCTTATGAGGATGGAACTTCATTTCTTTGGAAAAAAGCAACTCCATTTTTTCATATAATGAGTATCCTAATAGCTAAACCAACTTTTCTGATCATATTTTGATTAATTAGGAAGTAAATGCAGCCTTTTTGGATATGAAAAGGATGTATGATTAATCTTGACACACGGGAAATATGTAACACCTTAGGTTGGATGTTGGTTCATCTTGCAATTCATCGTTTACAAGCCAAAAGATTCTAATGAAATTATTTGTTTTTTAACGTTATCGTAGCTGATTATGTGGTAAAAGCCAACATATTTGATTTGCCTTTGAACTCCATGAAGGCCACTTGTTTGGTGCAAACTCAGTTGTACATGATCCCATTGGGGTATTGGTGGGTCCTGTAAGTTTTCCATACCAATAAAGAAAAACAAATGTCAATTGGGTGGAAATGTGGAATACCAATTTGAACCAAGGGATTGAATGATGTTGATCATTAAACACATATTATGTTCATTTTTGTCCCTAATATGTGTTGTCTATCTTTCACGTGGACGTTTTGTTATTTGTAGTCATTGCCACTAGTTGGAAATCAGGCACCAGACTTTGAAGCAGAGGCTGTTTTTGATCAAGAGTTCATCAAGGTAACTGAATGGAGTATTGTGATGTATGCTTATAGAAATTGAAATTACATGTTGTCTGAGAGTATTATGGGCCATTGATCCATCAAAATTTTTTTTTATTATTTTTTTAAATCAACCATTCTGGCTCTTTTTTATTTGTAACTGCTATCCACCATAATATTCCGTTTGACTAATACTACTACATACACTGCTTCCTTGTACAGATTTTAGAACCTTTAAATATCCAACTACAAATATGAATTGATTTTAGGATCTTTAAGTGTCCATGTTCGTAATAATCTTGAGTATATTTTCTTAAACCAATAAGAAAATTAAAAAAAAAAATTGTAACTTTGTAAGATATTTGTCATTGCAGGTTAAGCTCTCTGATTACATAGGCAAGAAATATGTCATTCTCTTTTTCTACCCTTTGGACTTCACTTTTGTTTGCCCAACAGGTAAGTAGCTCATCGCTTGCTAAACACGACGGTTTTTTTCTTTCTTTTTTTCTCCTGCCGTCATCATGTTTTCTTGAACGTGGATATAATTTTGAGATACATGTAACGGTGGCTGTTATAATTTTGCTTTAAATTTTACTAATTTTTTCTCACTTATTGTAGAAATCACTGCTTTCAGTGACCGATATGCAGAATTTGAGAAGATAAATACTGAAGTATTGGGTGTTTCTGTAGACAGTGTGGTAATTGCTCCTTACACATGATTCAAGCTTCTAAATTTTTAATGATATTCATCTTTTTAAACAATAATTTAACCAAATTGATTCATACGTTGACTATCTGATTTTTTTGTCAAGTATATGGTTTTTAAGCGGATCAAAATGTCAAACACATGATCTTTTTGTTTGTTTTATATTTGGTGTTTTGTTTTGTGCAGTTCTCACACCTTGCATGGGTTCAAACCGATAGAAAATCAGGGGGTCTTGGTGACCTGAACTACCCACTGATCTCTGATGTTACAAAATCAATTTCAAAAGCTTTTAATGTGTTGATTGAAGACCAGGTACATATTTGTAAATTATTTTTGGCTAATCTTTACACCATTTGCATATAATTATGTATCATTTTAAAATGTCGGTTTCAATTCCAGGGAATAGCATTGAGAGGACTTTTTATAATCGACAAGGAAGGCGTTATCCAACATTCCACAATCAACAATCTTGCAATTGGTCGAAGCGTTGATGAAACATTGAGAACACTTCAGGTAAGCATGAATTTTGTCTAAGTTTGGTCAGGTTGGATTGGGTTATAAATAATTAGTATTTCAAATATAATTAAAAAAAATCATTTCAATATTTGCTTAAAATCGTATTGGAGGTTTTGTTAATCATTAAAAATGTACATTTTGACCAGCTTTACTTTTTTCTTTCTTTGTTCAACATTTTTCTTGATTTTGACCCAAATCTACCTGTTCTTAACACACACCGTAGGCATTGCAATATGTACAAGAGAACCCGGATGAGGTGTGCCCGGCTGGATGGAAGCCAGGGGAGAAGTCAATGAAGCCCGACCCGAAGGGTAGCAAGGAATACTTTGCAGCCATATAACTAGACAGTGGCATTTTAATTTAATAATTGAGTTTTGGGAGTATTTTTCAGGGTTGTAAACTTGTTGAACAAGTTATCTGTTGTAATTTTGTTACATACTTCCAGCACCTGGGCCAAAATTTGTGACTTTGACATGTTTATATTTGAAGCATTCTGGGAACGTATTATAGAGGTATCTTAATGATGATGTTTTTTATCCGTCATGCGGATAAAAAAATGTTTCAAGGTTCCGGTTCATTTGTTCTTGTTGGATCGTCTCTTCTTGTTTGTTTGTTTGTTTATAGCCAACTTCACTTCCTCTTTTTAACATTTGAATTTGTTTATTTTCTTCTTTTCCTTGCTACTTTATTGTTTTGTATTTTCTAACAATGTCAACAGACGTTTCTTTACAGCTTTTCCTTTGCTTTTGGTTGTGTTGGCGCTGAGTCTTCATCTAGGTCAAATTCACATTTTATTGAACATATAAAATCACATCAAAACTTAATATATCATTTGTTGCTCTAAGTTAGGGGACAACTTTACACAAATGTAACATACTTTTCATACTGTTTCAGTTAAGTCACTGAAACTTTTTTCTGTTTTAATTAGATCATTCAACTTAGTATGAGTATTTTAATCTTATATAAATAACCTGAATATCATGTTATTGCTAATTTTCTACATATTTAACTTATTTAATATGTTAAGTGGTGATATAATCATTTTATAAAGTAAATAATAAATTAAAAATTATTTAAAATCATTCACATGTATGCATGATTTTTTGAAAAAAATTAAGTTTCAAACGTTAAATATTGACACACATTGTTTGAAAAAACTTAATTTTTATTTACTTGTGAAAACTTCCGATTCTTGACTCTGGTGTATGGTCCCCTATCAATTGATTAGTAAGATTAATGGTTCTATGCCTTGTAAGGTTTCAAAAACAAAGCTGAAATCACAAAATTGATTACGTTAAAGCCAATATAAATACCTTTATTTCACGATAGCTTTATTAATTGAATCATTTTATAACTAAACTTTTCGAAAAAGCTATGTTTAATGGAGCAGTGGTCACTCTCTTGCCCCCATTTTACAAACTTTTTACTCACTTAAAAAACTATTTGTTTATTCAAACAAGCTAAATACACTTCTTCAATCCAATTTTCAAAT
This sequence comes from Mikania micrantha, assembly GCA_009363875.1. Lineage (NCBI taxonomy): Eukaryota > Viridiplantae > Streptophyta > Magnoliopsida > Asterales > Asteraceae > Mikania > Mikania micrantha. Next base: position 3,999,285 of record CM018692.1, read on the forward strand.
TGTTATCAGCCTTAACCCGATTCAAACAACCCAAATAAGCCATTCAACCCAAATCCTTTCTTATCATTTGTCAATTGGTACCCACAATCACCTATTTTCAACCAACAATCACATATTTTTTAATCCATTTCCAAAACCCAGCCCAAACCCAAAACCGAGGAGATAACGAAATTAAAACCCAATCTCTCATCTACTTGTTCAAGAAAGAAAAACAAAAGCAAAGAAGTCATTAAAAAAATGACAAATTTTAAAAAACATAAGGCGGATGATGAGGAGGAAGTTGCCCTCACTCAAATTTTTATTGACGTCCGTTCATACGTTTATACATGAGTGTGTATTCTATTTTTAATCTTACTTATTTGTAATTACAATTATATTTTATCTCAAAATATCATTTTAAACTTGGTGAAATTTTGTTACTAACTACTTAATCTTGTTTTTATGTAACTCATGTAATATACAAGATAATAACATAGATTTTTGTATAAATATAGCATTTTCTATGATGGTTTTTTTAACAAATTGTTTTATTTCTCAAGTTATCACTTGTACGTAACTTATATCATCTTTTATTTTAAAAAAAATATTTTATAATTTGTAAGTCATTATTACTTACTACCAAGCATTTAACATGCTTCACTTCAACTTGTGTACTACCCTATATTTTGAAGGATGACAAAGTTTCAAAAAGAACCTTTTTGAAACGAAATATTTAGAAACAAATTTTTATAAAACAATTGTTCTAAAAAATATTATTATTCTATTAATTAAAATATTAATTTATGCGTTATTTGAGTTGTATATTGTAACAAAAAACTAATTATTGTATAATTTTTTAAATTTTCATCATTAACTAATTATTATTTTTATCTAACATGTAATATGTAATAGCTTAATAGCGGTGGAAGAATATAAAAGGAGACTGTTGACTAAAAAGAGTATGAAATAATATAAGATTAACATGTGATATTTTAAAAAAAGAAATGAAGTTAATCTTACTTTTTGTACTAAATTTTTATTTTTTTGTATTAGATTTTTTTCTGTTATGTATTTTTTTCTACCGTATTTGTTGTACTAGACTTTTTGGTTATTTGTACTGAGTTTTTTTTCCAACTGTTTTTTTTTTATTTTTTGTACTAGACTTTTGCTTTTTTGTTACCGGATTTTATGTTTTTGTATTGAACTTTTTGGTCTGTATTTTTTTAAAATGAATTTTTTTAGATTTTTATATTGTTGTACTGTATTTTTATTGTTTTAATGAATATTTGATTTTTTTGTATTGAATTTTGTTTTTTTACTAAATTTTGTTTTTTTTATTAAATTTTTATTTTTTTAATCTAGACAGACAAAATTCTTTTTATTAGTGAATCCACCCACTAATAACATAGTAAGTAAACAAATTATAAACGAGAAGCATGAAGTATTTTAAAAATAAAGAAGGATTCCGTTGGATATTATGATAATTGGTCGCCAACATAAGCACGAAACATGAGGTTTGGAAGTTTCAAAATAAATTCCTTGCTGGGGTAAGTGGATACCCTTTAATTACAAAAATATAATAAACACTTTGATATATTTTAAACTATATTCTATCAAATTAATTGTTAATTAAAACTCAAATAATTTTTGGTTAATTTTCCTATTAAGGATTTCTATTAAATTGTTTATCATTTAAATTTGAATTAATTTTCAGTTGGAAATAACATACAAGTAGATTCTTCAAATGACATATATGAAAAACATTTTATTGGAAGGCTAGGTGGAAACAACATTTTATTGAATCTTTTTAACATTTTATTGAGTTACAACTACGATTTTGAATCTCAAGATGAGATAAAAGCGTTGGTTGGAGTGGAAAAACTCTACAATGGTTAGAAACGGTTTGACAATTAGTGATAACCGATTAAAAAAGTGGTTCATAATTAAACACCTTGTTTCTGAAAAACTGTAATTCTCGACTTTCAAAACACAAATTTAGTTTTAATAACCAAACTAAACTCCGAAGAAAAATTTTCTTCCGAGAGTTAAACTTACTTCGAAAGAACATTTTTCTTTCAAAAACATTGCAACTTTTGAAAGATAGTTTTCACATCAAAAACAAGCAAATTTTCAAACATACCAAAAATTTCAAGCTGACGTAACAGTTTAACCTCAGCTACAAGCGCTTCCACTTGGACCTTGCTCTGAGTTGCCGCTCTAGGACCGTGCTAACCAAGGGTGTTGCCCTTAAATCCCTGTCATTTAGCGGGCTTCATCCTCTACTCTAGACACCAAAAAAAGGGACACCAGAAATAATAAAATCATAACAAAATCCAATTTGATTAAAATTGTATGATAATAGTAAAATCACCAATATAAAAACTAGCTACAACATATCAAGTTATGAACAAATCTCAAATTGATTTGGGAATGGGTGAAATCAACAGTTTTAGCTCTTATACCTATTTTTGGCGATGAAGATTGTGATGTCAATGATACGAGAGTATGAATATTGATGGTTTTGATCAGTGTGATTGTTCTTATTATTATTAAAGTTCTTAAAATTATTAACTGGTTTAGTTACATTCGAAATGATTTAAGAGTGTAACTACTTGAAAAAAAACTTATAAACTATGTACTTTCCACATCCATAAATCCTATTCAATGTTGTTATTAGCATGGTTATAAAAGTCGCTAAACGTTAGTTGGTTAACGAGGTACCACCTATGGTTAATCGGCGCTAGGCGGATTGGATTTTTTATATGTAATTTTACAAATATATACTATATACACACATCAATATTAATAATTAAATATAATACTTTAAATAATTTAAAAAATAAACTTAAACATAATAAGTAAAGTATTTCAATGTTTAAACTTAAACACTAATTTCAAATTTAGAGATGGGTTTCGATTTTAGTGGCTATATTTGATGTTTCAGATGTTAGATTCGATGTTTTATAGACATATTAATAATTTTGAGTTAAGAAATATCTCAAATAATCATTAATATAGGTTCTTTTTATCTGAAAAAAGTAAAAAAAAATGGTCACCTAAGGCAAAATCGACAAGATTGGAGGACTCCTAACGTCTTGGCGCCGTCTAGACCGATTCTTACAACACTGTTTATTAGTATTAAAGTTGCTTAATAATTTGCTTATTTTTATTGAAAAATTTTGCATAAAGATTGAAGTATGTTGAGCATTTACACAAGTATTTAATCTATTAATAAGTTAGAAATTCAATATCCTTAAACCACTATGTAAACCAGCTATATAGTGGCACATTTCTAATTTATTTATTTAATACCGGTGTCATTATAAAATTTTCAACAAAATTAAACATAAACAATAAACAATATTTACAATGTAACAACTAATTAAGATTTCGAAAAACAAGAAAGACAAATATAATTATAATTATAAATACCCATTGACCTTGCAAAAGTTTAAAAGTTAAACCAAAGCACCTTCTCCATCTCCATATCATATACATCAAATGTGAACCCAAAAACCATAACAGTCCCTCTGCCTCTGGAGATGTATCATTTCATTAGTGTTTCTATATATAATTATATATATTTATATATAAATATAAATATATATAATATATATATCATTAATTTATATATATATACCCCAAAAGCATGCTAATTTCACCAAAAAGAGGTGCCATTGACAGTATTTTTTACGTCTGAACGCCTGCATCAGATACATAATTTAGTCTATCCACATCGTCCCACGTCAAGTTTGCTGCAATTTCATCATATTCTGGAACAAATTCCTGAAATTTCAAATAAGAAAATTAAAATTTATATTCTTCTCTATTTTATAAAATTATAATATGTATGTAAATTAATTATAGTTCTAAAAAAATTACCATGAATTATTTGGTGATTGGTAGTATAATTTTCAAGATTTTAACATGCATAAAATTACTCAAGCTTTTTGGTCCCAACACTATTATTATATTTGTAGTAGTTCTTATCATGAGCATTGATTAGAACTCCAAATGGATTTTAACTGCTTAAATTACATTAAATCTGTCGTTGAAGGGGCTCGAACTCATAACTTGATTGGGAGCAAACCACATTCTATCTTTTTTACATAATCTGCATTCTGGTGGTACACTTAATTTTACATAATCAGGTCATACATTCTATCTTTTTTAGATAAATTAAGAAATTCTAACCTCTAGTTGTCTGACCAGCTGTTTGGCGGTCGGGGCTGAGACGATAATCCGGCGAGCAGTTGGCGAGATGAAGCCTTCATCAACAGCCTTATCGATGAAAGACAGCAATGAGTTATAGTAACCCTCCACATTCAACAGACCAACCTGGACATGATCCAAGAAACAAGATAAACCGTCAGCAAATGGGACCAATAATTAATATATATAATGTTTTATGAAAACTTAATCTTAGAGAGGAAACCCTTAAACCTATCCAAGGCTTCAAGTTCTTCATTTGAAATCTTGAAAATAAATATGTAACTCACATTAAAGTTGTATAAAAAATTAGGTTTTGAATAAACAGGTCAATTTTAATGCGGTTTAATGTGAATCATATATTTATTTTCATGATTTTAAATGAAAAGCTTAGATAAGGTTCAAAAGTTTTCTTTTTAATTTGAGTTTTCTAGGATACGATATCTATATATATATACAGAGAGAGAGAGAGAGTCGTGTTTAATTAAGAACCAATATTTAATTAAGAACTAAAATAAGAATTTATAGCCACAAGTTTAAAGATAATAAAACAACCACCCTTAATTTAAAAGAGAAATATTATTATATTCTTAAATCATGTGGCAATAAATAATCTTTTTAGTCCTTTACAACTTAATGGTTCTCATCTCTTGAATGATTGCTGTATATATTATAACTTAGAAACACAAAAAAAGAAAAAAAACAATATAAATATAAATATAAATATAACTAAAAAATTCAGTATGATGATGCAACAAATCTTCTTCAATCATCTTCCAAAGCCCTCTATCCACATGCATTTGATTCTTCTATACTACCAACATTTGACCAAAAAGATGCTCTTTTTAATGCATCAGCATTTCATTTTCAATCAAAATCATTGGAATACAACTTATTAGGCATGATGTACAACACATAGGTGTTATTATCTTACAGGTTTATGGTGGATTTTGAGCTGAGCCCATGTGATGACTTCCAGCAGTTCTTCAAGGGTGCCATAGCCACCTGAGAAATTCATTAATCCAAAAAGATCTATTTATTTTCAAATGTTTTCAAGATTTTGAATCTTTTTGAAGCTAGCTTTTATAGAAACAAGGGGTAGAACCTGATAGCCGTCTAAAAAATTTGTTGGATTATTCTTATGAAATCCATTTTTTAACATGAATTTAACTAATAGAAACTAATAGAAAAGAACTTATAATGACCCAGATTAAAAATTTTGGTTCCGCTACTGATAAAATTATACCCGGGAGAGCGATAAACGCGTCAGCTTGGCGAGCCATCTCAGCTTTTCTTTGGTGCATATCAGCAACCGCTTTCACTTCACCAACTGTCTCACCGGTTATCTGTTAATTTCAACAAAATAAAAATTATCAACTGTCGAATAAAATGGGACCCACAAAATAAAAACATATGATACCTAAATGGGTGTTTGTAAAAACGACTTAAAGTTAGAAACTTTGATTTCTTTTTCAAGATATAAACCGAAAGTTAACAAATTTAGTTAGCAAGGAACCAGCAACCAAATTAAATAGAAATAATAAGTTGATTTATTGCTATTTATGGCTCAAAGGGACAAGAAAGACAAATATTGTAGAAATTGATTTGTAAAGGGAAGTTGATTAAATGCAGTTTGCATCAAGATGAGTCAAATCACTATTTAAGAACCCAATACAGCTTTTATTAATGGCTACCCATGTTCTCTAGATCAAAAATTCCCATATCCAGACTGATGTACAGCTGGTATAGCACAATGCACAAGTCAATGCACCACTATGTTCTTGGATCTGGGAGTTTCAGATGCATTTTGACATAAAAGATAACAATCAAAAGAAGAAAACTTTGATTTGAAGGTTCCTGAATATACCTCTCTGGGCATTAGAGTCCTTGGTATAACCCTGCAAGAAAACAAAAAAATATATTACAATTTGGAAAGACATGCAATGTGAACAAATACCCAAAACACCCTTGTAGCAGTGAATTGTATTAATGTATTCAGAAGGGTAAAACTGTCGTTTTACTAGGGCTTTCCTTTTTTTTATCAAGAAAGTGGGGAGAGACATACTTGAGTTACTGCCTAAAAGGTTTCATACTTTTTACAAAAAATAAACTTTTTACATGATTTGTTTTACCTTTCTATCTGTATGTACCGACAGACCCATACAAATGTTTGTATCTTTGATAAAACAAAAAGATGCTTCATTGAATCTGTGTAATCAAGATTCAAGAAACGCTTTTCTTATACAAAACACCATGCTTTTTTAAGTGTGGGACTATGTTTTCAATCTTTCATAAAATTAAAGATGTCAACTTTTTCAAGAACTTGATGTTTATGTTCAGTTTATCAACAGGAAAAAGGTAAAAATAGCTTGATTAAGTACACATTTCAGAGTTTTTAAAACATTTGATCCCATGATGTCTGGCTTGAGCTCTGCAAAAACTCATTTTGCATCGAGTAACGTGAAACATGCATGATTACCTACGAGTACATTTGACTCTTGCAGTCAAATTTATACATTTGCAAGTGATATGCAATTGGTAAATTTATTTTTCATCTTCAACCCAAATTCTTGTTCCTTACGATGCATATTACTACTTGAAGATATAGCCACCTTTTATTTCAAGAAATTATAATAGTATTGTTACTATTTTCAAAGTTAAAAAATAGTCAATTTGACCATCAAAGTCAAGAAAAAGCACCCAATATCACAAAAGCAGGCAAGAGAACAAAGGATTATGAGGTGAAAGCGATATATGTCTCTTTTGGAAACTTATACTTTTAACTATCTTTATATTTCAAAATAAAGTTATTCATTCTTTATTCTTTACTTTCGTTTTCTTTGGGAAAGAATAATGGTTTTATAGATAAACAAACTTGATAAATAAACTAAGGTTTCGAGTAGTTGTGTAATTCTCTAACAAATTTTTTATAAAACTTAAGAAATTTTATATAAATTTACCCTTCAGATAGTGAGTACCCAAAATACATAGACATATAGATACATTCAAAGTCTAGAGAGAGAAAGAAGAGAGAGAGAGAGAGCATACCCTAGAACATGGCGCCCACCATCATGAACTGCCTGAGAAACAAGACCCATCAGACCCACGCTGCCACCTCCATAGACCAAATCAATCCTTCTTTCCACCTTCCATCCAATTAACATTAAAATACATACGCGTGTCGCAAACCCATTTCACCATTTTAGAATCAAGAAAATTAACCCATCATTATCACAACATTGTAAACAATAATACCCTTTTTTCAAGATTCAATTTTTTAATAACATGAACCCCATTTCGTTGAACCCCATGAACAGAATGATGATGAAGGCCTTTGATTGGTGTGAAAATAAAGCTGAATACATGCTTAAAAATGACCATTATACTAATATGGCACGTTTGGTTCCCCATTCATAGGCACACACCATTTTGCTTGTTTTTTTTAATTAACTTCTGCTATTTCTATAAATTTTATAAATTTTTTGTTTTCTTACAACCTCCCACCACAAACTTAGATCATGCAAGAAGGCTGCTCAACTGACAGCACGTTACAGCTAGCAATTTCTCTCTCTAAAACACACACACACACTCTCTCTCTCTCATGCCAAACATAAACCCTAACTTCCATTCTTCATTTACCAACAAATAATCAGATAAGTAGATAACCCTTTTATTTGGTAATCAAATATTAATAGTTTCAAACAATATTGAAATCGATATAGCTTGAAATGCTTGAAAACGGTGAAATAATGTTAAAGAAAATACTAAAAAACTATTATACAATAGTAGTAAATCATGAAACTAGCAAGAAACAAGGGTGGGTTTTGATCAACAGTAATGGTGGTATAAAAACGGGTTCTTGAAATCATGAAAGAATACCCATTAGGGTAAGCTTTACATATGCGTATATTTGTTGAAAGAATTTTGAAATATTTGTAGGTTTTAAAAATATTATATATATATATATATATATGTATGTATGTATATATACCAGTTCTTTGCCAAGCTCAATAGCAGCTTCTTGGTAGCTGGGTTTCTTCCCTGAGCTGCTTCCACAGAAGACACATATTCTCTTGAATCTTGATCTTGATTCACCTTCCATATCTTACTTTCTCTCTCTATAATACTCTCACTTTCTCTCTCTAGAATATTGGGGAAGAAGATGATGATGTGGTTGCTTCCTGGAAGAGAGGAGGGGGTTTAAGATTTAAGAAAAAATGAGAACTGTGTGTGGATGATGTAAAACATTTAAAAATGTAAATGGATTTAAAGAAATGGAATTAGAAGAGACCCACCTCTCTCACGTTCTCAAAACCCCGTGGCCAAGTGAGTTTTTTTTTTTTTTTAGGTGATCATATATTTTAAAAATAATTTAACGAGGAAGACAATATATTAGAGGTAGTGTGTGTGTAACCTTATGTCATCTGCAACGCCCATACTCTATATATAGGATTTTGTTGTATATATTTAATTAATTTGTTTTAGTAACTTAAGGATTTATGTAAAAGCTCAATAAAAAAATTATAAAAGTGAAGATGGTTAGAAAAATGAAAACCAACGTTAATGATGGAAAATAGTGAAAGTGAACCAAATTGATAAAGAATATATTATGTATAAAGTTGTTCACTAGAATTAGGCCTGGTCCAATCTTCCCCATTTTTCTCCATTGTCACATCAGTTTTTCCCACTTTACCCATTTTTCCCCATTTTACACGGTATCGTCCCACTTTTTTCCACATTTTTTAATGATTTATTTTAATAAAAATTAAATAGATTCATTAAAAATAAAATATAAAATTACATTAAAATTTAAAAAGATATTACATTAAATTAAAAAGATATTACATTAAATTAAAAAAAACCACAACGATTATAAAAAATAAGCAACAACGATTACAGACATTTAAAATATTAGTTATTCGGATGAATTTTGGGTTGGTTCCGATGCTAAAATAATGATCAACAAGCCTCTTGTGTGATTTGGCACGATTGTCCCGATGTATATACCTTTTAAAAAATATTGTAACATATATACTGTAAAAAACATAATTAAAAAACAAATATACTAAAACAAATATACTAAAAAAATTGTTTATACCTTATCCAAGAGGATGCGGTGGATCCAAACTCGTTTAAACTCGTGGCCACAAAGGTTGATAAAAACTGAAAGTTTCGTTGTGTGATATTGGTCTCGTCTTCTTCAGAACTTGACGATTTACTTTCAAATAGGGGAAGCTCAAACGTAAAGGATCCATTGATTTAAACTTTATAAAATTTGATTGTAGAATGAAAGAAGAAAATGATAAATAGTATGAGTTGTGATGTAAAAAATTGTGAGATTTTATATAGTTTGAATTTTTTTTAAACCCTCAACGGCTATTATACCCCCTCCCCACGCTCGGCTTCAATCGGTGAGGACACCCCGATTTCCCCCATCCCATTTCCAGAGGCCCGGTATTCCCGGCCGGCCTCGGATCGGTGGTTTCTTCCCCGAATCCTTCCTGTGTCCCACTCCGTCCGCTCTTATTATAGGCCATGATCGAAGATCTAAAATGGTGTATTTCAATAGTCTTTTTTTTATTTGACGCTCTGAGCATAAGGAATCTTATAATTGGATAAACATTAAACCTCTTAACTTTGCATAACCTAGGATTCAAATTTAAGACTTTTTATAGGAAATCAAGTGGATATCTATTAGACTAAAATCCCTTTAATTCATAAAGATTTTATGAGTTACCTCTTATGTGTTGGAACATAAATTGGTAAAAAAAAATGCTGACTGATACAAAATTGGGGGCGTATTAAAAGAAAATTGTTTGTTTATACTATCAGTTTATTTATGCTTAAAAGAAATTTTGTGTTATACGCTACAATACTATGAGGCTAAGATTTTTTTTCGGCTTTTGTAGGATTTAGTTTAAAAAATTATTTTTAACTTCTGCAAATTCAACAACCGAGCAATAATTTGAAGAAAAAAAAATGTGTAGGACTTTAAAACCATTAGCAAAGACTTGTATACTCATCTTATGGAGAGCAATCTAATTACTTGGTCAAGACCTTTTTTTGAGAATGGAAAGAGACGTGTAATTTGATAATGCAATAAGTGAAAGCTTTAATTCACGCGTTTGAGTCGCAAGAAGGAAACCTATCATCATCATGTTAGAGGAGATTAGAACATTTGTGATGCATATAATTTTCTTAATGCCAAAAAAATATAAAGCATAGAACGTGAAGTATGTCCAAGAAAAAAAATAAAAGATATTTGTAAGAAACAAAGGTATGATTATATTTTTAATATTTTCGTTTTTTTAATTAATTATTATAGACTTTTGGGTTGATTGTATAGGCATTGGAAAGTGATTTTAGGTATAGCATCATATTTGAAGCAAGGAATGAGAAGAAAGCATTTGAAGTAAACATTAGTGAACAAACTTGTGTTTTTAGATCATGATAATTATCAAGCATACGTTATGTTCATACAGTAGAAGCTATAACCCTCATCAACAAAACTTTATAAAACTTATGCTAGTAATTGGTTTTAAAATGATACGTTCAGGCAAGCATATAAACACTCTATCAAGCCATTAATTAGAATTATGTGTTCGTCTAAAACCAATGATATCAAACTCCTATCTCAAAAAATATGATTGATCGGTAGGAAAACAATAAAGAGGATAAGAAACCCCTTTAGTGAAAGTGAAAGTGACATAGAACTCAAAGGTTGTTTTGAAAGAAGAATGAAATACCAAAATTGTCAAGAAAAATGACACAATAGTTTTGCAAGAACAGAAAAGATGCCCACAACCAAAAAGAGGTAATGCTAAATGACAAAAAAAAAAAAAAAAAAAAAGTTAAGCAACAAGTGTCATCGATGATTGGGAATGTTGTCTACGTAATTATATTTATTTTTTTGTTGATTTATTTATATATATTGAGTGACTTGGTTAGAAAACTTTTAAAGTTGATTGCATTTTATGAGGTTTTCCTATTTATAATAAATCTCTTCAACATATAATATTTCACTTATTAACTATTTAATAATTTTTATTTAAAATGTTATCTGAAATGGTTTAATTTTAAAACTGAGTTTAAACAAAGCAAGCACCTACGGTCAACGGTTCGAAAAATAGGGTGTCTAAATTTGGATATCAACTGTTTTAGATAACTAAAAATTCCAGATAGTAAATTTGGTTGGGTAATCTTAACGGGTTAAATTATAGGTCATGGATCATATTAGAAGTTTATTTGTAGTTTATTAATTATTATAAGTTTTTGTTAGTGGGTCAAAACATGGGGTGGTTTTCCTCCCATATTATCACGTATGACATGTTTTTAGTTGTAGTGTTTATTTCATTTATATGTAAGTTTGTGGGTCTCATAAATGGCAGAAGGTTTAGTACGTGAGTTTTCAATTGCCTTACATTCAAACCAAATATATTTTTTTTGTAATTCTTTGTTTGATTCAACTGTGAACCAAAGGTTTGGTACCTATATTTGGCATCAGAGCCTAGGGCTCGATTAGATTAGAAGAAAGGAGGCGATCTCATGTGTTGATCACTAGCAAGAAAGAAGACTGCCACATCGCCGGAAGAAAGAAAGCATCGGCGATTGCAAGACCGTTCCCGGGCAAGAAGAACAGAAGCCGTAACGGACCGAACGGCTTGACCGAGACCGACCAGTTCTCTCCCGGAAAGAAAGAAGACCGAAGATCGTGACTGACGACCGAAGCAATCAGCCGAGACCGTGATTTGCTGAGAAAGAGAGATCATCCAGATCCTAGTTTTGATCACCAAAGACTGAAAGGAAGGCAGAGTAAAAGAAGAAAAGAGGCTGCGTGGGTTTTATTTTGACCAAAAGAAAGGAGGCTGCATGGTAATAATGTACCTTTTCAATATCCAAAATTAACCGAGACTAATTATACTACTTGGTCTATTATGATTGAAACCGTTTTGAGGGCATATGGACATTGGGATGCTATAACCAAAGACGAGTTGATGAGAAAAAGAATTATACCACTAAAGGTATAATATATCAAACTCTTCCAGAAAATGTTCTTTTTGAAGTTTCTAAGCACAAAAATGTGAAGGATGTTTGGGAATCACTCATGGTTCGTTATCTAGGAGCCGATCGAGTGCAAAAGGCAAGTTACAAACGTTGAGGAACGAATTAGAAAGGCTGAAAATGAAGGACGATGAAGCAATCAATGATTTTGCGGGTAAGATTAGTGGCATTGTTGCTAAATCTAAAAGTCTTGGTTCAACTCTTGAAGAGGAGGTGAGTATGAGAAAGTTTCTAAACTCGCTTCCTAAGAAGTATTTGCAAATTGTTGCTCCCATTGAACAATACTCGGACCTTGCGACTATGCCATTTGAGGAAGCGGTTGGGAAAGTGAAAGCATATGAAGAAAGAATTCAAAGTCTTGAAGCACATGATGATAAGCAAGGAAAACTTTTGATGGTTAAGAATGATAGGCATGATGAAAGGCAATATGGACGAGGAAGAGGATTTGGTAGAGGTGAAAGAGGAAGTGGATGAGGCTCGGGTCGAGGTGACAAAAGTGGGTTTCGATGCTTTGATTGTGGAGAATTTGGGCATTTTGGATATGAGTGCATAAATTGGAAAGACAAAGATAAAGAAGCAAGTTTGATTCAAGAGGAAGAACCAACTCTACTTTGAAGAAATTGGTTAAAATGTCAAGATTACGAGGGTGAATGTTGGGTAATCTTGACGGGTTAAATTATGGGTCATGGATCATATTAGAAGTTTATTTTGTAGTTTATTAATTATTATAAGTTTTTGTTAGTGGGTCAAAACATGGGGTGGTTTTCCTCCCATGTTATCACGTATGCATGTTTTTAGTTGTAGTGTTTATTTCATTTATATGTAAGTTTGTGGGTCTCATGAATGGCAGAAGGTTTAGTACATGAGTTTTCAATTGCATAACATTCAAACCAAATATACTTGTTTGTAATTCTTTGTTTGATTCAACTGTGAACCAAAGGTTTGGTACCTACAAATTTCAATATTTGAATCCATGTATGAGATTTCAAATATCTGAACTCCGAAATTTAAATAAATTTCAAAAATGTATTTTAGTATATATTCATATAGACACGCATGTGTAGATCTGTGGATATTTATCTATATATATGTATATGCATTGTGACATTTTCTTTAAAAATTTTAAATTTTATTTTACAAAGAATTTTATAGATTTGATCGATGTCGAAGTATTAATCAAAAATACGAGTTAAAAACTCAAGTCCTACTACCAAATTATATAGAAAAGTCGGGTATCGATTCACGAGGAGTCAAGTGCAAACTACTATTAAAGACAACTAAATTAACAAATTTAATGCACTTAAGAAAATAAAATTGAATGTTGGATTTTGGGTTTTATGTAAAACAAACTTAAATAAACTAAAATGTAAATTAAACAGTATTAACAATATATGAAAAATGTGATATCTCCGGATTTCAAGTTAGTAAAACAACTAGGTGTATATTGATTTGTTAACTGGAAATCAAATATACATGATTCACGCTTAGATTATTAAACAGTTATGATTTGGAAGCAAGTCAATGACTTTGTTGACAACCGATAAGTAAACCGATGTTGTTGACTCGGTTAATTACTTATTTCACAAATTGTAGAATTTCTAGAATACTTTATAATTAAACCAATAACATTAAACTTGACAATGGATGAAAGCAAGTAATGAAATTGAATTCAAAGTTGCAAAATAAACCAGAAATCGTTTATCGTCTTACAATCCAGCAATATTGAACTGGTAAATCTATGAAAACAAATTCAATACCAATGCTTAACAATTCAAAATAAAACCTAGTTATCAAACCTAACCATTCACCCGGAGATGATCACGATAAATTAGCCGGACATTCCAATGGTTGAATCTTCAAGTTTCATGATGGATTCTTGATTTTGATGTTTGGATTGATTATTTGGGGCCTTAGAATGCTCCAAAATGCTCAAAGTTCGTCCAAAAGTTCGCCCACAAGTTGTAATATGCGACTAGGGTTGAATTGGACATTAAATACCCCAAATTCGGTGTTTTCGGGATGCACCCGACTTACGCCCAGGACCCCAACTTACACCTCCAACTCTCTGGTTTACGATACCAACTCAAGATGAAAATGCCCCAGAGTAAGGTAAGCCCATTTTGCCATGATTCACGGTCGAGCAGACTTCATTTTCAGCTTTGTCTCGTCGAGAAACACAATTTTCATATATTATGGTCCTGTAACTCATCTCCTAGCCCAAGATATGTCTCTTCAAAGTATCCGACTTTTACTTCATGTATTTGCATTTTCGAATGTGCTCGTTCTTGCTTCCTGTCGTTTGTTTTCCTTCTAAACTCATCATATTACTCCATTTAACCTGAAAAGCCACAAGAAACCATGGTTGCTTCTATTCGAATGACTAAACGTATAAAAAGACACAATAACATCCATTTAAACACTTTATAATCACAATCAAACCCTAGTCATCATTTTACGTGTATTGTATAGTACGTTAATTTAATTGAACCATAAATAAGAAGTTAATACTATAGAGTTTCAATATTGATTGTTTGCATCTATATTTTTTAAACATTTTTTGTACTCTTATGTCAAAATCATGATTTTGCAACTATATGAATTCATACAAATTTTATGAAAACAATAACTGATATTACTAAACTATAAGATCATAAATAATATGATTGGGTGAAAGGATTTCATTCTTGCTTAATGTTTTCTCATACATAACGGACGTATAGAGGTGCACAAACCGGTTTTTTAATTGGAATCAGTTTTTAACTGGTTACGATTCCAAATTAGTTCCGATTTTAATTAACAAGGTCAAGAACCAATTCTGGTTAAATTCGGGGTTAACTGGGTTCGTCTGGATTTAGCTTGATAAAGCTAGAACTCATTCCGGTTATGTTTATATGAAAAACTGTAATTATGTGTACCTGTCAATGTGCATAGGATCGATTCCAGTTCCGGATTGGATATTCTGTTTTGATTTTGGAAACCCTTTTTTTTTTTTTTTTTTGCCTTTGCATATGTTCAAACTTCAATGCAATACTTAAACATGTGATTTCTATCTAATGCAAGTTTTATTATTCCGATCCGGAAAACGGGTATTGAGAAATCAAATTTGATAATATATGTAATGCCATTTTTATAATTGGTGTTTATAATATTCCCTGTTGATTTTTTAATACTTAAATAATTAAACATTTTAAGGGGCAAAACTAATAACGTTATTTCCTCTATTTTAATAAATTTAAAAAATACGCATCTTCATTTCTATTGAGGAAGTTGTATCTATCAGTGTTTGTTTTACACACGCAAGCACTTGTTATCAACATGTTATACACACACGGAAATGATCAATTGTTAACATACTCTTATTGAGGTAACATGTGTAAATCTGTCGACTTCAATCCAAATCTTTGTTTTCCTTTTTTCTAAATTTCATTATTACACATAAACAAAACTTTCTTCTTTTATGTGTATGTGTAAATTTATCACCGTTTGAGATTTAAAACCAATGTAAGTTTAAATTACATTGTACCGAAATTATAAATCATGTTAATGTAACCAAAACCTACACTGGTTTTAAATATTAAACGGTGATAAATTTACATATACATATAAAAGAAGAAATTATTGTTTATGTGTAATAATATTTAAAAAAACAAAACAAAGATTTGTATTGATCTTGGCGAAGTTATGGAGTTAACGCAATAAGAGTAGGTTAACAATGAAACCTTATCATATATATTATACATAAGGGACAGTTATCGTACAAAGGAAATTAACGTTAAAGCGTAAGAAGCCACATGAACGTGTCACGTGTCAAATATATAAGGGTATAAAGGTCCATAAAAAAATAAAAAATGTCATGTTCATATAACTAACCGGATAAAAATACGGACTACAGGCTAGGAATTACGGACTTGAGTATTCAAAATACGGATCATAGGCAAAAAAAAATACAGACCGGTCTTTACAACTTAATTAGTCAAAGGCCAACATTTGGCAAAAAATACATTTTATAGGCAAAAAAATACGTTCTTACATATAAGATACCTGAATCACGCATGAAGTTAAAAAAATATGTGCCACATTAAAAAAATATAATATCAATATGATACTCATGAAATTAAAGATTATGAAATTCTCTATTTAATGGTGTAATTTTTTAAACAATAATAAAACGTTTAAAAGTTATTGATTTTTTAAAAACAGGTGAAAGTATCTTTTAATATAAAAAATGGTTATTCTACGTTTTGCCCTCCCGGTTACATACTCACGCATGTTTTGTGAGAAAACTAAATGAATGGATACCACTAGATCTTAATCATTAATTAATTTGATCCATGGCTCATAATTTATCATATCTTTTTCACGTTAATTTTCTTTGTGTTGGATACGCCTCCTATATATATATATAGGGGAATGATCATTTGTTAAACTTTCCTTATTGCGATAACCGAAAAACTACATTTTATGACTTTGGGACCCACAACAAAGTAAATTTAAAGGTGTTACCCTTCTCAATCTATGTTATGTTACAATGTTATTTATTTTAACCCAAAATACAATAATTGTTTATCTAATATTTCATATGAGTTCAAATTTCTACGCCTTCTCTACTGAGTTTTATTTTTTAAAATCAATACAAAACAATATTTATAGAGACTTTTTTTTTTAAATAACTCTTTATACAAAAAACAAGTTAAACTATCACCTAAATTTTTATCACAAGTCCAATTAATCAAATTTAATGGTGACGATTGTAAAATACTAAGGGGATCGACCAATATTTCAACACACACATATATATTATTGGAAAAAAAAATTTAGGGAAGGCGGCTGCCCCGCAAGAGCAGGAGTGGGTAAACCAGGGTAGATTCTAGAAAATAAGTATAGCATTGCATGAAAAGTCAATGAGTGTAGCATTGCATGAAAAAGTCTGGGAAGAATTAGGATGCTTATGTCCATTTCATATACATTAGACCCATGTTTGAAGTTGAATTGGAGTCATTTGAATGAACTTTTGAGATGTATATATGTAACAAATAAATGTGATAACTAGGCTGAAGATGTCACTACTATGCTAAAATCTCTTTTCACAAAAATATTCTTAGACGTTTATGGGATCCAAGGTCGCCTCAAGCAACTTGACGACCTCAACTTCTTCTGACGATCATTCGACAATAAAAATATATATATTTTTGGTTTCCTCAAATTGATTGATATTTGGAAAATTTTGAACTTGAGGTGTATTTGTAAGAGCTTATACATGTGTGGAGTCAAATTTTGATATGCAAAATGGTAGAGTCACATGTGTATAATTGATGATTATTAAGGCTCTCTATCAAAGGTTGGTTAAATGCCATCTGAAAAACAACCATAAAAACATTGAAGGTAACCTTATACTCAAACATTTTGTTAATTTCTACTTGTATAATCATATGTCAATATTTATAGGTTTTTATAGGGTGTAGTAATCGACAAAAGAAGAAGAAACATGAGAAACTTATATTGATTCCTAACAGGGTGAAGTGTTTGGCTGGTGATTTTAGTGGAGGCGTGTTTTTACTTGTAAATTCGAGGTTGGTTTTAACAACTAATTGATATAAATGCTCCTTCTTGTTGATTTTTTTATCTTTATTTTAACATATTTTTTGGTTTTGAACTAACATATTACAAGTTTTTAAAGTCTTGATTATGCATTATGCTGTTGATGAACTATTCAAACTAATAAATAATATTGTTAATGAGCTATATATTTGAACCATTTAGATCTTTTATGATGTTTTTATATTATGATAATTTGCAATTCTTAAACTTAATGAATGTTTTGTATATGAATTTGGTTAAAATAATTGTTTTTTTCATAAATTTTGGTATGAGATAGATATATACGTTTCAAATTTGCATAAAATTTTAATTTGAAACCATGGCAAATTGAACAAAGTCGAGTTACCGGTTTACATGCTGCATGAATACTAAGATTGGGCTCTGTCTTGACTCTTGAATTAATTTAATTTTTAAGGCATGTACATATTTTCTTTCATTAATATCAAAAACAATCAATTATATATATATATATATATATATATATTTATCAAAGGATATTTTCTCTTACAAACAAACAAGTCAATTATATATTTTATTTTAAAAAAAGAAATATGCAATTGGTTTAAAAGATTGAATAAGTATTTTGCCATTTTAAAAAGGGAAAACGTCATGTAAATGTAACAAACTTTCAGTTTTATTTCACTCAGGTTACTCATATTTTTTTTTGTTTCGATTAAGTCACTCATACTTTTTTTGTTCCGATTAAGTCACTCATATTTTTTTTGTTCCGATTACGTCACTCATACTTTTTTTTTGTTCCGATTAAGTCACTCATATGAGTGACCTAATTGAAACAAAATTAAAAGTACAGTGACCTAATCGGAACAAAAAAAAAGTATGAGTGACCTAATCGGAACAAAAAAAAATATGAGTGACTTTATCGGAACAAAAAAAAGTAAGAGTGACATAATTGGAACAAAGCTGAAAGTTGGTTACATTTATATAAAGTTACCCCTTTTAAAAACTAGCAATTGTATGTATGACCGAAACAATTTTGGATGTTGTAGTTGTGATCGTTAACCAAATTACTTTTTAGTTTATTTTTAACAATTGGGTCCTTTATTAACGACCTAACCATTTTCAGTAGCTGCGATTGTTTGTTAGATTGTTCTTGCGAAAGTTTTTGTTATATATTGTTAACATTATATTATAATATTTACTATGGCAGTTGCACACTTATGTTGCAATTGTTCACGTTTCGATCATGAAACGGACCCGATTTTGTTTGAATCACTAACTTTGCATCCATTTGATTTTGGTCGCTATACGGCCGCAAGTTTTGCGACTATTTATCGAGGTCACAAATTTTGGTTGGCATTTGCCTATAAGTGTATCATAAGACTTATGTGGATAATAATGCTTTTATGTTTTTCATATTAATCATTAAACTCGATAAATGTAATTCTACTTGTTTGCAATTATAATTCTGAGTGTTCATTAACAATATCTAGATGTTTATTTCGTCTTATTACCCTAAAGAGTTGTTTTATACATTTATAAGATTACTTATCTCAGGAGATTTCCGAATATATAATTAAAAAATTCCTTAAATTTAAATTTAATTATTATAAAAGACAAATAATCAAACAAAAAGTTCAATAAAAAATCCAAACAAATTAAACCCTTATATAAAACATCCGGAAGTAAAAAAAGTTATCAAGTTTAGCGACTAATTGGTATTAAGCCTGTAAAAATTGTCTTTGAAATTGATAAATCAATAATCAACAAATAAAAGCCACCAAAGTTTCTAGTCTATTGGTATCTTATTGGATTCTTAAGAAATGCCTTGTGTTTAAGTAGTGTTTTGAAAACCGGACCGGACCGGGAACCAGTGAGGAGACCGGTCCAAATATAGCATGAGAACCGCCTTGGAGAGAATCGGCCGGTTTAGCCGATTGTCTGGTCGGACCGGGAACCGGTTCACTGGTTGGACCGGATTTTCAGTTTTTTTTAACTAAAATCCAAAGAATGAAACATTAAAATCATACATTGTATTTTTTTTAACATGATTAAGTTTGTTTGAACATTAATTATGTTTATCTAAATGTGTTTATACTTTTATAATTTTTTGGGAATTTTTTATATATTTATTATGTCATCCGGTTCTTGAATCTGATTCGACCAGTAACCAGTAAGACATCCGGTTTTGAAAACATTGAGTTTCAGTCTCCGTTAGAGCAATTTACTCTTGATGATCAGGATGTTTTCTCAAAAGACAGTTGAAGATGTGAGTTTCTTATGAGAAGTAAGAAACTATGGGTGTATCTGAATTCTGAAAGACCATCTATGTTGCCTAAAATAGGCTAACGAAAAAAAGGCAAACGACACTCCTGGTTCATTAATCAATCAATATTGTTCAGATAAAAAATTAATAAATAACAACCTAGATAAAAACGTGCAATTATTTTATTAAATTTTATCTATTAAATTGAACCTAATATTAATACTAATTTTTCCTGTTAAACTAAACCTTAAACTTTGTAAAATTGAAATTAATTTCAACTTTACCATGCGACTAAGAAATTAAATAACAAAATATTCTAGCTAACAAATCATGTTCTGGAAAAACATCCAATCCCCTAAAAGGTAAGCACATTTTTTAGAGAAATATTTCCGTGTCTCGCGTCGCCTGTACGTGTCGTCCTTCGCTCCCATTTACGTATGCCCAACAAAATAATTATTCATGTCATCTTTACTAAAATATCATACTATTTTTTTTATTAATTTCAGTTGTCTCATTATTTTTAACATACACATACATACATACATACATACATACATACATACATACATACATACATACATATAAATATATATGAGATGGTTCGAATGTTAACTTTTCCTTATTACGATTAGGGGTGTTCAAATTCGGATATCCGAAGATCTATCCGAAAATTTCGGATATCCGAACTATCCGAAATTTTTCAAAATTACTATCCGAATCTGAACCCGGACTTCCGGATATGTCGGATACGGATTTTCGGATATTTCGATTTCGGATTCGGATACGAATTTTTTTAAACACCCCTAATTACAATAACCGAATAACCATATCTTATTACTTTGGGGCCCACATTTAGATTTATTTTAGTGTGGTCCACAAAATAATAAGATGTAGTTATTCGGTTAACCTTTTCTTATTACGTTAATCGGAATAACTATATCTTATTACTTTGAGGCCTACGTTAAAGTAAATCTAAAGGTGTATGTTTTTTTTTAATTAATATGGGGTCCACCTACATTAATAAAAAAAGAAGAAAAAACCTACATATTTAGATTTAGTTTAATGTTGGCCCCAAAGTAATAAGATGTAGTTATTCGGTTAACACAACAAATATAAATTAACAAAAGAACTACACCTTATATATACACACACATATATTCTGTTAGGCTTCCAATTCTCGCAACTTCAATGAATTAGTATTTTTTTTTCAGATTATTTTTTGCTAGGTTTGCAAATTTAAAGTTTCAAATCTCAACATACTATTTTTTGATTATTTTTTTTACTTGTTAAAAAAGAGAGAAGTTTTTACTAGCTTTTCTTTTTTATCACTCTGGTTTAATTTAATTTTCATTTTAATTCATGGCTTTAAATTTTACGTGTGATGCATTGCGCTTTTAAAAAATTATCATATTAATCCATTTCTTTGCTACCATATAAACATTCAAATATATCAATTTACTCATTATTTTTTGAACAATATTTACTGTTTTTCAAAGTATTATTCTTATCAATTACATATATACAACGAATTAATAAAATGAAAATCCTTTTTAGATGGTAAAACCATGTAAATTTTATTTATAGGTTTGTAATATTATTTGGTAAATTTTTAATAAAAAATAAAAAAGCGTCGAGAGGTTTTAATTTTCTTTTGCAAAACATATGTTCTAATTTTAGAGATTCTCTCATAAAACATATTATTAATAATTATAATTCATTTGAATTAATTTTTATTTATATAATTTTTAGGATACATATCTTGACTTACGTTATGATAAGATGTTACACATGTTAACCCGTTGTATGTTGTATTGCTACACATTTCAACTCAAATGCGATAATTATTTATTCAATCAACCTATTTATCTTGCTTGGGTCAAGATGTGAGGTCTAATAAATATTAAAAAAATGGTATTGATATATTTGGGGGTTCTTTTGAAATTTTATAAGAATAATACCTTTAATTATAACCTGAAAATAGATGATGCTAACAGCTATCGACTATAATGACATTTGTTTTTTGTAAGTATGATATCTGACATGTAAAATTTAAACTAGAGGATCATAATGATAAGTACACAATGAATGAAAAGAACCTTAACTTTATTAAAAAAATCTTAATTATAATTAACGATTACCCAACCTTTTTCAATGAGAAAAAAACATTATTAATTTGTTTAAATTATGATTTTGGATAAATCATTGGGTAAAGTTTATTTACCAATAGAACGATTAGATTAAAGATGTTAAAAAATAATGTCGTGATTTAAAGTTATTACATTCTTTGGCATTTACACGAATGTTAAATGAAACAGAACAATGATTAAAATTGTTTGTTACCGTTAATTTGTTACCGTTAAATTTCAGTAATATTATTATACAAACTTATTGTATTAAGAACCTTTAAATATGAAAAACCAAAGAAACTAATTTTGAATTACATGTTTTTTAAGGGTATAAAAGTAATGTTCCTTTAAAGTAGAGGAAGTTACTATTACATCATTTAAACTTGTGGCTAGAAATGACTTATTTGGTTTTCAAGTTGTAATAGTTTTCATTTGAATATCTTATTATTATATAGACTATAAATAATAGTTTTGTCATTTTATGATATTTGTTTTTTGTTTATACAAAAGCGCATATGCAAACAAAGGAATTCAACTGATGAGGATTGGGGAATGGTCCTGGCAGTGGAACACTGAAACTGCGAATCAGCCTTTTTATGTTTTGCGGCCCAGAGCAATCTGATTGGTTGTTGGGCCTCATTACATCACTGAATTAGAGCCTTAGAGGTGGGCGAAGGTAGTTTTTTTGAACGGGTTCTGGTTTTGTTTTTGTTTTTGGTCTTTGATCGGTTTCAACCGGGTTTTGGCTAGTTCTGGTTCGAGTTTTATCGGGTAAGGTGGAACCGGTTC
Organism: Mikania micrantha; assembly: GCA_009363875.1. Lineage (NCBI taxonomy): Eukaryota > Viridiplantae > Streptophyta > Magnoliopsida > Asterales > Asteraceae > Mikania > Mikania micrantha. The sequence continues at coordinate 4,022,271 of CM018692.1, forward strand.
CAGTTTCTCTGAGAATCTGGAACCATCTGTACCCACCGGTTTAGATATGACCTGTTCCGTTTCGGTTTGTAGGTTCCAATTCCAGGTTTGTCCACCTGGCCACCTCTACACTGACACACCCTATCTTCATCTGAGATCAAACAAAATAAAAAAAATAGATTTGAAAATAATAACATAAAATAAAAAACTTGCTTTCTTCTTGACCATCTTCAACATGGAGCCGGTGAAATGGCCGCGAATGATGTGGACCGGTACCGTGAGAGGGGCAACACTTAGGAAGGCCTGCCCAGTTATCGGTTTGTGCAATTTTCAATGGGAAAGGATCGGATTTTATTAGGTTTAAATGTGTGGCTTATTCAAGTTTGACCATGTTGAAATCAGTTATAGTTTAGGACAGCCCTAACCGTTTCTTGTCATGTCGAGAACTCAACCTGCACCAGAAGAATTTTCAGCCGCTTAAACTCATCAATATTAAATCTAACCCTTCAAGTTAGACGGTTACGTTGAATATATAGTGGTGCACCATGATTATTCAACGGTCAAGGCAGCCTTCCTTGTTACTAAGGATCATTGACAACTAGAGCCGGTCCCGAAAATAAAAAAAAAATTTCCGGGACCTGGGGCAAGAAAACAATTGGGCCCCTCTTAAAAAAACTTATTAATTTATATATAAAAAGTTAATAATATGAATATATTTGTTAAACAAAATTAACAAAACCAAAGTACTGTAGCATAATAATATATATATATTTTAAATACATAAGCAAAAGTCTCGACCATCTCTTTGGTATCCATATTGCCTAAGATGGTGTTCTCAATAGAAATCATTGCTAATTTGTTAAGTCGGTCTTGTGACATTGGCGATTATAAATAATACTTCAACAACTTCAACATAGAAAAGCTTCGTTTTTGCCGATGCCATAGTTATCAAAATAGTTAACAAAACTCTATATGCAATTAATGCATTAGGAAAAAACCTAAGCTGGTTCAACTTGTTTATAACATAAAAAAGATGATAATTTTATTACACAAAAATGTCTCAAACAACTTCAACTTCAAATAAAGTTTATCCGCATCAGCATCTAAATGTTCTCCATGCTTCAATACTTGGGTCGTTGAAGATTGCAATTGAGGCTGTGTTCAATGGCTCGTGGCTATGCAATCGATGCAGTGGAAGTTGCAAGAGATCTGCTTTGTTGAGTTTGGAAGGTGGGACTCAGTGGCGAAGCTTGACCATAATCCCAGGGGGGCGAAATAATTTTTTTTCCCGGGGGGGGGGGGCGAAATAAAGGTTTTTAAAAAATTTTACACTACGTATCGGGAAATTTACACTACTGCACGAAAAAACAGGGGGGCGTCGGGCGGTCGCCCCGCTGTCTGATTAAAGATGCGCCCCTGGTGGGACTAGAGGGCTGGATGGGTGGAGGTGGACACTGGCCAGCTGCTGGAGCATGTTTGAGAATTGGAAGAGTGAAAGTAAAACCAATTTAGAGGAAAGTCAATAGAAAAATAATATCTTATTAAATATGTGAGGCTTTTTTAGATGTACTCTGTTACCAATTAAACTATTTTCATTATAACAAAACTTGTTGAGCCCTATGTTTTATAATTTTTTTCTAACATATAATTTTTTTCTTAAATTTGGGCTCCTAAAAAAGCCGGGCCCGGGACGGTCACCCACCTCGCCCTCCCTAAGGCCGGCCCTGTTGACAACCGTCTGGTGCAATTAGATGTATTGACACGCGATGGTTCGTTTTTTTTCCCTTCTCACAGGCTTCCTCTTTTTCCTCCCCACGTCGCAGATAACCTCCATCTTCTTCACTTCAAGAACCAATTCATGATCTTCGGTCACGGTCATAGCTCTCGCTTCTGTAAGTTCTCTATGGTGTTCACTCATTCCACAATTCGGGTTTGCAGGAGCTATGCTTACGGATCAAAACAGCAACAAGGTTAGGTTAATACCAACATGATTTTAATTTTCTTTAATTCCGACAAGAATCAAAACCCTAACATCTACATCACGAAGCATACGTCTAAAGCTAGTACCAGCTTAATCGGATTACAAAACATGGTCAATCGAGCTTTTTTTATTTATTTTTTCTTATGGGAGATGAATGTTTATTTTGAAATAACTGAAGGCAGATAGATGAAGTGATTTGATGTAGCCGAAGACTTAATTTTTTGAAACTCAGGTTCTCATGTCTTGAGTTGGATAATTTTACTTTAATTATTACGGTGGATTTTTAAATTATAAATGTTCAATAAATTGAAGAGTGTAGGGGGTTACATGTTCTCGAAGATATCAAAGCCATTACAGCCTAACGACATCTTGTTGGGGAGATAAAACTCAGGAACCAATTGATCTTAGGATCAAATCCTACAAAGGGGTATTATCAAAGCATTGAGGATTCTCCGAGACTGGTGACTTGGTGATGGATATAATTCGGTGGTACTGACATGATGATACTCTAATGATCCAAAAATTAGCTGTTTAAAAAAGGGATAACTTCGTAAAAATGTAACTAACCTTTTATTTTGTTCCAATCAAGTCATTCAAACTTTTTTTTTTTGTCTCAATTAAGTAATTCAAGTTATTTTTATGTTCTAATTTATGTTTTTAACCTGAATAGTAGGTAATATATGTTAATATAAGTTTGAGTGAATAAGTAATTATTAATTATTATTTTTTTGTTATTTGTCAGATATTAATTAAAATTAATAATTATTGATTCATGTCAGTCATTTTTTAAAAAAAAATTATTCACTCAAACTTATATCAACATGTATTATCTACTATTCATGTTAAAAACATAGGATTAGTACAACAAAAATAACTTGAATGACTTAATTAAGACAAAAAAAAAGTTTAAGTAACTTAATTAGAACAAAATAAAAAGTTATTTGCATTTATACAAATTTTTCCCAAAACCATGTTCTCGAAGATGGGTGAATTGAAAAACATGTTCTCGTAGATTGGTTTGTTTTATCATAAATCTTAATTCCCCGGTTTAAGATAAAATATTGTTCTGTGATATTGAGAATCGTAATTTAATAAAACATAATAACCGGTTTCATATAAAAAAATGGGCTCTATTTCAAACACTGAAAAGAAATCAGTTTGATAGAACTCATGTAAATAATAGTCTGGAAGAAATTTTAAAAAATATATATTAAAAAGAATACGAATGTCAGGATGGTTAGAATTCTTATTAAAAAGATTACAGAAAGAAGCGTATCTACGAATACATGAGATACTGGGGCAGGTGATGAGTTTTTGGGTAGATTAGGCCATCTGTAAATAATATCCACCCACTGAAATCTAACCCACTGAAATTTTCAAGTCACGTAATTATCCCACTGAAAATCTTAAAACCACTTAATGTTCACCTCACTGAAAAACCTTCCCCACTAAGCCACATCATCACCACTATATTTAAGGTGTGGGTCTCCTTTTTTTAAAACAAACCAATAGATAAATTGTAACCCAACGGGACGCGGGAGCCGCTGGGGCAACAAAATTGAGGCCGCCGAGGACGGGGGTGGTGTGCCCGCTCACCCCCGCCAAAGTGCTCTCCCCCGCCCACTCCATGGGGTGAGTATTACGTTGAGTCTTATTAGGAAAGCATAGTGGCTCGTTGGTATGATGTTTTAATATTATTATTTATATTTTTAAACAAAAAGGCCATTCCATTGGCTTGTAGTGATGAGAATTATTCAACTGATTGATTGGTTAATTTAACAAAAAAAATTTTATGTTGAAAGATTATTTGGGCATCGTCTAATACTCTAATGTAATGTTTTGGGAGGAATAACAAATTGGGCCTTGTCTAATTCTTGAATAACATCTTGAGTTTTATGGGCTTTAAACATAACCCATTATGGCATTATCCCATTGTGCAATTTATTTTTATTTTTTATTTATTACACTTTATTTTAGTGAAACTCCAAAAAATAATTTTAGATAGGAGTATTCAAAAAAAAAAATTCGAATCGTATACGAAACTCGAAAAAAATTGATTCGAATTTTTATTCAAGTTATTCATATAGATTTGGGTCGGATATATCCATTTTTCTTATTCGGGTTGAATATTAGATATGCAAAATTTTCCTTATTCGGATCGGATGCGTGAATTCAATCCCCATAAAACCATTTTTCACATCTGTTTGAATTGGTGGCACAAGTGTTTGTAGAATTAAAGGTCATGATATATGAAAAGATTTTACACAACGTTTTTGAGTTGTTTGACTGGGATGAGTTCTAGTAATTCGAGTTTATTCTTTATCATAAAATCACACCCTATATAGAATCCAACAATCAAGCGTGTTTCGTGTAATTATTCATCCAACATCATGCTATTTTACTACAACATCTTTTGGGATTTCTATCTACTTTTCATTTTCTTCTTGTTCTTGGTTTTACGTGATTAGTACGAACACACAAGTGATAAATTTATAACTCTCGCTAATCATGTGGCTTTAATTTTTCACTTGTGTTATTATTACTTAAGCGCCGTTTGGTTGGGTCTGAATCATTAAGTGCTGAATGATTAATATGTTTGAATGGTTAAGATGGTCTGAATCATTAATTGCTGAATTGGTTAAGACAGTTTGGTTGCACATCTGAATGAAAATAAAAAAAAGCTTTTTTTGGTTAAAAACCTAGGTTTTCGTTGTCATCACCGCCGAACAAAGCCACGCCCGAAGCTCCTCCTCCACATCACCATCATCACCATCGATCTCCTCCGCAGCACCATCATCACCATCGATCTCCTCCACAACCATCGATCTCCTCCACATAAGACCCCGAAGACCTCGATCTCCTTCGTCGCGATGGTGCGGCCGGAGGTGCGGGTGGCGGTGCGGGCTGCGGTGTGGCCGGAGGTGCCCTGCTGTCGAGCGATGCCGATACCCAGCCCTTTGCCTCACGTCTGAACCATTCAGACTTCATCCCATGTCTGAACCATTCAGACCTTCATTAAGAGGTTCTACCTCATTTAGACATGCTTTTTTTGCACCAAATAAACAGTCTGAATTTGAACCATTCAGAACCTACTAAACAACCCCTTACACATGGATGGTTTTATCTCGTGTACGTAACTAATAATCTCGCAAGTTTAAGTGATAATCATGCTATATATATAGTGTGTGTGTGTTTTTTTTGAGATAAAACAAGAAAGGAGTCCATTAACCATCTCTGTTAAGTTTTATCGATGATATGTAGAATACGAAATTACATACCATCATTCTTTTAATACGGATGAAGTTTGATCGGTAACCACGTTTATCTAACGGAGTGTTGACGGTGTTAACGTGGGTAGTTGTGATACTCCTCTGTTCGTTGTGTTGCCCATCCTCCCGGACTACCTTCCTGTACTGGGCCGCCCCAATCTGACAAATGAGCCCGAAACTTTGGGCTAAAATCTGATTAAATTTTAGAAAGTTGTGGGCCGTGAGGATGCCGTCCCGGCGTGGCGGCGTCCCCTTTTCAACAAATTTTATCCGCGCAATGTTGCACATACGCTGCCTAAGTGTGTTAGGGTGTCAATCGTGTCGTGTTGACAAGGTGACGGGTTAACATGTTGTAGGTAGGGTTGAATTTTGCACTGTATGCCTTACGTACACATGTAAGCTATGTATGTATGCATGTTACACATGGGCATCCCATCACTATTTGAAATGGAGTACATTAATGAACAAAAAAGGACGGCCAAAAAATACCCACGTAAGTAGTATATTTTTTTTATCTTGATTCTTGAGTTGATTACAGTTTTGTATCTTATGATTTACCTAAATATTATGTTCAATCTAAATATTTTATTGTATATATAGTTCAATTGTTTACAAAAAACTCAGTTTTAGTACAATGCACATACTATTTGCTTTTCTGTTAAGCTTTTATTTGTTTGCTTGTTTATTTTTTTGATTGTTTTTTCCCAAATGACCAAATTACCTTTGTACAAACATAATTTTACTTGTAAGTACAAACAATTTTACTTCACTTATCTTTTTATATATATATATATATATATATATATATATATATTCTAAAAATAGTAAAAACTCTAAAAAGCCAAAAAATGATTATTAAATCGTCCGGCTCATACGGACTCCAATTTAACTCGTTCAAGTCGCGTTAGAACCGTTTTATCGAACCCAATCTAACCCCACCCTCACTCCCGCCCCTGCCCCCAACCCCAAAAGCATAAACCCCCACCCACCACCACCTCTCCCCCAAAAGCCTAAACACCCCACCCACCCCCAAAAACCTAAACGCCCAGCCCCACCCGCAAAAACCTAACCCCCACCCTCCCACCTCCTCAAAAACCTAAACCCCCCACCCCCACCACCCCCAAAAGCCTAAATCCTAAAACTATACCCTAAAAGCTAAAACGTAAGGATAAAAAACTAAACTAACATCTAAATATTAAATCTAAACCTTAAAAGCTAAGAACGTAGAGTTTGACGAGACGGTTTTAACGCCGTCAGAATGGGTCAAATTGGAGTTCGTATGAGCCAATTATGAGCGTTTTAAAATCCTTTTTACATTTTTTTAGAGTTTTTGTCATTTTTAGTCAAACCCAACACTATATATATATATATACTACTTTATAATGAGTATTAGACAGATGAAAGTCAAGTGTCTTAAACTTAAGAAAAATACAACGAAACAAGCATGTGGTACAAGCAAACTAAGCCTAAATCCACTCCAGCATATGCTTAAACGTGGAATCCTACTTGAAACCCTGATTTATGCTTTCTATCTCCCACAATATTGCTATACCATTCTTGGTATCCACCTTCCAAACCAAGTAATCGTTTGAAATGGTACAACAGCCAAAGCTTGAATCTTTACCCATCAACCTTTTCAAACTAAAACCCAATTCTCATTTCAAATTTCAAAACACACGATTATGTTTGCTCTCTTTCTCTCAAATTCCTTTTACAGATAAGATGTAGATTGTAGCGACGTGGTGGTGGATTGGCAACTATCTTCTCACTAAAGTACAATAAAACAACGATGATGGTGGCTGGGTTGTCTGATGGACGCAATACTACTTCCCTCCACGACGACGGTTGTGACAGTAGTCTTACCAGGTTTATGTTTTTTTGGTCTGATTGTATTTGTTTTGACGTTTAAGAAAGTTTAGGTTTAGTTTAGGGTCCTTGATGTTGTTGGTGCATCCAGTGGTTGATGATGATCAGTTTAGGTGAATTGTGATTATATTGTTTCAAATATGAATTCAATTTGATACATGAATTCTAAATCTGTTATTTGAATTTCTTATGGAATTCGATTTATGTTTCTTTGGTTAATGTATTATGAATTTTGAATCTATTTCTTTGAATCTCTTATATGGAATTTGGTGCACTTTTGGTTCTGGTCTGGAACATATTTTTCATAGGCGGTTTGGCATGGAAATCATCCAACAAGAATCTCCTCTTCCACGTAAGTCTTTCGATGTTATATTTGTTGTTTTATTTCCAGGAAACAATGCATTTATGGAAACACTGAATGCTTTTTGTCCCAAAAAATAATATTAGTACGGAAATAATATATTCTTTGTAATCACATTCGACACAAAGAATGATTTATCTAATATTGATAATTTTTAGCTGAATTGGTATTCATAAGGTTTGAGGGTAATCTATTACAACTTACAATTTTACTTTGTTAATAACAAATGAATTTTTAGCTTTGATTTATTACTAAGAGTTGAATGAAACACTATGGTTATGTGAGATCATTTTAACACAAATGTGTTTAAGTCAACTTGCAGCCTTACAACCAATTTTGTATACAAACATTACGTTGTTAACACGTTGTTAAAACTTGCAAATTACAGGTTGTTTTTGGTTCAAAGAAGATCTGGAACCAAGTTTGATAAAATGCTACATGTTTTTGTAACCAGGTATGTTAGATCATTTTTGTAAGCAGGTATTGTAACATTTACGAAATTTGAAATAAACATTTATGTTTAATAAAGGAAATATGACGTCAATGAGAATTTTTCTTTTTACACAAATACACATAGGTATATGTATAGGTACGAGAAAATAAATTAAATAAATAGTTAATTAAATATGCATATAAATATGTATGTATTTATGTATGATAAAATTAATTAACAATTTAAAAAAAAATGCAAACAAAAACATATTAATAAAGTTTAAAGATTTATAAGATCATAAAAATGTAAATAAATGGATTTTATAAAAATCTATAAGAAATATATTTATACATGTTTTATAAATAAAGTAAGTATAAATTTTTAAACTTTAATCAAAATTAAATAAATAAAGCAAATAACTATAATTAATCTTTAACATTAAAAAGATGTTTTATAAAAATATATAACTAATTTATACTAATTATGAAGTTAAATAAAAAATTATAACAAAGTGAAACAAGATTTTAATAAAGTTGAGGGGTAAGCTTTGTACAATCTGAAACTAGTAATCAAGAGAAAAATGGGAGGGGGCAATTCAGCCAATAACCCAAACTTATCTTTCTCCCTTACCCGTTCACAGCCCCGACCCAATTTCGACCCATCTTCGACCCAATACAAAATCCATCCGATTCCCACGCGATGACAGCTAATCGAATGTAATTTTGACAAGGATACAATGTGCGTAATTGATTTCCATCGATTTATGGCTCGATTAACAGCTCATTAACACAAAAATTGTTTCCTAATATATACCATTCGACCGTAAATTCGAATTCTAGCCAAAACGTGTATAAATACTAAATCAACACGACCAAAAAACAATTCTTTAATCATCTAGAAACTCTCTGTACACCTAAAACCAACCCACCGCTCGATATAATCGCGAAACAAGATTCCCCAAGCTTCGATCGATCGTGATTCTTACTCTTAGTCGAAACACATTAAAACAAAAGCCAAGGTAAGTAATTTATACATTATTCTCTTTGTTTCTAATCCCTAAACAAAAGCCCTATGATCTTTCTTACAATCGAGTTCACAGTAATCGCAATTCGAAGAACAAAGGAACTAGGGCTCAAAGTTATGAACTGGTTGGGGGTTCTGATTTCGGGTTATATTAAATATAATTCAAAACCATGCCTTTACGCACGGGGTTTGGAAGCTACGGTCGCGGGTTCGAATCCTATAAGCGGGTTTGAAACCGGTTTTGCCCATTTTTTTGACATTTAACCTTTATTTTAAGTTTTTAATTGCACAGAAAATATTTCTATAAAAAAATAATATTATTCTGTAAAAAAAATGTTATATAATTATTTTTTTATAAATGATTAATAATTATAACCTTTATTCTCAATTATTTATTTATTTATTTATTTATTTATACTTATTTATTCAATTACATAATAGTAATAATAAAATAATTTAATAAGTTTTATAAATTTATTTATAACTCCTTATCTTATTTATTTATTTAATTATTTATTCTTACTTATTTATTTATTCTTACTTATTTACAAATGTTATATTTACATATTGTAACAACCGGTTTTTAATAAATGAATGTATTTGAAATAATCGTTAATTGAACGATTGTGATTGTTGTAATTGAAAATGTGTGAGAATTACGTCATCAATGGCAAGAGCACATGTGATCATTCTAGAAATCCACTTTGATTTGATTATTGTAATTATTACAAGTTGATAATATGCGAAAAATGGTGAACGTGGGCGAAAACCGTGCGCGAAACGGAGTTACGGATTGTCCGGAATCGCGAAACGAAGTTAAAAATAAAAAAAATCAGAAAAATACTCTGAGGCAGTACGCCCCACTCCAAGCATTGGGCTGGGGCGGTACGTCTGGCGCCTTAAGTCGGCAAAATTTTTTTAAAAGGATAAGATCGCATCTTTAAAGCATTTTTCTTATTCTTTTCGACTTGTTTTTGCTCCAGACGAAAAACCTAACATTTCTAAGCACAAAACCTTCATTTCAAAGCTTTCTAATCGCATGGATTGCGCCTAGGAACGTTGTTATAAGCCCTGATCGTTGTTTTGTGACTAAATATCCGTCAGATTGGGTAACGATTCGTTTTATCCTACTAGTTTAATATTCTATGAATTAAATCTTGTTTTGATTGTAATACTATGATTATGGGTATTGATTATTGCCTAGTTGATAACTAGGGTTGTTTTAAACGAAGAACTAGATATTTTGACAGTGAAATCTTCGTTTTGAAGCCGGGATAATGTCCGGTTGTTATGAAACCCATATCATGATGTGATAACTAGTAGGATGGGTAAACGGTGGTTTTGAAATAAGTATGGATTATAATCCATGGGTTAAATGATGATTATGATGAATTGATGTTAAAAATTATTAACAAGTTATAATCATAAATAAAAATTGAATAATAGAAATGATTAAAGATTGAAACTAATATAATTGAACATCAATTATTTGATGAAATGCCTAAGGGAGGCATGAAACATGATTAATTTTGATAATTGACTAAAACTTACTAAACGTAGTAAGATAGAGTCAATTATGTGATAAATTGACTTTGAGCAAGTCAAACCAGTCAAGTGCGTTGAACTTGATTGTATGTGCTATATGTATTGAAACTAGTTGTATATGTATTTTGCAACTAGGTGGTGGTAGTGGTAGTCAAACCACTAATCATAGAGCAGGAAAGGAGCCTGCAGTTGCTAATCCCTTATCTGATTAAGGTAGGTAATCCCACAACTATGACATCACATAATAAACATTGAATTTTGTTGTTGAATAAATTGTATGATAAATATGGTATTGGTGATAGGGGAACGTTAAATAATAAAAGTTCAACAACCTATGATAAATCCAATATCTTGGTGAATGAAAGTGTGGGAACTCTATGATGGAAGTACCGATGAGTGAACATCATAGTAATTTGATTGATATATTTGTGATTCCACAAATGTGTGGATAGCCAGAGGTGCTGGCAATTGTCTTAGATGGAAGTACCGGTGGGTAAACATCTTAAGACTTGAATTAATTATGACTCCACAATGGTGGATATCCAGAGATGCTGGCAATTGTCTTAGATAGAAGTACCGGTGGGTGAACATCTTAAGACTTGAATTTTTATGACTCCACAATGGTGGATAGCCAGAGGTGCTGGCAATTGTCTTAGATGGATGTACCGGTGGGTGAACATCTCAAGACTTAAATTAATTATGATATCACAAATGTGTGAATAGTCAGAGGTGCTGACAAATAGCTATTGTGGAAGCACATGAATGTGAACACCATAGTGTAATTTTGATTAAACTATTGTAAGCAATAGTTGATGATTGGTAATATGATATTATTACCTTGTGAGAGTCAATTCGAATAGAAATGACTCAGTTTGAATTTTGATTGTGAAAAATGTATTTTTTACATTTTGTTGTGCGAAACCATTGGGGTTTACTTACTTAGTTCTTATGAACTAATGGGAATTATTGTGTGATGTTTGTAGGTCCAACATAATGGACATGGCTAAGGATCGAGGTGCACTGGGAATCGAACAAACAAACCTTGTTGCAAACGTGTGAAATTTTGGTTTAAACTTGCTTATGTAAATAAGTATTGTAAAATGTGTGGCATGTTTACGTTTGCGTTAAACTTTGTTAAATATTATTAAATAAATAAGGTCAAACAAGGTTTTGGAAAACAAAAAATTTGCTGGGACCAACTCTGATATTATAGAAAATTGTTAAATAGTAACCGGGGGTTACAAAGCTGGTATCAGAGCCATGGTTTGAGGGATTCAAGTGTTAGAAACACACTTGGACTCAAATCTTATGCTCTTAATATGTGATTAAACGTTCGATTCCAGCCTCAATCATTAAGCCGGAGGTATGAGGTCATTAATTATGTATTGAATTTCATATGTACACATTGTTGTGTGTATAAACTGTGTGAACCGAACTTCTCAATTATGAAATGAAATGATGAAGTCAAGGGCACGAGTGTGTGATAAACATGTTATTATGCCTGGCCAGTATAATGAGATGTTTACGACATAACCGTTTCCTTAATTAAGTCAGATTGTATCATGATTTTGAATAGTAGGTAAGGTGATTATGTATTATATAAGTACAAGATTATTTAAGTATTGTGAATATATGAGACTGATTGTCTAATTATATGATTTCAGCCACGAATGGCTGATGAAAATACTTATGGTGGGAGTAGTAGCAGTGAGAAGGTGCAACTCACTGAAACTCAAGTACTGGTGAATGAAGAGGTGGCAAAGGCTTTTGAAGTTGCTTTGCCTACATATATTGAAGAAATTAAGTCTTCATTAAAAGAGTTCCGTCATCAAGAATTGGCTGATTTTGAAGCTGGAGCGGAAATGAAACAATCTTTCAAAAAAAACTACTTTTAAAGAGTTTATGGCTTGTAAGCCAGCTGAGTTTAAAGGGGAGGTAGATCCCTTGGTCAGTCAGCGCTGGATATCTGATATTGAAAGTTTGTTTGAAACTAGTCATTGTGACCCGGCTAATGAGGTCATGTTTGCTGGCAATCAGTTGAAAGATCGTGCTAAAGATTGGTGGGAGTTGTTGAGGAAGGAAAAGGGCAGAGATGGAATGAAAGGGCTGACGTGGGCCCAATTTAAAGAACTTTTCTTGAAGCGGTTTTGTCCTCAAGCCGCTATTGATCGTATTACTGAGGAGTTTCTGCATCTACAGCAGAAAGATGAAAGTGTTGAATACCATCACTGCCATTTTCTTCGATAAAGCTAAATTTTGTCCGGATCTTCTTCAAACTGAAAGAATGTGGATAAACCGGTATCATACTATGTTGAACACGAAGTACCGGGAATTTCTTACGCCTTCTAAGTGTGAGACACTTAATGAATTAATTAATTGTGCTCGGGAACGAGAATTGGAGTTAAAACGACAAGAAGATCGGGGAGATAAACGAAAGGCGGAAACAGACACAGGTTCATCTAAAAAGGCGAAGTTTGTTTAAATCGTTTAAAAAGCCTGTCTTTCCTAAACCTTGTCCCAACTATGGGAGGATGCACGCAGGTGAGTGTCGTGCTAGGCCTATTGTCTGTTACAAATGTGGAAAGCCGAGACATTTGGCAACCGAGTGTTTGAGCCCTCCCAGTCTGTGCTATCATTGTTATAAGGCAGGACATAGGAGGAGTGAGTGCCCTGAACTTAAGAGGGAAGCACCAATTAGTAATGATGGCCGATTGTTTAAATCTCAAGGCTCTGGAAAGAAACCGGAAGCGCCCAAACCAAAAGGGAGAGCTTTCCAGATTTCTGCAGAGGAGGCTAAAGTCACGTCTGATGTGGTGACAGGTACCTTCTTCGTTAACTCAATACCTGTACCATTAGATTTATCTTAGAAAATTTGCCTGTACCATTAGAAGTAGAGGTTGTTGATTCTAAGAGTTTTCTTGTGTTTGATATTTATCGAAACTGTAAGCTTACAATCAATAACGAGAATTATGTTGTTGATTTAATACCCATGGTTTTGGGGGAGTTTGATGTTGTTATTGGAATGGATTGGCTATCTTCTTATAAAGCCAATATTCTTTGCAATCGCAAAGTTATACAATTGATAACCTCGAGTAGTTATGAATTGTCCATCCAAGGAGAAAAACGTGGAGGGGTTGTCTTGTGTTCTGTGGTCAAAGCCATGAAGTATATGAATCATGGGGGCCAATCCTTCTTGGCTTATGTCATTGATGCTGAGAATGCAGTAAAGGAATTGGAGGATGTCCCAATTGTTAGGGATTTCCCTGATGTCTTTCCGGATGATTTACCGGGAATCCCCTCTGATAGATATGTTGAGTTTTGTCACACCCCGGGCCGGCGGGAACGGATCGGGTTTTCCCGTCGGGCGGAAGGTTCCCGGGGCGCGATATCTTTGAATGATAATCAAATAATCAGATTGTTACATAGCACATGATAATCAAAATGAGAAATGCTAATACATCAATGATATAGAATTACAAGATTAAATTACACTGTATCGTTCATAATTTAATCAAGTAAATCCACCAAAAGAATCAATATAACTATATCTTGTATATGTACAAGATATACAAAAGATGATTCAATGTTTAGGCACCAAAAGCATGCAACACAAAATAAGCTAGGTCTTCTAAAAGTCCTCTAGCTTAAACCTTGCATGTATGTCTCTACACCTGTTCGTCACCTGAGAAAACATGTATTTAAACAAAGTCAACACTAGGTTGGTGAGTTCATAAGTAAGTTAGTTGAAAACTCTGATTCAAACACATGCATTGTCCCAATGTTTTGTTATGTTGCTTGTATGTTGTGTATCATCTGTCACCCAATGGCTTCTCCCTAGTTGTATGTGCAAATGTTGTGATCCCTGATCAAACATGCTTATATATAGGGAATCACATAAGGGTCAAGCCCAGACGCTATCCCACCACATGCTCAAACAAGGTTCACACTACTTGCAATACAACTATGGATTTCCATTCTCATGTTTACTCGTTTCTTGATCATCTGTGTTCCCATGAATAGAATAATATAATGATAGCGTTGTAGTTATCAAACCGAAGTATTGACAACCATTTGTATAGTAAGGATGTTAGATTTAGTAAATCTGTTCCTTGTATTATTCTATTGTCTGTGTGTTAACTTTTATGTTACACTTTTAATTAATTTAAAAGTGTTAGTTAACTGTTCATCATATGTCTCAAATGCAGCGTATAGGATCCGAATGGAATCCATTTTAATCCTCACATAATCAGATTAAAATGCTTTCCATTCTCTCCTATCCCACCGTGTGATCCCAAGGCCTTTACGGGGATTGTCTCATGTAATTAACAAAGTCGAATAAGAACTAGTCTTATTACATCATGTTAATTAAGTGTGATTGGCAGTGATAGTCATGAAGTTACGTTATCATGGTCGCCGTTCACTGTGATTGGCTGTGATAGTCATGAAGTTACGTTATCATGGTCTCCGTTCACTGTAATCCATATGTTCACCATGTAATCCTTAAGCCGTAGTAAGAACAAGTCTTAGTACCCTTAAGTGACGCAGGTGGTGGATAATCAATGCGATCATACTACCTAGTAGTATGTTTTTAGGGTGTTGATCAAATGTTATAAGAAATTGACTTATCACACTTGATCGTTTATGATGTGGAATGATATTCAGAAGATATTTTATCTTCTGATCATCCATGTGCTGTGATGTGTCACCATGTTTCACTGTAATAGTTCTCATTGTTCGTTTGTGTATGAATTGTCTCAATGTTCATTTCTGTAGGAATAACCAAGTGTTATAAGATAAATCTTACAACTGTGTTATTCCCATATGTTGATGATTATGAAAGTACATTATCATAATCTCCTGAGTTTCCCTGTTATCTCATGATCATACAAGCATGCATACAATGATAAGCGATAATAAACAATTTAATATTATCAAAATCAAAGTATAAATAACATGTTAAGCAAAACTTTTAAATAAATAAAAGTAAACATGTTTCTCAGCCCCGAGAGTTAAAATCAGTTAAGATTAAAGTAAAAGGGGCATATGAACTCACCTGGTGGTTGTAGGGTTGACTTAGCTTAAAAGAAAGAATGCACGCGCTCTTTGTGGTTCTTGATGTTGTTTTCACGTTCCTGTATTGATTTCATATTGTAACTTATAAGTATCTGTTGTAATTTACTTATGAGCGTATGAATGTGTTATCCGTAGAGTTGGTTAACACCCGCGAGTCTTGACCTTAGTCTCCATTCGGCCTTGTTTCGTGTTCAAAGTCGTTGCAATCATATTCATATCTAGTTTGAGTTATCACCCTTTGTTATTGATTTTGTGTCCTCTTGACTTATTATAATATGAAAAGAGTTTTAATTATTAGTTTGAGTGTGAGTTAAAGGTTATCAACCTTTAAATCCTTGTAATCTAAATTGATAATATAACTCTAGTGTCAATCTAAATCCAATTGTAATTACCCTGCAAGATTCCTTGTATTTAATCGTGGATATCATGACCCTATGATCTCTAATCAAATCATCCTTATGAAATTGTTTATTTGCTTAGATAAACAATTGACCGAATGGGCGTGTTAACCAACTTAACCACGTCATTACATTGAACTAAGTAATTGGGCTAAATAACTGTCGTGGGCTGTTTTTGGGTCCAAATACCCATATTGGGCCGTAATAAGGAGATGGGCCAAGGGTAGTATTGGGCCAGATCGTTTGGGCCGGAAATGAGGCTGAAATCAAATAAACAGGGACTTTGTTGGGCTTAGGCGAATGTGGCTATTGTAGGGCCTATTACAGCTTATGGCCCAACGAATCCATTTTGGGCCGAAGACAAAAAGAGGTGTTGGTCGTCTATTGAGTTTAAGTTCATTGGGCCGAACAACAAATCATACAAAAAGGTGGGCCATAACACACATGTACTGGGCCAATTGGGCCTCATGATTTTCGTGTGGGCTGACTAAAATTTACTGGGCCGAGGGAGGTATGTGTGGGCTGAATAACATGGGCCCAGGATGGCATTTGGGCCGTGGGGGTATGTATATCATTTGCACTTGGGCCTAGAATTTGCTGAAGTGGGCCGATTGAAACTTCTGCATGGAATAAAAAATGAGGCCTACAATTGTCTCTTGGGCCTGGGTAAAGGAAATTGGGTCGGTTGTATGACGGGTGGGCTGGATCAATTATAGTAAGCCGAAGGTTTGTGTATGGCCTAGAAATATTCACATGGACTGGCCGAATCAAAAGACTTGGGCCCATAGGCTTGTCGTTGGACCCGATGATTCACAAATGAGCAAAACGGTTGTGATAATTGGACGAACAAGGTGATGGTTCTGCTATTATAGAGTGGTTCGGCAGTGGTGTTGTCACGAAGGTTCGTCTCCAATATCAGAGAAGGGTTCGGCACTGGCAGGTTCGTGATGTTGTTCTAGTCAACCACAAGGTTCGTTCGAAGATTAAAGGTTCGTGTAGGAGTAGGGTTCGTCACCCGCAAATGGGTTCGGCGAGGATGTATGGTTCGACTAGGGTTCGTGGCTTTCAGATGCAAGGATGAGGGTTCGTGAGCAGGAACTGGTTCGGCATGGGGGTTCGCCGGAGTTGGGTTCGTGAGCCATGAAAGCTCAGCTGCCAATGATAAGGGTTCGGCTCCTCCTTGTCACCCCTCACAAACGCGAACCTGTAAGTAACCATCATCATCCTCGTCAGTTTTAGGGTTGTAGGATCAATCCTTCGCTGATTATCCTTAGGTGTGAGATGTTCTTGAGGGTATAGAAGTCGTGAAAGGTGAACACAAGCAGGTTAAAGATGGGTGGTCGAACAAAACCAACAAAACCCTATTTTTCGAGTTTTTTCACAGCACCATACCTCCGATTTTGCTGGTTATCTGCTCAGATCCGTTGTACTTTCAAGTAGAGGGTGTCGAGGGCTACGCGTGGGCGAAAGAATCACTCGAATCGGTTAAGTATTGAGCAAGATATGGTGGATTGAAGGTGGCTTGGTGATGGTTCTTGGTGTAGCCGGAAATTAGAGAGAAAAGGGAGTGTTTGGATGTAAAAAAATGAATTAAACTCATCATTTAACCTATTTATATCACGTGTGGTGTCCGGGTCCATTTCAGTTGCTCGGTTCGTTAATTTGTCGCGTATCCGGAAAATTACGCGTAATTAAAAATAAATAAATAAAATTGTTAATTATTTTATTTTATTAAAATTAAATTCGTTCGCGTCGTGTTTTAGTTTCGTTTCGTCAGATCGCGTCACCATCGAGCGCATTCGTTCGAATCGTCATTCGAACGAAAACGACGATGGTTTTGCTTTTCGACTTTTGTTTTCTACCTTCCAGTCATCATTTCAGAACGTTAAACTCACAGATATGTTTGTGTGAATCGTCACCCACGCAAACACACTGTCAGTTCGTTATTCTGAAACGACACTGCAGTTTATGTTTAAATTGTGTTTCCTCACTGTCGGACTCAACTAAACATCCTGTTTTCGCATTGTTTTCACTTTGAATTGTCGGCCATCTGATTCCTGTCATCTATGGATATCAGATCGCAACCGATTTGTTTCTGAATGTTGTTTGAATACCGTTGTTTCTCATGATTTGTTGTGTTAACTGTAATTAAGTTTTCACTTAATAAACACAACTAATTGAGAGGCCCCAAACCCCTCAGTTGGCAAACATCATACCCATAATACTTAAACCATAATTACATTATCATAGCAGCGGAATGTCGAGTGAAAATATAAAATATCTTACAGATCTAAACAAACTTTTACATATTAAACATAACCCACTCTTCTAACAGTAATATAACACAGCCAGTCTAAGCCAGGGGTAGTCTTCAAAGTATGCCATGAGCCTTACTGTCATTCTTCCTCAATACCATTCAACCTGACATGCATGCTAAAACAAGTCAGCTTTCGCTGGTGAGTTCTAAGTTAACTTTTCATAAAAATAAAATCTTTAATATACATAAAACAATAGCCTTCACAGTCGACCGAAGTCAACAGTCTCAATCATACTAAACATAAAACATTTCATATACATAACATTCATAACATCATAACATCAATCATACAGTGCATAAATGTAGCCTGTTCTGTTGACCGAAGTCAACACGTTATGCATGCATAAGATTTCCTCCACTGGCGACACACAGTCGGCAGGCCTGTTCTTTCACAGGACTTGTGCCTGTTCTTTCACAGGACTTGTGCCTGTTCTTTCACAGGACTTATGCATGTTCTTTCACAGGACTTATGCCTGTTCTTTCACAGGACTTTTGACATACATCATTCATACATAACATGGTTTAAATCATTTAAACCATCATAATCATAAATCATTATCCGCACCGCAGTGCTCAACATTTGCCCAACCGCAGCTGGGACTTCAAAATCACATTTCTTAATTAACCTCGGCCAATACTTTTAAAATCATTCATTTCTCAACTGTTGTTGAGTCTTTAAAACATTCTTGACATTTCAGCGGAGGTTCTTAAAATCATTTACTTCTCAACCGTAGTTGAGACTTAAAACATTATTTACTTTAAAACGTTCTTTATTTAAAACATTCTTTACCTGACCTTAATCAGGTTAGTGTCACTTTCATACAATAACTTTACAACTTAAAACATTATTTACTTTAACACCTTCTCTTATCTGACCGTAGCCAGATAAAGCAATCATTTACCTAAAATAACTTTATAACATGCACATCAGCCCTAAAACGTCAAAATAGTAAAAGAGGGCTCATAGAACTCACCTGATGTCTTACTGTAGCAAGATCACTCACAAACTGGTACTAATGGTGAATTTCTGCATTCGTTTATACATAATAAGTCATTTATGTTTTAACCTACTGATTAGATCTTTCTGAACGTTCAATGTCAAAAACATTGTCTTAAAAGTCATCAAATAGTTAATGTTGTTGATTATAATGCTAGAACAGTTCCTAAACAGATTAATGGCTTAGAAATGATAAATCCTTATCATTGATTACCCAGATATCATGAAATATCACAACATAGTCTTAGAATAGGTTTAATAACCATGATTAACATACTAATCTGACTGTTATCACAAACATCAGATAATCGTTCCAATAAGTATGTTAATGATTGTGATTAGTTTGAAACACTTAGATTTAATCTTTGTATTTCAAAGATTAACCAAGCTAATCACCTAGATTGTCATAATCAAATGGATTAAACCATTATAATCATAGTTGTGATTTCATGCAAACCGGGCATTACAACGGCTCAAAACAAGGATTTAACCGTTAGAACATCGTGTTCTTCATTTATAATCAATCCTAGCCATCATCTAGGCAATAATCAACAGTCCTAACTATCTTATTACGTTCAAAATCAAGATCTAATCAATCAAAATCAAACTAGAAGGTTAAAACGAACCGTTACCTGATCTGACGAATTTCTGCGGTTAAAACATCGATCAGGACTTGAAAATACAATCCTTGGTGAGATTTATGACTTCTAATGGGTTTATGATGGAGTTAGAATGATCAAAAGTTGAGTTTTTACGTCTGTAGGTCGCTTATGGACGAAGCAGGAGAAGAAATGACGTTCTGGACGACTTCGGATCACTTAAACTCATTTTTGCCGACATACGCTCCGGGGCGCATCGCCCCAACTGGGCGCATGGCGCCAGGCGTACCGCCCCACGTCATCAGCGTCATCAATTTTGACTTTAACTTCTTTTCGCGATTCCGGGAGCATACGAACTCCGTTTTGCGCACGGTTTTCGCCCACGTTCATCATTTTTCACATACTATCAATCCTCAATAACAAAAGTTGCTAAATCCTCGTGGATTTCAAGCACGACCAAATGTGCTCACGTCATAATTGCCGAATTTTTCGTACGCAGTCGTCACAGTTTCAACAGTAACCGAAATCTCGTACGTTTACTATTAAATTTCTAAATTTTCGGTTGTTACAAATCTACCCTCCTTACAATAAGTTTCGTCCTCGAAACCTGTTACATTTCAAACAAATGTGGGTAGAGTCGTTTCATCTCGTCTTCAGTCTCCCATGTCGCCTCAGATCCTTTTCGGTGTTTCCACTGAACCTTAACTTGCCTAATCACCTTGTTACGTAACTGCTTCTCTTTCGTATCAACAATTGCAACTGGTTCTTCTATGTAATTCAACCTTTCATCAACTTCAATATCATTTTGAGGCACATATGCTACATCATCCGCTAGACATTTTCTCAAATGTGAAACGTGAAATGTCGGATGAATTCCACTCAGTTCATCTGGTAGATCTAATCGGTAAGCTACCTTACCAACCCGTGCCATTATTCGAAAAGGTCCAATAAATCTCGGACTCAACTTTCCTCTCTTCCTGAATCGAATAACTCCCTTCCATGGTGAAACTTTTAACAGTACTTGATCACCTACTTCAAACTCTATTGGTCTCCGTCTTTTATCGGCATAGGACTTTTGTCGATCTTGTGCAGCTTTCATTCGCGCTTTAACTAGTTGAAGCTTTTCTGTCAAATCTAACACTGCAGCTTTACTTCCCACTTCTTTCTGTCCTACACCACCCCAACATACCGGTGTCCTACAACGCCGTCCGTACAATGCCTCATATGGTGGCATTCCAATACTAGCATGGTAGCTATTGTTGTATGAGAATTCCACCAATGGTAAATGATCATCCCAACTACCACCAAAATCAATAATACAGGCTCTGAGCATATCCTCTAAAGTTTGGATAGTCCTTTCAGACTGTCCGTCGGTTTGAGGATGATACGCAGTGCTAATATTGAGTCTTGTGCCCATTGATTCGTGAAACTGTTTCCAGAATCTTGAAACGAACCGCGTGTCACGGTCTGACACTATAGAAACTGGAACTCCATGTCTTGTAATTATTTCTTTCACGAATAGTTCAGACAGTTTTTCTGACGTATAAGTCTCCCGTATAGGCAAGAAATGAGCACTTTTCGTTAACCGGTCTACAATCACCCAAATAGCATCATGACGTTTCGCCGTAAGAGGCAACTTAGTTATAAAATCCATGGTGATGTGTTCCCATTTCCATTCCGGGACTTCTAAAGGTTGCACATAACCATAAGGTTTCTGATGTTCAGCTTTCACTTGCGCAATACCAACTTGAGAGGCCCCAAACCCCTCAGTTGGCAAACATCATACCCATAATACTTAAACCATAATTACATTATCATAGCAGCGGAATGTCGAGTGAAAATATAAAATATCTTACAGATCTAAACAAACTTTTACATATTAAACATAACCCACTCTTCTAACAGTAATATAACACAGCCACCACATTGGCCTTGCCCGGGTGATACAAAATCTCACAGTCATAATCCTTTAACAGCTCAAGCCACCTTCTTTGTCTCATATTCAAATCTTTCTGTTCAAAGAAGTATTTTAAACTTTTGTGATCTGTGTAGATTGTACATTTCACTCCATATAAATAATGCCTCCAAATTTTTAAAGCAAATACCACAGCAGCCAATTCCAAATCATGTGTTGGATAATTAGCTTCATGGGTTTTCAATTGTCTTGAGGCATATGCTATTACCTTTCCCCTTTGCATAAGTACACAACCCAAACCCAGATAAGACGCATCTGAGTACACAACCATGTCTTCATTACCATCCGGCAGTGTTAAAATAGGAGCTTCGGTTAATCTCCTTTTCAATTCATCAAAAGCTTGGACTTGAGCTGGACCCCAATCATATTTTGTTTCTTTCCTAGTCAATTTCGTCAGTGGTGTAGCAATCCTGGAGAAATCCTGGATGAATCTTCTGTAATAACCTGCTAATCCAAGAAAGCTACGAACTTCCGTTGGTGTTTTCGGAGGATTCCATTTCATAACTGCTTCTACTTTAGCTGGGTCCACCATTATGCCTTCTGGACTAATAACATGACCAAAAAATTGTACTTCCCGTAGCCAAAAGGCACATTTAGAGAACTTAGCATAAAGCTTTTCTCTTCTTAGTATTTCAAGAACTTCCCGGATATGACACGCATGATCACCTTCACTCCTTGAGTATATTAATATATCGTCAATAAACACAATCACTGATCGGTCTAACATAGGTCTGCACACCCGATTCATCAAATCCATAAACGCCGCAGGAGCGTTTGTTAATCCGAAAGACATCACAAGAAACTCATAGTGTCCATACCGTGTGCGAAACGCTGTCTTCGGAATATCTTGTTCTCTCACCTTTAATTGATGATACCCTGATCTGAGATCTATTTTAGAAAACCAACTTGCCCCTTGCAATTGGTCAAATAGATCATCAATCCTTGGTAACGGATACTTATTCTTTATTGTGAGCTTATTCAATTCCCTATAATCAATACACATTCTCATACTTCCATCCTTTTTCTTTACAAATAACACTGGTGCACCCCAAGGTGACACACTCGGTCGTATAAAACCTTTGTCTAGAAGGTCTTGTAGTTGGGTCATTAATTCTTTCATCTCTGTTGGAGCCAGACGGTACGGTGCCTTGGCGACAGGTTGAGCTCCTGGCACAAGATCAATTTGGAATTCGATTTCCCGGTCAGGTGGAAGTCCTGGCAAATCCTCAGGAAATACATCAGGAAAGTTACACACCACGGGTACGTCTTCCAATTCTTTTACCTTAGTTTCTTTATCAATAACATAAGCCAGATAAGCCTCACACCCTCGCCTCATAAATTCACTCGCCTTAATCATTGAAATGACTTTAGGCGCATTAAACATTTTATCCCCATAAACCGTTACTGAACTCCCATTAAGAGCCGTTAAGAAAATCATATTTCGTCGACAGACAATGTTAGCCTCATGTTTGGCCAACCAATCCATACCCAACACTACATCGAAACCTCCTAACGAAATCACAAATAGTTTAACAGGAAATCTATAACCTTCTATATCAATGTAACAATCATCCTCAATGGCTTCCGTTACTCTAGTCGATTTACCAAGAGCAGTTTCTATGTTAAAGGCATTTTCTATCTTTTTAACATTTGCACACAACTTATCACAAAAAGCAATAGCCACAAAGCTCATACTTGCACCAGAATCAAATAGAACTGAAGCAGGGATATCATTAATCAAGAATGTACCTGTCACCACATCAGGGTCTTTGGCTGCCTGATCTTTAGTCATAGTAAAGGCACGAGCTTTTGCCTTTTGCTTCTCCCCTCCCTTGCTACTTTCAGGTTTGATGGCTTCAGTAGGCATTATCTTTGGTTTAAAACAATTCCTGCTCACGTGACCGATTCCACCACAATTGTAACACTTTGGCATATTCGGACAATCATAAGAGATATGTCCAGTCTTTCCACAACGGTAGCACAAAGTAGTCCCCGTAAGACACTCTCCCCTATGTCTCTTTCCACACTTAGGGCACTTTTCAATTTCTTCCATTCTAAACCTTTTCATAGGGGGTCCGGATTTGTCATTTCGATTCCTTTTAAATTTAGGTGACCACTTTTGCTTCGGTTCCTCCTTTGTTGGTTCAGCTTCAACAACATCATCCCAGACAATGCCGCTAATTTCTACGGCTGATTCAAAAGTTCTAGGAGCATGCGCCTTCACATGTGTTCGGACTTTAGGTGGTAACCCTTCCACATATAACTTCAATTTGCGTTCCTCCGTGTTTACCAAATGAGGAACCAGTCTTGACATTTCATTAAATTTTGACGTATATTGCCGATGGTTCATACGTCCAGCTTTCAAAGTCAGAAATTCCCGCTCGATTTTATCAACTTCATTCTTCGGACAAAAGTGTTTCATAACTAATTCTTTCAATTCCTCCCATTTTAAACCCTCCACATCATTAGTGGTCTTTGACTGCTTGATGGTGTTCCACCAATGTAGAGCTTCTTCAGTAAATGAATGAGCTGCAAATTTTACAGCTTGGTCTTCCCGGCATTCACTAATAGCGATCACCGCCTCCATAGCCGAAACCCAGTGGCAGGTGGCCACGGCATCCTTCTTACCATCAAATGAGGGTGGATTACATCCTTTGAAGGCTTTGTAATCACAACCCTTCCTTTTCTCTGACGTAGAATCACCGTTCTTAGTTCCGGTGATCACAACTTCCTCTTCTTTGGTACTTTCCTTAGTTCCTTCAGACTTGTCTTTCAAAGTATCCTTCAGTATTTTTGTAACCAAAGCTGGTAGCTTATCATCCAAAACTTTACAGAGCTCATCAGAAATAGCCTTCACTACGATAGGCTCTAGAGTAAACTCATTTTCATCTTCCGATTGCTCGTTGTGCTCGTAGTCGTCTTCATTCTCGATATGTGGTTCTTTAGGTTCCTGTGGTTGTTTACGTGGTCTACCCCTTTGTCCAGCCATTTAACTACCTGCAGGATGCAGCAATTGGAGAATCAGTACAGGATTAGTTTAGTACGAAATAAGCTTTGTAAATCGTTAATGACGTTGATCAGGTGTTATTAACCATTTACCCAACTCATAGGCTCTAAACGTTTCCCATTCCATCACCCCAACGTGCATGACTCTAACTTCCTTCCTAACCTTACACCTACGTCTTAACTCGTACATAACATTCAGCTCATGGCATCAAACTACCCTTGACTGGCATTCTTATCATTCAGTCCCATTTTCAGTTTAAGTCCAGTCATTAGGGATGACCGGATCTCTCAAACGATGGCTCTGATACCAACTTGAGAGGCCCCAAACCCCTCAGTTGGCAAACATCATACCCATAATACTTAAACCATAATTACATTATCATAGCAGCGGAATGTCGAGTGAAAATATAAAATATCTTACAGATCTAAACAAACTTTTACATATTAAACATAACCCACTCTTCTAACAGTAATATAACACAGCCAGTCTAAGCCAGGGGTAGTCTTCAAAGTATGCCATGAGCCTTACTGTCATTCTTCCTCAATACCATTCAACCTGACATGCATGCTAAAACAAGTCAGCTTTCGCTGGTGAGTTCTAAGTTAACTTTTCATAAAAATAAAATCTTTAATATACATAAAACAATAGCCTTCACAGTCGACCGAAGTCAACAGTCTCAATCATACTAAACATAAAACATTTCATATACATAACATTCATAACATCATAACATCAATCATACAGTGCATAAATGTAGCCTGTTCTGTTGACCGAAGTCAACACGTTATGCATGCATAAGATTTCCTCCACTGACGACACACAGTCGGCAGGCCTGTTCTTTCACAGGACTTGTGCCTGTTCTTTCACAGGACTTGTGCCTGTTCTTTCACAGGACTTGTGCCTGTTCTTTCACAGGACTTGTGCCTGTTCTTTCACAGGACTTATGCCTGTTCTTTCACAGGACTTTTGACATACATCATTCATACATAACATGGTTTAAATCATTTAAACCATCATAATCATAAATCATTATCCGCACCGCAGTGCTCAACATTTGCCCAACCGCAGCTGGGACTTCAAAATCACATTTCTTAATTAACCTCGGCCAATACTTTTAAAATCATTCATTTCTCAACTGTTGTTGAGTCTTTAAAACATTCTTGACATTTCAGTGGAGGTTCTTAAAATCATTTACTTCTCAACCGTAGTTGAGACTTAAAACATTATTTACTTTAAAACGTTCTTTATTTAAAACATTCTTTACCTGACCTTAATCAGGTTAGTGTCACTTTCATACAATAACTTTACAACTTAAAACATTATTTACTTTAACACCTTCTCTTATCTGACCGTAGCCAGATAAAGCAATCATTTACCTAAAATAACTTTATAACATGCACATCAGCCCTAAAACGTCAAAATAGTAAAAGATGGCTCATAGAACTCACCTGATGTCTTACTGTAGCAAGATCACTCACAAACTGGTACTAATGGTGAATTTCTGCATTCGTTTATACTTAATAAGTCATTTATGTTTTAACCTACTGATTAGATCTTTCTGAACGTTCAATGTCAAAAACATTGTCTTAAAAGTCATCAAATAGTTAATGTTGTTGATTATAATGCTAGAACAGTTCCTAAACAGATTAATGGCTTAGAAATGATAAATCCTTATCATTGATTACCCAGATATCATGAAATATCACAACATAGTCTTAGAATAGGTTTAATAACCATGATTAACATACTAATCTGACTGTTATCACAAACATCAGATAATCGTTCCAATAAGTATGTTAATGATTGTGATTAGTTTGAAACACTTAGATTTAATCTTTGTATTTCAAAGATTAACCAAGCTAATCACCTAGATTGTCATAATCAAATGGATTAAACCATTATAATCATAGTTGTGATTTCATGCAAACCGGGCATTACAACGGCTCAAAACAAGGATTTAACCGTTAGAACATCGTGTTCTTCATTTATAATCAATCCTAGCCATCATCTAGGCAATAATCAACAGTCCTAACTATCTTATTACGTTCAAAATCAAGATCTAATCAATCAAAATCAAACTAGAAGGTTAAAACGAACCGTTACCTGATCTGACGAATTTCTGCGGTTAAAACATCGATCAGGACTTGAAAATACAATCCTTGGTGAGATTTATGACTTCTAATGGGTTTATGATGGAGTTAGAATGATCAAAAGTTGAGTTTTTACGTCTGTAGGTCGCTTATGGACGAAGCAGGAGAAGAAATGACGTTCTGGACGACTTCGGATCACTTAAACTCATTTTTGCCGACATACGCTCCGGGGCGCATCGCCCCAACTGGGCGCATGGCGCCAGGCGTACCGCCCCACGTCATCAGCGTCATCAATTTTGACTTTAACTTCTTTTCGCGATTCCGGGAGCATACGAACTCCGTTTTGCGCACGGTTTTCGCCCACGTTCATCATTTTTCACATACTATCAATCCTCAATAACAAAAGTTGCTAAATCCTCGTGGATTTCAAGCACGACCAAATGTGCTCACGTCATAATTGCCGAATTTTTCGTACGCAGTCGTCACAGTTTCAACAGTAACCGAAATCTCGTACGTTTACTATTAAATTTCTAAATTTTCGGTTGTTACACTAATGTTTCAAATGTACGTTGTACTTAATGTATTTAAGTTTACACGAAAATACGTACAACTGTTCTTGTATTTAGGATCCTGTTAATACAAAAACTGTTTACAAACACATATGTACACATAGTTACTGTAGGCAAGTACACATACCGTACGGACTTGCCGGCCGGTCGGGTACTAGTTATCACAAGTTTAGAATTGATCTCATTCCAGGGGCCAAGCCTATAGCAAAAGCTCCTTATCATTTAGCACCGTCTGAATTGCAAGAGTTGATGACTCAATTGCAGGATCTTCTCGATAAAGGTTTTATTCGTCCAAGCATCTCGCCTTGGGGTGGTCCTGTTCTTTTTGTTAAAAAGAAGGACGGAAGTTTTCGTATGTGTATTGATTATCGAGAGCTTAATAAAGTGACGGTGAAAAACAAATATCCTTTGCCTCGGATCGATGATCTTTTTGATCAGTTACAAGGGACTTCTTGGTTCTCTAAAATTGACCTTCGGTCAGGTTACCATCAAATTAAAGTTAGGGAAGAAGATATTCCTAAAACAACGTTTCGAACCCGATACGGTCATTACGAATTTCTTGTCATGTCTTTTGGGTTGACTAATGCACCAGCTGCATTCATGGACCTGATGAATCGGGTGTGTCGTCCCATGTTGGATCGATATATTATCGTCTTTATTGATGATATTCTTGTTTATTCCAAAAATGAAGGTGATCATGCATGTCATTTACGGTAGGCACTTGAGATTCTCCGTAAGGAGAAGTTATATACCAAATTTTCTAAATGTGCCTTCTGGTTGCATGAAGTCCAATTTCTTGGACATGTGATAAATGCAGATGGCATTCTTGTTGATCCTTCTAAAATTCAAGCGGTGACCAATTGGAGTCTACCCAAAAATCCAACTGATGTCAGAAGTTTTCTTGGTTTAGCTGGTTATTATCGTAGATTTATTCAAGACTTTGCCAAGATTGCTTCATCTTTAACCAAACTTACAAGAAAGGATGTTAAGTTTGTGTGGGGTGATGACCAAGAGAAAGCATTCCAAGAGTTATAGTAAAAATTAACGCAGGCATCGATATTGACATTACCAGATGGCCCAGATGATTTTGTAGTATATTTTGATGCTTC